>CM030360.1:224512720-224967340 GCA_017893485.1 Hemerocallis citrina | reverse complement strand
GCTGAACACCCGAAGACGCACCCTCGGCCGCCCTCTTCCTTTTTCTGGTCCCGGTCAGCTTGGACCTATCGGCCATCATAGCTTTAAAGTCAATCTTCATCGACTCTGCATCAACAAAAAAAAAAGAGGGGGAGAAAACCGAATCAAAACAGACGAATTGAAGACTTAGAAAAAAAAAATGAATGAGATGTCAAGAGCGTACTCGGGTCGATGGGGCTTAGTCCGGACCCGAACAACACCTCTTCGGTCAACTCCCTCCAACTCAGTACCGGAAGGGCCGTGATCCTCCTCGCTACCTCCTCCTCGGCCTCAGATAGTGCGGGGTCGCCCCGCGCAAATTTCGGCACTTCCACCTTCCACCGGGACGGAATGTGCCAAATCGCTTCGCCCCTTACGATAAAATACTTCTCCCTCCAACCCTTAAGAGAGTCGGGATTCTCTACAATCTTAACACCTCTCCTCGGCCCCAAATAGTACCGGTACTCCGAGCCGTGTTGCTTGTTTATCCGATAGAGGCCCCGGAAAACTGACAGATCCGGCGCTACCTCGGCTCGGTGACACTGAAGCAAGAATGCGTTCACATGACGCCAAGTGTTTGGACTGAACTGAGTAGGGGCGAGACAATACCAGCCGAGGATCTGAAGTATGAAAGGGTGCAGCGGAAAACGCAGTCCCGCGTTCAAGGAGTCGACGTCAAACATGCACATGTCCGACGAAGGCAACTTAGTGTTTGCTCGCACCCCGGGGCCAGCGACCATCAGCTTGTACTCCGACGGGATAGCGAAAGCCTTCCTGATCCGAAGAAGATCCTTCTCGGTCAACGACGAAATGAGCTCGTCAGCTTCGGAGGGATGGAACGGATTAGGCTCCTCGACGATCTTCGACTTTCCGTAGATCGCTTTCTCCAGAAGATCACCCTCGTACTGCCTGACTCCCGAATGCCCGGACAGGACGGAAGGATATTGTCCTATCTCGGGAGCTCGTTTCGGGTTCTCCACAATCACCCCCACTATGGGGGGCGGGGTCTCCCCTGTCCTCTTCTTCTTCCCGACCCTCGACTCGACAGCCAGCGGTTCGGCCATCTGCTTCCCCTTCCTGCGAGCTTCCGCCCTACTCCTCTCCCCGGCGCCATCACCGCCCGAGGACGAGGCACCACTACCCGAGCTTACCCTTGACATCCTTTGAAAAAGCTAAGGCAAAGACAAACTAACCTTTGAAGTGACGTTCACGGTCGGAGAATGCTCGCCTGAAATCGCCTGGCCCACGCGACAGCTAACGACAACACCGTGGAGCAAGAGCGCCGCTAGCAGAGGACTTAGAGAACAAAAGTGAATTCGTAGAGTGAAAAGTGAGAAATGAGCTCATGGGTGAAGGATTGGTAACTTATAACCTCAACTGATAACGGGCCTCCTTGGGAATCCAAAAGGCCCACTAAGAATCCCAAACGCCCTACAAGAGAGAGGCGGCGGTATGAGAGGGGTGGCGGAACTCCCCAAAAAACACAAGTTGCGACTCGGCCACCGGTCTAATGAGCCGAGCTATCGAACGAAACGCTCAGTGACCGAGCCACCGAGTTCGCCCAAAAATACCCGATTCCGCGCCCGGCAAACAGCGCGAGGTATGCAGACCGAGGTGACGAGATACCGACCCTCGTTTTTGGCAAAAAATCCTCCCGAATCAAAATCACCGTCGGATCTCTCCAAAATTCGCGTCAGAATCTGATGAACGGTTCAGATTGCGCCACGCCCACAAAACGACAAGATAGCGTTTTCTCGTGATCTGAACCCCATCCTCGTGATGCGTGCCCAGATAAACGGCCCAGATCTTGCCACGTCCACAAAACGACAAGATAGCGTTTTATGGGGATCCACGCCAAAGATGGACGGCCTAGTTGATGCCACGTACCTCGGATGCTGCGAACCGAGGCACCGACCCTTCCAACCAGGTCGCCGACCCCCCAAGTCGCGGCACTACGCATCCGGGCCGTGCTGCTGGGTTACCGACCCATCCAACCGGGTCGCCGACCCCCCAAGCCGCGGCACTACGCACCCGGGCCGTGGTGCTGGGGTACCGACCCTTCCAACCGGGTCGCCGACCCCCCTAGCCGCGGCGCTACGCATCCGGGCCGTGGTGCTGAGGTACCGACCCTCGTTTTTGGGAAAAAATCCTTCCGACCCTCAGGAGCCGTTGGATCTCATAGGAAAGCGCGCTCGTCATGATGGACGACCCAGGTCTTGCCACGTCCACAAAACGACAAGATAGCGTTTTATGGGGATCCACGCCAAAGATGGACGGCCTAGATGATGCCACGTACCTCGGATGCTCCGAACCGAGGCACCGACCCTTCCAACCAGGTCGCCGACCCCCCAAGCCGCGGCACTACGCACCCGGGCCGTGGTGCTGGGGTACCGACCCTTCCAACCGGGTCGCCGACCCCCCTAGCCGCGGCGCTACGCATCCGGGCCGTGGTGCTGGGGTATCGACCCTTCCAACCGAGTCGCCGACCCCCCTAGCCGCGGCGCTACGCATCCGGGCCGTGGTGCTGAGGTACCGACCCTCGTTTTTGGGAAAAAATCCTTCCGACCCTCAGGAGCCGTTGGATCTCATAGGAAAGCGCGCTCGTCATGATGGACGACCCAGGTCTTGCCACGTCCACAAAACGACAAGATAGCGTTTTATGGGGATCCACGCCAAAGATGGACGGCCTAGATGATGCCACGTACCTCGGATGCTCCGAACCGAGGCACCGACCCTTCCAACCAGGTCGCCGACCCCCCAAGCCGCGGCACTACGCACCCGGGCCGTGGTGCTGGGGTACCGACCCTTCCAACCGGGTCGCCGACCCCCCTAGCCGCGGCGCTACGCATCCGGGCCGTGGTGCTGGGGTATCGACCCTTCCAACCGAGTTGCCGACCCCCCTAGCCGCGGTGCTACGCATCCGGGCCGTGGTGCTGGGGTACCGACCCTTCCAACCGAGTCGCCGACCCCCCCTAGCCGCGGTGCTACGCATCCGGGCCGCGGTGCTGAAGTACCGACCCTCGTTTTTGGAAAAAATCCTTCCGACCCTCAGGAGCCGTTGGATCTCGTAGGAAAGCGCGCTCGTCATGATGGACGTCCCAGATCTTGCCACGTCCACAAAACGACAAGATAGCGTTCTATTGGGATCCCCGCTAAAGATGGACGGTCTAGATGGTGCCACGTACCTCGGATGATCCGAACCGAGGTACCGACCATTCGAACCAACTCGCCGACCCCTCGAACCGCGGCGCAACGCATCCGGGCCGGGGTGACGGAGTGCCGACCCTCGTTTTTGGGAAAAAATCCTTCCGAGGAGCAGGAGGCGTCTGATCGTTCCGAAATTCGCGCTCCATCTTGATCGAGGGCCTAGATGATGCCACGCCATAAATAGGTATTAAAAATTGGTTTTTATTTATTTAAATCGGTTTATTTATTTAAAAAATTGCGAAAAATCGCTAAAAATTCGGGAAAATTAGCTAAAAGTTCCAGGAAATAATTAAAAATTCGGGGAATATTTCTAAGCCACCGAACGAGCAATTATTACCTAGAATACGCGGTTAAAGCCCCCGAACAATTAGCCAACACATCGCAAAATTAAATAAATCATCCGGAAAAATAGATAAAAACTCGACACAGCTTCGGAGCATCAAAGAAGGAGAAACTAGCCTACCCCCGTGCTCCAGGATCCAAAAATCACCCATTCGGACTGCGATACAGTCCCACCGACCACTGAGTTAGTCAAACTACTCCTCAAAGACTGACCACCCTCAGCCTTTAGGAGTGGGGGGCTCGTGATATGATCAAAACAAGGGGTTCAATCGAGACCGTCCAAATGGGGCACGAATCCTACAGCTCAGGGACGAGACGGTAATTTCACATGCAAACGGGTCCGAAGCGGGTACTGGGTCTCCTTCTCACAGATCCAATAACCCGCAAACGGATCCACCACAGCTGGGCACGGGTTTCAACCCGCTGCCAACTCGATCCAGCAAGACACAATCAAGGTCCCTGATTAGATCTAAATCAACGGCCATGATTCACGTCAATCTTTACACTGGGATTTAGGGATTAAAATTCCTTATCTGATTACCAGAATATACCTTATCAGATTACTTTCCCAATCTGTTTACAAGGAGATTATTCTATATCAGACTACGCGGATTACATTCCAAAATTGTTCTCTAAGACGCCTATAAATACCCCCCACCCATCTCCATTAACAGGTAATCAATCTTTCTCTAGCTAAACGCTCTTTCATAATCAATTCTGGTTACTGACTTGAGCGTCGGAGGGTGCGTCGCCGGGAACAACCCCGGTGTTTCGCACTTTTTGCAGGTGCACGACGGGAGCGACGATCAGGGTTCAACGGAACAGGTATACAGGTTCTCCTATTCAGTTTCCCCAAAGAACTCACAAATTCATCTGTTTGCCCCCACACCGAATTTAGCGGCAACAATGGGTATTAGGAGTAGTAGTAGGTTTACAAATGGGTTTTGGATTTTGGGTCAAATACAAATAGGAATGCAAATAGGATAGGAAATTCTTTGGCTTTAAAAATCTTATTAGGGATCAAAATAATGGGAGTGGAGAAAAGACAACCAAAACACCACCACAACACCAAGAAAAATAAAATTAAAGGTAACGAGACCAAAAATGAGGGAAAGATCAAAATATCGAAAAACGAATAAAAGAGACAATCAATCAAATACAAGGAGCTCAAAAATGAAATAAAACGAATATATATTGAAAACAAATCCAATATACGGCTCAGAAAAAATACAAGGGAGAAAAATACACCAAAACAAAAATTACAGTAAAAAATACTCAAAAATGAAAAACAAGGGTTACAATAATAAATAATCCAGCCGGGGTTTAAGGGAAAGATCTAATAGTGAATTATTCAGAAACGTGTACTCAGAAGGGGATCCACTAATCCTACGTGATGACTTGAGACATGATACTTGACACGTGATTACTTGACACTTGCACGCAAGACACGTTACTTGCCACTTGCACAACTTGTCACGTGATATGTGATTACATGATACATGATACATGATACATGATACTTGGAGCTTGGAGCTCGATTTCTTGATACTTGTCCCTGAATACACTGCCATCTATGGTCCACTTGGAAATCTAAAGCGAAACTGTTTGTTGTAGCAACCATGTGGTGTGGGATGCATGAAGTGCTACCTAGACAGTAATAACTACAAGACTGGATACATGATACTTGAACTTGATACATAAGACTTAATACATGCTTACTTGATACATGAGACTTGATACTTGACGCTTGATACAGGTTTACATGATACTTGATACTTGTTGCTTATTTACATGATGCTTGTTCACCTGACACTTGTTACATTCTTCTTGTACTTGTTCACCTTACCATGCTAGTTGTTATACATTATTATCATGCCTATTCCATGTTATTAGTTAGTTTTCCCCATGTACTTGTGTCCTGCATTACAAGCGGCCCGTAATTTGCAATGGATGGGTACTTGTTTTCTTTTTCCTATCCCTGCAATTGTTAAATTACAGATTATGGAGAACATGTTCCAGATGGTATCGGTGACATGAAGTATTAGTGCTGGATTTTATTATTATTAATTCTTGTAGCTTGCTTGAATAATATTGTATTTTGGTACTTGGATTTATTCTTGTATTTGGGCAATGTGACCAAGGATATTTGACTTATTCAGATCGTGATTATTTGAGATTAATATATTTTGGTTTCAAGTATTCTTGTTGGTATTTTGGTTCATATGTGCATGATTGGTTGATTCTCTTGCTTCCGACTCTGATTATTCTTATGAATGTTGTAAAGATTCTTGAACAGCTTATGGATGATGAAAATCATTTGCCGAGCTTTTGTCACGTATCCGTATTCCGTATTCCGTCTTCTCTTTTGGGAAGCGGGGCGTGACACCTAGACTCACTTTCTCAGAAACCGAGTCTAGTATTGAGGACCTCACTTTCTGAGAAAGCAAGTGTTGAGTCTTATACCAGCAGACCCAAGACTCACTTGAAACCACCTCGCTTTCTCAGAAACCAACTGTTGAGTAGATAGTTTTCCAAAGATCAAGCTGATCTCTGGAAAACTAACTACTCCATAGTCTCTTTCCGAGAAAGCGAGGAGATTTCACCTACACTCGCTTTTTCAGAAAACGAGTCTTGGGTCTGCTGGTAAAATGCATACAGGCTCAATACTCGCTTTCTTAGAAAGCGAGGAGCTCAATACTAAACTCGGTTTCTGAGAAAGCAAGTCTAGGCTTAAAAAAATACTTTTATAATCCATTTCACAGTTTGCCCTGTATACATAACAAAAAAACATTCCCAACCAACTTCACCAATTCTCAAACCAACTTCACCAATTCTCAACCAACTTCACACTCATACATAACACAAAAACACAATCAATCAAAACTTTGAAACAAAGAAACAATCACACACTCACACACCCCATACGAACTTGCATTGCTTCATACATTCCAAATTTATAAAAGTTTACGACATTGAAACATACATTACAAAACATTGAAAAATTATAAAAGTTTACGACATTGAAACATACATTACAAAACATTGAAAAATTAATACAAAAAAAGCTTCACGGATTGGGTGTGAAGAAAGCGGGGGGCCTCCTTTGCCTTTTACCACGTTGTGGAGTGGCCTATGTGACACCGGACATCAGAATCGGATCCTTTTCTTGTTGTTGAGTCCCCTCAATATTTTCTTGTATCTCAGCCTCTTCATCTTCTTCTTCGGAATCGTTTCTAGGACGAGGTGGGGGTCTATGTACAACTTTCTTCCTCGAACACCACGAGCACTGGTTCGATGGGCAGGAGTAGTTAGTATAGCATCTAAGGTTGCTCCCTTACCCACAGCATCAGCTTATGCACAACATGACGTCATCATCTCGCGTGCAAAGTCCTTCACCGGTTCCGCGACGTTGCTCCTCAACACAGCAGCACACTTTTTAGCCATATGATGAACACAAGATTATTCACATTTTAGAGCATTAATCTTAATATAATTGCGCATGTAAAAGCTCTATATGTGGTATTTAACTCTTATTTTCTCTTTTCAATAGGAAATAACCAAAAGCAGCAAAACGAAGTAGATTCCAGACGAATACAGACTGAGAAATAATATACAGGGAACTGCAGAAGCAACAGTCGACTGGCTCTTCAGCAGTCGACTAGACAGAGAGTTTGCTAAGCTTCGGTACAGTCGACTTCCCCAAACACCAGTCGACTTGACCAAGAAATCGTGAAGCCACAGATGTCTCAGAGACCAGTCGACTTACATACAGAGGCAGTCGACTGGTACGCGACGGAGTAAACAGATAAGATATTCGAAGATTCATCCAAATCTAATTTCAAATCTATCTGAATCCAGATTTGTGCAAATCAAATCTAGAGACTGGGGATTTCCAAGAGCACGTGGTTAACAGATAAGGAAGGAAAGAAGAAAAGAGAAAGAAATAAATCATCAAATCAAACAAAGAAGGAGTTTTCTGAAAAAGTGCAAAACCCTAATTCTCAGCCGTGTTCTATAAATATCAGAAAAGAGTCATCAACAGGAGACTCTCGGTTGGCACTCTTCCAGGTTCCAAAACCACCGAATCACAAGAGTTTCTGAGCATTCAAGTCATCAACCAGTGCATCATTCTATCAGCATCGAAGAAGGAGAGAAGAGATCCAGTACTCGAAGGCAGTCTACCGTGTGACAGACAGTCGACTTATTGCCGGACTTCATTAGTTTATTTCTCTTCTCTTTATTCTTTTATGTTGATCATGTATTCAAACTTGTTGATTAATAAAAATATTATTATGTGGAACTAATTTTATAGTTGGGTAGATTGAAGCCGTAGTTATGTAGTGCTATATTCTTCTGAACTCTTCTATTTTACTTATTGATTGAATCCGTTTGTATTGGTATAGATTGATGGTAATCAAAACTAGTTCTCGAAGTCTGAGAGCAGTCGACTGAGGTGAGAGCCAGTCGACTGACGTACAGAGCTTGAGAAATCCAAGTTTGCATTACAATCTATCTGAATCTGTTATATGAGCATATTGAGACGATCCGTATCTCGTGCCCGTAATTGTAACAAAGGAATCTTTAGGGGTTCCTGGTTCAATCAACTTAAGGGATCTAGATCTGATACCAATTTCTAGAACCTTGAGTGTTTGTTCGTTTCCACCGATCTTATGTTTTCTTTAAGCACAACTTAGTAGATACCATGCTAAACACTTAATGAAAGAAACGAATTAGAGTAGATACCATGCCTAATTCTTGGCCTAGGGAAAAAATACTTTAAGGAGTAGATACCATGCCCTTGAAGGGAACAAACATGAGTAATAAGAAGTTCAGAAGGTGACTTAGCATTACTGACTATTGGTGGAGATCTAAACCCAACTACTTCATAAATATCTGTGATTCAACACTTCTTAATTTAGTTTAAATCTTTTTATTTCTTTTAGGCTTTTAAACCAACCCTTTATGATTTTTAGTCTTTTTATTGATTCGTAAGTTAAAGTCTACAATCTCTGTGGGATCGACCCTTGCTATTGCTACTCTTTGTCAAACGATTCGTGCACTTGCGAGGTTTTTATAATTTGTGTCTAGTTTTATCTATTTATTTAGGTATCCACATTGCACAACAAGTTTTTGGCGCCGTTGCCGGGGATTGTCTAGTATTTTAACTTACAGATCAGTAGGAAGTTTTTATTTTCTTTCTTTTAATTTTATTAATCAGTATTTTTCTTTTAGGATACAGGATTTTGGTGAATGCACGGAAGGAGATCACTTCGTCCAGAGCTACTACCAATTGACGCAGAAACAGAACGCACTTTGCACAGATTAGGTCGACTGATTGCGACCAACCAGTCGACTGCTCAGAGACCTCAGTCACAAGAAATCATGGCAGAAGAAATACCCAATCGCGTACCAATGCAGGATAAATTTACGCCTAAGAACATTGAACAACCCTCCTGCATTGCGTATCAACCCAGTGTCACAGGGAACATGCATCTATCTCCTCAGTTACTTAGTATGGTTCCCCATTTTAGTGGCAGACCTGATGAAGAGCCTCATCTCCATTTACAAGATTTTTTCGATCTTTGCAGGACACAAAGCGTCCAAGGGCTTACCCCTGAACAAATCAGGTTAATTTTGTTTTCTTTTTCCTTAAAACTTAATGCTAAACTATGGTATAATTCTTTAGAACCAGGATCAATAAACTCATGGGAGCAATTGGCGACAAAGTTCTTAAAAGAATTCTTTCCAGCCCAAAAGACCAAACAACTGAAAAGGGAAATTCAACTCTTCCAACAAAAGGATGGAGACTTATTTTTCGAAGCATGGAAAGATTTCAAGAACAAACTTCTCAAGTGTCCAACACACAACATGCCTAAAGATGATCAGGTACAAGCTTTTTATGAAGGTTTAAATGATACTAATAAGGCAATTGTGGATTCAGCTTGCAACGGGATCTTGATGAGGAAAAGCGGCGAAGAGGCCATAGAATTATTTGAAGAACTCAGCGAGAATTCACAACAATTCTCAACAAGGAGGGGCCCTTCGAAAAAACAGGGAGTTTATGAAATTTCTAGTAGCAATAACATTCAATTGGAAATGGTAAACATGAATAAGAAAATTGATATGCTTGTTAATGCAATGTCTATGATGGGTGGAGTTAAAAATCAAACAAATGAAATTTGTGCAATTTGTTCTCATGTAGATCATACCACTGATACATGTCCTATGTCTTCTTTCACAGAGCAGGAGCATGCAAACTATGTAGGTCGAGGAGTGTTCCCACAAAAGAACAATCCCTTCTCGAACACATACAACCCAGGGTGGAGGAACCATCCAAACTTCTCATGGAGCAATAATCAGAATAATCAAGGGACTCAATTCACACAAGGACATGCACAGAACTTCCAAATGGGAAGTGGGATTGATAGGCCAGTTCAAGAACAGAAGAAGTTGGATTTTGAATCCACCGTTCTTCAATTGCTCCAACAACAACATCAAACGAGCAACCAACAAGGGCAAGCAATTCAGAAGTTGGAAACACAGATTGGCCAAATTGCTAAAGAATTAAGCGAGCGAAAGGCAGGGGAACTTCCATCACAAACTATACCAAACCCTGGAGGCCAAGAACAGCTCAAGGCAGTCACAACATTAAGAAGTGGTAAGATAATTGACAACAAAGTTGGAACACACACCGAAGAAAAAGAAGAACAACCATAAAAAATTGTGGGGTCCAACAAGGTAAGCGAAAAAGAAAGAACAGTTTTGCCACCATTCCCTCAAAGGTTAGTCAAACAAAAGAAAGATCAACATTTATTTGACATCTTTGAAACTCTCCGAAAGGTAGAAATTAATATCCCCCTACTTGATGCTATTAAACAAATTCCTTCTTATGCTAAATTTTTGAAAGAATGTTGTACTCACAAAAGAACATTTCAGGTTAGGGAGGATGTGGCCTTGACAGAAGAAGTGAGCGCTGTCTTACTAAGAAAACTGCCCCCCAAATTAAAAGACCCAAGTAGTTTTACTATTCCTTGCAGGATTGGCGAACACTTCTTTGAGAAAGCACTACTAGACTTGGGGACAAGCATCAATCTTCTCCCATACACCATCTATGAAAAGCTAGGATTGGGGGAACTCCAACCAACATCCATCACGTTGCAGTTGGCAGATCGCAGTATCAAAAGACCTAGAGGTATTTTGGAAGATGTCCTAGTTCAGGTAAACGATTTCATTTTGCCTGCTGATTTTGTTGTGTTAGACATGGAGGAATCTTCAATGCCATCATCTCTACCAATCATTCTAGGTAGACCCTTTATGAGTACGGCTGATATAAAAATTTGTGTCAAAAATGGTACCATAAGCATGAAAATAAATGGAGAGAAGGTTGAATTTAAAATGTTTGATACACTGAAATTTCCACATGATGATCATGAATGCTATAATGTTGATGTGGTGCAGGATATTGTTGATCAAACATTTCAGGTACATAGCGTTGAACCACTACAAACCACGATTACACAATCTCTAACTTTATCTAATGTTGAACAGGAATATGATGACTGGGAGATTGCAGAGACAATACATCACCTTGACACTTCACAGTCACACTCAGGTAAGTTTGCACCAGTATTTGAAAAATTGGTGCCTGATGACATTTTTGTTTTTGCAGACAAGTCGACTAGTGCACTGGACAAGTCGACTGCTGCAGGGGATCAGTCGACTGTCCAGACTGCTACCAGGGACCAGTCGACTGCACCAAGACTTACAGAACCAGAGCTTAAGCAGCTGCCCGACCATTTGAAGCACGCATATTTGGGTGAGAACCAGACGCTACCAGTGATAATTACTGCGAACTTGAGTGCACAGGAAGAAGATAAGCTGCTAAGGGTACTACGAGAACACAAGAGTGCAATAGGATGGACCATTGCAGATATCAAGGGAATAAGTCCATCCAGATGCATGCATAGAATACTCCTTGAAGACAATGCAAAACCAAGCAGGGAGGCACAGAGAAGGCTTAACCCAAACATGAAGGAAGTGGTAAGAGCAGAGATTCTGAAGCTACTAGATGTTGGCATCATCTACCCTATCTCAGATAGCAAATGGGTAAGTCCTATACATGTAGTGCCTAAGAAAAGTGGAGTCACAGTGGTGACAAATGAAGAGAATGAGCTTATCCCTACTAGAGTGACCACAGGATAGAGGGTATGCATTGACTACAGAAAATTAAATAATGAAACCAGGAAAGATCACTTTCCTCTTCCTTTTATTGATCAAATGTTAGAAAGATTAGCAGGATATAGTCATTATTGTTTCTTAGATGGTTATAGTGGCTATAATCAAATTGCTATTGCTCCAGAAGATCAAGAAAAAACCACTTTTACATGTCCTTTTGGTACTTTTGCATACAGGAGGATACCCTTTGGATTGTGCAATGCTCCAGCTACATTCCAAAGATGCATGATGAGTATATTTTCAGACATGGTGGAAAGGTTCATCGAGGTATTTATGGATGACTTTAGTGTTTTTGGATCTTGTTTTTATGAATGCCTTAACCATTTGCAGCTTGTGCTTAAAAGATGTGAAGAATGCAATTTAGTGCTGAATTGGGAAAAGTGCCATTTCATGGTACAACAAGGTATTGTGTTGAGACATGTGGTGTCCAAAAGGGGAATAGAGGTAGACAAAGCAAAAATCGATATAAAATCAAAACTACCCCCTCCCACTACAGTTAAGGGTGTTAGGAGTTTTCTAGGACATGCAGGGTTCTATAGAAGATTCATAAAAGATTTCTCAAAAATCTCCAAACCCCTTTGTGACTTGTTGACTAAGGATGTTGAGTTTGTATGGACAGAAAAGTGCACAAATGCTTTTGTTACATTAAAAAATCTTCTCATTTCTGCACCTATTGTCATGGCACCAGATTGGAGCCATCCTTTCGAGCTCATGTGTGATGCAAGTGATTATGCTTTAGGGGCTGTGTTAGGTCAAAGAATCAATAAGAAACTCCATGTTATTTACTATGCTTCTCGAACTCTAAACGATGCACAGCTAAATTATTCCACTACTGAAAAAGAAATGTTAGCTGTTATTTTTGCTGTAGAGAAGTTTAGATCATATTTGATTGGTTCTAAAGTTATTGTTTTCACTGACCATGCTGCTTTAAGATATTTGTTTGCGAAAAAAGATGCTAAGCCTAGGTTGATCAGATGGGTGCTGTTGCTTCAAGAATTCGATCTTGAGATTAGAGATAAAAAAGGAAGCGACAATGTTGTTGCAGATCACATGTCCAGGCTACTGCAGGAGGAAGAAAGAATTGTGCCGCCACTTAATGAGACTTTCCCAGATGAACATCTCTTTGAAATAAACTTATCCTCGGGACAGTCGACTGGTACCAGGACCAGTCGACTGGTATCTTACTGCTCAAATTTTCCATGGTTTGCTGACATTGTAAATTATCTAACCGCTCATGTTTTCCCTCCAGGTATGACAAGTCAGGAAAGAAAGAGACTGGTGGCTATGTGCAAGCACTACTATTGGGATGATCCTTATTTGTTCAAATTTTGCCCTGATCAAATTATAAGAAGATGTGTGGCAGAAGAAGAGCAATTGAGTATTCTACAACATTGCCACCAATATGCATGCGGAGGACATTTTGGACCAAAAAGAACAGCACTTAAGGTACTGCAATCTGGATTTTATTGGCCTAAAGTATTCAAAGATGCTTTTTCTTTTTGCAGGACTTGTGACAAATGCCAAAGGACAGGCAACATCTCTTCTAGAAATCAAATGCCACTGCAAAACATCCAAGTGATCGAGCTTTTTGACGTTTGGGGAATCGACTTCATGGGTCCATTTCCTAACTCATTTGGTTATTTATATATACTTGTTAGTGTGGATTATGTGTCTAAATGGGTCGAGGCTGTCCCCTCAAGAACTAATGATCACAAAGTTGTTGTCAAGTTTTTGCAGGAAAACATTTTCACTAGGTTTGGGACACCGCGCGCAATAATAAGTGATGGAGGTAGCCACTTCAATAACTTTCCATTTGCTTCCTTGATGAAGAAATATGGTATCACACATAGAGTGGGCACCCCATATCATCCCCAAACTAGTGGGCAAGTGGAGATTAGCAACGGAGAAATCAAAAGCATTTTGGAAAAGACAGTCAACACAAGGAGGAAGGATTGGTCGTTGCGCTTGAACGATGCATTATGGGCCTATAGAACCGCATACAAAACACCCATTGGCATGTCACCATACTGTTTGGTGTTTGGAAAAGCCTGTCATTTGCCAGTGGAGTTGGAGCACAAAGCATATTGGGCCATCAAAAGGTTCAATTTTGATATGAAACAAGCAGGTGACAAAAGAAGACTACAACTAAATGAGCTTGAAGAGTTGAGGCACGATGCTTATGAGAATGCAAAATTGTACAAGGAAAGGACAAAGTTGTACCATGACAAACAGCTAGCAAGGAAGGAGTTTTATGAAGGGCAGAAGGTATTGATATACAACTCAAGATTGAGACTTTTTCCAGGCAAGCTTATGTCAAGATGGTATGGGCCATACATTGTCACAAGAGTCTTTTCACATGGCACTTTGGAGGTTCATAGCAAGGAAAAGAATCAAACATTTAAGGTGAACGGGCATAGAGCGAAGCCATACATAGAGACGAGCATAGGACCGCAAGAGGAAGATGTGAATCTTCAAACCGTTCAATACATGGCATGACCTCATCAAGTCTAGCTGAAGACAGAAAACACAGCGCTTGTTGGGAGGCAACCCAATTTTTCAGGGGAGTATTTACACTTTCCCTTTATTTTCTTTCAGTTATTCATTATTCTTTTTCTTTGAGTTATTTTTTATTTTTCTCTCCTTACTAGATGTGACATATGCCTATTTTTAAATTTTCTTTCGAACATTGAGGACAATGTTCCATCTAAGTTTGGGGGTATTAGGGGTATTAGGGGTATTAGAGTCTTTTGAATTTTTTTTTTTAGGATAAAACAAGTTCTTATAAAGTAAGAAGAAGGATACCTATTTACTTTAGGATTGTTGAGTTTCATAACTTCCATACAAAATTGTATGAGTCATGCGATTATACATAAAAAACAAATGTGATGCTTTTTCTGGTTATTATTCCCTTTAGATCTAGTCCTAAATTGAGTTTAAGTAAATAGAGTGATACAATATAAATATATATACATATATTTGAATAAAGTCAATCTACTCCAATGTTTTGAGTGCTTAGTAACTAGGGGTATTCATCACCAATGTTTACCTTTACGTCAAACGGCAACTTGAAATATGAGTATGCAAAGCACTTTAGAGTTTGTGACTCGCTGAGTAACCGGGTGGATTCATCACAAATGTTTCGCATTCGCGTAAAAAGGCAAGTGACAACTTTAGAGAAGCGACTTAAAAAAAAAAAAAAAAAAAAAAAAACTCTAGTTTGCTACTCGGTTTGTAGTAGAGAAAAGGGGATAATCACAGATTGAGTAATTATATACTATAACTATAATTAATTGCATGACAAGTATGGTTGAGTTTGGAGTTATGAATAAACAATTGCACTAGAGAAAGTGGGTATGTTTAATTTTACTTTATCTGAAATTGTTTACACCTTTCTATGTTGATGCCCACATAATAAGAACTCTTGGTGGTTGAGGCTGTTATTATTATACCCTTGTTCATAATTCTAGTTTGCTTGAGGACAAGCAAAAATCTAAGTTTGGGGGTATTTGATGAACACAAGATTATTCACATTTTAGAGCATTAATCTTAATATAATTGCGCATGTAAAAGCTCTATATGTGGTATTTAACTCTTATTTTCTCTTTTCAATAGGAAATAACCAAAAGCAGCAAAACGAAGCAGATTCCAGACGAATACAGACTGAGAAATAATATACAGGGAACTGCAGAAGCAACAGTCGACTGGCTCTTCAGCAGTCGACTAGACAGAGAGTTTGCTAAGCTTCGGTATAGTCGACTTCCCCAAACACCAGTCGACTTGACCAAGAAATCGTGAAGCCACAGATGTCTCAGAGACCAGTCGACTTACATACAGAGGCAGTCGACTGGTACGCGACGGAGTAAACAGATAAGATATTCGAAGATTCATCCAAATCTAATTTCAAATCTATCTGAATCCAGATTTGTGCAAATCAAATCTAGAGACTGGGGATTTCCAAGAGCACGTGGTTAACAGATAAGGAAGGAAAGAAGAAAAGAGAAAGAAATAAATCATCAAATCAAACAAAGAAGGAGTTTTCTGAAAAAGTGCAAAACCCTAATTCTCAGCCGTGTTCTATAAATATCAGAAAAGAGTCATCAACAGGACTCTCGGTTGGCACTCTTCCAGGTTCCAAAACCACCGAATCACAAGAGTTTCTGAGCATTCAAGTCATCAACCAGTGCATCATTCTATCAGCATCGAAGAAGGAGAGAAGAGATCCAGTACTCGAAGGCAGTCTACCGTGTGACAGACAGTCGACTTATTGCCGGACTTCATTAGTTTATTTCTCTTCTCTTTATTCTTTTATGTTGATCATGTATTCAAACTTGTTGATTAATAAAAATATTATTATGTGGAACTAATTTTATAGTTGGGTAGATTGAAGCCGTAGTTATGTAGTGCTATATTCTTCTGAACTCTTCTATTTTACTTATTGATTGAATCCGTTTGTATTGGTATAGATTGATGGTAATCAAAACTAGTTCTCGAAGTCTGAGAACAGTCGACTGAGGTGAGAGCCAGTCGACTGACGTACAGAGCTTGAGAAATCCAAGTTTGCATTACAATCTATCTGAATCTGTTATATGAGCATATTGAGACGACCCGTATCTCGTGCCCATAATTGTAACAAAGGAATCTTTAGGGATTCCTGGTTCAATCAACTTAAGGGATCTAGATCTGATACCAATTTCTAGAACCTTGAGTGTTTGTTCGTTTCCACCGATCTTATGTTTTCTTTAAGCACAACTTAGTAGATACCATGCTAAACACTTAATGAAAGAAACGAATTAGAGTAGATACCATGCCTAATTCTTGGCCTAGGGAAACAATACTTTAAGGAGTAGATACCATGCCCTTGAAGGGAACAAACATGAGTAATAAGAAGAAGTTCAGAAGGTGACTTAGCATTACTGACTATTGGTGGAGATCTAAACCCAACTACTTCATAAATATCTGTGATTCAACACTTCTTAATTTAGTTTAAATCTTTTTATTTCTTTTAGGCTTTTAAACCAACCCTTTATGATTTTTAGTCTTTTTATTGATTCGTAAGTTAAAGTCTACAATCTCTGTGGGATCGACCCTTGCTATTGCTACGCTTTGTCAAACGATTCGTGCACTTGCGAGGTTTTTATAATTTGTGTCTAGTTTTATCTTTTTATTTAGGTATCCACATTGCACAACACCATAGTCCAAGTCTGGCTCATCTACAAAACATGTGAAGTTGAAATATTAAATATAGTGCATGTATATATAAACCAAAATTTTAGAAAAACTTTAAAAATACAACAACACTTAACAACTTACAATTGTACGAAGAGCCGATGCCCATAGGTAAATTCTACGAATGTTGATCTGCTGGTTCTGCTGCTGGTCGACGAATTGGGACTACCACACCAGCAGGAGTTTGCACTGTCGAAAAGATATAGCGTCTAGTCATCCTCTCGTACCAGGCCATATAAGTCACATGCACCGATCGGTCAAACGAAGGAATGTCACCAATGATTACGTCGAACCGGTGCTGATTCCATTTCTCAACATATGTAGCAAAACATGCGGCCCAATTGTGTCCCGAATGTCGACCCATTCCAGTAATAGAATGCATATTGGCATTGAACGGTTCGGCAACAGGAATCATTTGAAGGAGACCAAACTGACGTAGCACTCTATTAACATAGTAGTATTCAATTGTGCCAAAGTTGATTAGTGATGCCTTTGTCAACTACAGATCGCGTCTGTACAAGCAAATAGGCAGTAGTCGAGCAACACGCGCATCCGTGTAGGGTAGCCACACGACGCAATCATCTGCCAACCTATCCAACTCATCACGGAAGTACGTCAGATATCTGTTGGGGTTGGCCGTCCATGTGAGATTGCCGGACCAGTAAACACCGAGTGGAGGTAACATGTGTTGGTCCTCGGAGAGATGGATCCAATTGGGTGATTGCCTCCGCACTACGGGCCGACCCACATGAATACGCTCCCAACTTCAGACTTGTAGTAAGATCATTGGATCATTGGTCCATTCATCTGCACCGAACGAAGACTACAGTTACACAAACTCCGGTACTGGGACGACAACGCGGCACTACCCCAACTGTACTGTCCGACTGTTCGCAGATCGGCAATCAATGGCAGGTACATCAAGGAGACCGAATGACCAGTCGAATTTGGGAACATCACGCCGCCAAATAGTATAAGAATGTAAGCCCTACAGTAGCACTCCACCTCCGCCTCAGTGGAATCTTCATTCAATCGATTCTTGAAAGTATCCTTCAACCACTTCAAGTGAATAAATTTTCCATTTACTGCACCGGTTTCCACTTCGACACTAAGGTATTGTTCCACTAGATATACAGGCTTAAAGTCCATTGTACCAGTCACTGCCTGCCCATCAACTGGAAGACCGGTGAGTACCGAAACGTCCTGCAGTGTTACGGTCATCTCCCCAACTGGCAGGTGAAAGGTATGTGTTTCAGGCCGCCATCTCTCAAGAAGTGCGCTAAGAAGATGCCGATCATATTTGATGGAGCTCATCAGTCCAATACCATATAATCCACAGTCCAGTAGAATTTCGTAAATCGGTGGGTGCATAGGAAGTGGATGATCCCCCCTAAACATACACTCCTTAGATTCACCTTCCCATACATCCTTCGAACGGTGATGCAATTGGAGAGGAAGGAGTGTAGGGTCGAGGGGACCTAGACCTCCGGAAAGAATATAAGATGATGAAGGGGCCGAAGAATAAGGACCCGCCTCATTTGGTTTAGTTGGGACCCACACAACAATAACATTTACATCAATAGACCGATATTAAATTTTATTGTATGATAATCAAACTAATCGAATAAAAATAATTGTTCACTTACATTAGTACGCTCGGTACCACCACGACCACGACCACATTGT
Organism: Hemerocallis citrina; assembly: GCA_017893485.1. Taxonomy (NCBI): domain Eukaryota; kingdom Viridiplantae; phylum Streptophyta; class Magnoliopsida; order Asparagales; family Asphodelaceae; genus Hemerocallis; species Hemerocallis citrina. The sequence continues at coordinate 224,948,626 of CM030360.1, read as the reverse complement.
AACATCTGTTTTTTTTTATTCCTTAATTTTTTGATTTAAATTATTTTTAAATATATTTAGGAGTATATTTACCCCTAATAATTGATTTTATTAGCATTAGAATGATTAAATTGATATTTTGGGGTAAACGGGAAAAATTGACAATATAGGAGTTTTGAGATGAGTTTTCTCGGAGGAGACGAATCCGATTTGACCCGAAATTTTTCTGGGGCGTTTGTTCATGATAGGGGGTTCAAATTTTTGAGTTAGTAAATTTTAGTTTGAAGTTGAAAGTATTTTTCAAAAATATTGCGATATTCGTCTATATACATATTTATATGTATTGCTACCGTTCGTAACTATTGATTTTGACTACAATTATGCATACAAATGCATTTCTAATTCATTTTTGCATTGGGAGGAATTTAAGTACATTATGGAGTGATTTTCACAAGAAAAACCCTAGAAATGTTGACTAGAAGGGTATATATATAATATATAGTCATATAGGGACTTATAAGCAGTTTTCCCATTTTATTTCCTTCTCCATACTCCTTCTCCTTCCCCTCCTTCAGATTTCGTCCAGCACCATGTTTCCCCAACCGGCCAAGGCTAGGGTTCAAACCCTAGCCAATTTCTATGGGGTTCTTCACAAAATTTTGAGGGTTTAGGCCATTTTTGAGGTGCTCTCTTCAATTTTGGAGTCCGTTTGCAAGGATATGTTTTGTAAGGTGAGAAATTGTGAAACCCTATTTTATGTGAATATATGATTTTGAGTTTTAGTGCTAGAAAATGATATAGTAGGGTAATTAGGTGGTGCTGGTAATTATAGAGAAGAAAGATTGGGAAGAAATTGATTAGTTTGTAAGTTGTTAATTAATTAGTGTGTTGACTTTAGAATTTGGATAATAAATAGAATAATTGATAAGTATGGATTATAGAAATTGTTGTGTATTAAGGGAAAATAATTTAGAATGGGTTTAGTGAGAATTTTATGGAGTTAGAAACCCGTCGGAATCTTAAAAAAATACGGGTACACTAATTATGCACGCCGGGTGTTCGGTGAAATGCCCGAGCGAGGTTTAGGTGAAAATTTGATGAGTTCGGAGGTATAATTGAGTTCTATTATTATTATTAACCCAAATTTGTGAGATTAGGAAAAAGAGGATTAAAGAAATTAGAAAATATGAATTTTTCTTATTAGAAAGCCTCCGATCAATAAGGGGGTGTTTGTATTGGGAACCGAATTCGAAATTTATCGATGTAGCTCACCTACGTATGTCATTTGTGACGCGTGGGTGAAGACGAATTCGAATTTGGAGGTCCGTAGGTCGAGTTTTGAGTTTTAAGCTAACCGGTTCTATAATTTTCCAATTAGGTGGAAAAAGTCGAACTTCGACTGGCTACAGGACGGACGTGGGACATCGTTTGCTCGATCCGTCAGGTGAGTATATTGTAATTATAAATATTTTATATTGTGGCCAAATTTCGTGGCTTTTTGATGTCTTGAAAAAGTTATAGCAAAAATTAATTTTCAAGGAAAATACGGATTTTTAGGGGTCCGAAAATGGGTTTTTGAGAAATTTAGTGAAATTAATTATTTTAAGCATATAAAACCTATATTATGGGTTAATGTGATGTGTTGATGTATAAAAACTAAATATATTAAATGATTTATGCATATTTTTACCCCGTGCATGTTTTGTGCATGTTTTTGGGGTATATGGGCTGATATAGGCAATCGGGTATATGCGGAGCCTGGTGTATGGGCTAGCATGCCATGGATGGATGTTATAAGATGTAATTAGGCGAAATTAGTGATTGTGATCATGTTTTGAAGATCTGTGTGATTATAGTGCCCGTTTTGTGCATGTTTTGGGGCATATGAGCCCTTATAGGTGATTTTACTTATATGAAACATGATGTATGAGCTAGTATGCTATAATTAGATATTATAAGATTTAATTAGAGAAAATAAATGGTTTTGGCCCCTTCTCTTGGAAATCCACATGTGTGGTGTATGTTTGTGATATATATATATATCATGATATTGACTCGTGATGTGATAATTCATGAAATTAATAATTGGGTACATGTTTACATTTTAATTATGTTTGAAGTGAATTAATGGGCAATAAAATGACATGTTGGATTATATGACAAATGACTTGGTGTATGTTTATATGGGATTTAATGAAGTAGCGAATTGCATGGTATTCATAATGGGTGATGTTATGGTAAATTAAATAACATGATGGTTTCTATGTTAAATGACATGGTGTATGCATATATATATATGATACAACGAGATGATGATCAATATCGTGGACATCAGATGTGCATCAAATGCAAGATAAAAGGTGAGATCATAAGTGTTAATAAAATGTGTTATTATTCTTGTGATTAAAGTCAAGGATGTGGCTATTGTTGAATTAAAAGCTGTGATGCTTTATGTTGATAAAGTAAAATGGAAAGATGCAATGAATAATGCTAATAACAGATGGCTTTGTTGACCAGTACCTACAGCAATCCTGGGGGTTTGGGCTAGACCTCTTAATACCCAAGGACCGGCTTGGGGTAAGTGGACCCAAACTATGTTTGGGGTAAGTGGATTTTATCGCCCAAGCTATCGGCTTGAGGCCCGGCTTTCCCTCGATGACAGCTGTCGCGAGGAAGTACCCAGTTTATCTGGGGTAAGTGGTTTTTCCCTCTTGGCTTCGGCTGGGAGGAAGTACCCAGTTTATCTGGGGTAAGTGGTTTTTCCCTCGATGACAGCCGTCGCGAGGAAGTACCCAGGTTACCTGGGGTCAGTGGCTTTTTCCCTCTTGGCTTCGGCCGGGAGGAAGTACCCAAGTTCTACTTGGGGTAAGTGGTTCCCTCGCTAGTTCGGCTAGGAGGAAAACGTAGCCTCGGACGAGTAAGACTCTGTGTGAGCATTGGGCCGCGTGTTTACTGGGCTGTCGGCTTTCAGTATGTTGGGATACTGTGGCTCACTGGTCGACAAACTAATAAAATAAATAAGTGTTAATAATAAATGTGGTAGTAAAGAAAGTGGTAAGTGGAATGTGAATTGTGTGTGGAAAAGAAAGTGGATAGTAAATTGTGAATTGTGCGTGGAAAAGAAAGTGGCTAGTAAAATGTGAACTGCGTGTGGAAAAGAAAGTGGATAGTGAAATGTGAACTGTGTGTGGGATAGAGAGTTGTTGTGAATGAAGTAAATGTGAAAGTGAACGTGCTATGAGTTAGTGTATGAAAAGAAGTGATAAATGCAGCTTGTGATTAATTTAAGATGAAAATAATAAAAGAGATGTGTTATCATGAATAATACAAAGTAATTGCATTATGGGTGTGATCATTAAAGTAAAATACAGTTGATATGAGTTGTATCTTGGAATTGTGTCAAGGAACTACCCGCCCGCAATTTGTGTGGAAATTGTGGGAACTACCTGCCTTGGCATAATTCGCAGGGTGAGTGGATATAATAGTGGTAATGATTGATAGAAATGAGAAATAAAGTGAAGTGAAGATGATAAGTGATTGAAGTGAAATTAATAATCAAGCTATCGGCTTGAGATGTGATGTGATATTACCCAAACTGTGTGTTTGAGGTACAGTGATTATTACCCAAGCTATCGGCTATGGGATGTGATATGTTGTTGCCCCAGACTGTGTTGGGGATTAAGTGAAAATGATAATAAGATATATTACTTATAAGAATGAGAATTTCTAAAGTGGAATAATGAGATGGAAATGAACCCTAAAGCATGTCTTTGATGTAATAAGTATAAGTAATTGTAAGAAATGATACTGGATAGGGCATAATAAAATAAATACACGTATTATGGGATTGGTTATGAAATTGGTTATTAAGAGAGTATGTGTATTATGAGTTGTATTCATACTAATTGCTATTAATGAAAAGAGTAATAACATACAAATGGTTATAATGCTATTATGACGATACTCGTGGAAGAATGACTATTGGGTTAGAGTAGTTAAATTGAAAAGTAATGGATGATATGTGTATTCGTACTATACGGATGTCGAATAAGTATGTATATATATATATACGAGGTTGATGTGAAGTATATTATGAAATGTGGGAAGTTATGGATAATTAAATAGTTGAATGCAGGTTTGGCAGAATATTTGATATGTCATTGTATTGACGATGTTGTTGTATTCAAGATTCAGGTTGCCTTATTTTAATTTGGCATTCGTAAGTTTAATTTATTTTCTTTATACTATTTAAATTTGTTATTCGATTAATAACTATACTCACACCAGAAAATGGCTAACCCCTTAGTGTTTGGGGGGTTAGGGGAGTCTGAGGACTACCCTAGACCCCTCACTGTTGCAGGTTCTCATCAGTGCAGAGGTGAGGCGTGGATTGGTAGTATAACATTTTATTTTAAAAATTTGTATTATTTAGTTATAGGAATAGTGAAATTTATGATTTAAATTGTATTATGGATGTATAAGCATGAATATGATGATGATGAGTATAGTGTGGGGTGGTGTGGTATGTTTGTGACCCGTACCCATCTCGTTGTGGAGTACCGGGCTCTGTGGTAGGTTTTACAATGATTTTTCTAAAAATTTACTTCGTTTTTCAAAGAAATTTATAGTTTTTAATTGATATTTAATAATCCGTTATGAGTGGCCCCCAGAGCATTATATTATATTGCCTGTATGTTTCTGCTCATTTTGGCCTGGGGAGCCCGTGAATTGATTGGATGTATTGTGTGCTACGGAATTTTGAGCAGAATTCCGTAAGCTTTTTGTGTTTCGGGGCAAAATTTACAGGAGAAACTCTGCCAAAATTTTTCCTGAAATATAACTTTCTTAGTTTATGATTAAAGTGACATAGAAATTGATAGAATTGAATTTGGAGACTTAGTTTTCAAAAAAAAAATTTGGGGTGTTACAGTTTGGTATCAGAGCTTAGCTTAACTAGGAATTTGTTAATCCTAGTGATCTTACCATGTGAGTATGGGTTCATTATCGCTTGGTTGGAGATAGAGAGTATGTTTTATGTGGGTGTTTTGTTGAAGAATAGATGATATCGTGGAATGGTGTGATCCCCATTAGACATTGGTCTGATTTTGAGTCAGCATTACCTTTCATGACCCTGCATATGGGTTGACCTCAGTAGAAATTTCGGTATGACCTTGTGTACTATTGGAGTATTTTATTATATCGATTGCTGTGTGCTGTAAGGGGTATCCCCTGGAGATTTTGTGTGAGTCCTATGGGCATATGTCCCATAGGTGTATTTTATAGACTGTGGAGTGATGTGTGGTTATGGGTTTATCCCATATTTGGGGAGATTGATTGGTTGTAGAAAGTTATGTAAGTCATCGACGTAGTTGGGGTATGGTACAGGGAGGATTCAGGTGAGACAGCCCGATGGATCCCAGTTTTGATTGTAGGTAGTGCCTTGGACGATGAAGATTATACCCGTTGGGTTTGGTAGAAATATTTAAGGCGAAGATTGAGATTGTTGATGTGGTTTGCCAAGTTTCTAATCTATTCGATGGGGTTTTTGGTCCCTCACCCTGGTGAACTCTAGAGTTCAAGATTAATTTGATATTGGTATGACTCCTATTTCTAAATCAGCTTGTGCTCTAGCACTTTAGGAATAAGGAGAGATGAAGGAGAATTTGAGGTGATGCTTTTGGAAAGGATTATCGGTTGAAGTGATACGCCATAGGGCGCTCGGCAGTTTTGTAACAAGGAAGATAGTTCACCGAGAAGGTGTGCTAAGTAAGGTGATTATTAAGTATTTATTGTTGAGAATAGATAATTGGTCGGATTAGTTGCGGAGAATGTCATTAATCTCCCGATGAGAGTTGCACACCGAGTACTATCAGATAATCCCTAGAGAGGGAAAACATCTCAGGAATTGTTTTTCGTACTCGGTATGAATTGTATGAGTTCTTAGTGATATCTTGGGACTGGCGAACGTCCCTGTAGTTTTTATAAATTTGACGAATTGGGCCTTTCACCCTTATATTAACACGGTATGATTGTATATGTGAATGATATTTGGTGTATAATTGCTGTATGATGGAGCACTGATTGATAGGTTGAGACTAGAAGTGGTATGATAAGTCTGTGAATTGCTATTTTTGGGGGCGAGAAGTGTGAATTTTGGGACACATTGTGTCTGTTGAAGGCGTATTTATGGATCCGAAGAGAATTACAAATGGTGAAAAGACGGGAAGTAACCATCGGATGTGTTGGAAATTCATAGTTTCTTGGTTTTCACTGGCTATTATCGGAGGTTCATCCCTCGATTTTATATTATTGCTATACCGATGACTCATTTTCTTATAAAGAAAGAGCCGTTGGTATGATCCGAACAGCGTGGAAAGATATTTTCAAGAGTTAAAGGAAGATTAACGACAGCTTATGTTTTTATCATCCCGAGAAGGGAGTGCATGTAGTATAGGATCAGGTGGGGTTTGATGCCTGAAGGCACACTTGTGGCTTATATATGAGGCAGTTGTGGTTATACGAGGTGCGTGAATTACGCAAATTTGAAATTAGTAATAGTAAGGCATGTATTGAAGGTATTGAGAAATTAGTTTTTCAGAGAATAATTCAGCCTTTTCTGTGATTGTAAGAGTTTGAGCACTCGTTTGTGTAAATGATTTTAGTAGGAGGCAATAAACGTGGCTTGAGTACCTTGGTAGCTTGGTATGGAAATCAAATACCAATCGGGGAAGAAATATGGTGATGAATGCTATTAATAGAAAGAAGATGTTGGCTTTTAATGACCTCCCAGGAGTGGATGATGTTAAAGATCATTGGATCAAATTAATTTTATTTCAGTGGCAAAGGGCGGCACGATTGTAGATGTGGGCAATTGATCAATACAGCTGTTTATCCTAATGCCTACAGCTGATTGGTTGAACTTGGATTCAAAATTTCTGTTGGTGACAGAGGACGCGGAATCGAATTCTGGAGGGGATTAATGAATGTAATGCAGGTTGGTCAGTAACCCATAGGGGAAATTCTTGTTATTATCGTAGATTTGGTGTTCCTGATGAGGATGGCGCGTGATAGCGGGTGATGGAGAATGTTCCTTATATTCAATATACCGTCTATCCCGGTGGCACGAAGATGTATCAAGATTCTAGGAGAATATTTTAATGGACCGGAACGAGGATAAACATTAATTATCAGGTTAGCATGAATAAACCTCTTTTGAGGTGTGTAGTTGACAAAAGGAAAAGATAAGGCATATTCGCGGCAAAAGCCTTTTGAAGATAGAAATTGAAGATTTGGGTATTCTTGAAAGTATCCTTTATTCATGGAGTACGTCGTTTTAGAAACCGGAAAAAGTTAGACCCGAGGTATGATGGCCCTGTAGAGTCATAGAAAGAATGGGAACGGTGGTATATTGTTTGAAGCTTATTTTGGAGATATCGGGTATTCTGGATGTATTTCTTGTTTCTATGTCGAGAAAGTGTGAAGAATCTATCTTACGTGGTGGAGTCGTGGTAGATTAAAGTCCAGCTAGAGGTGACATTGGATGTGATGTATCCTATCAAACTAGTGGTTATTGTAAAGCCATAGTGCAGCTAACCCGACAACCAGCCGGGTAGTTGTTAATGGTGCAATGAAGGTTTGATGTTGGTAATGTACCTGGAAAGTTTAGTTAATGGTGTGAAGGAGGTATCTTGAATTTGTTTGAGGAGTTTTCTTAATCCCCATAACTCGAGGACGAGCTTCTTTTGAGGTGTGTAGAATGTAACATCTGTTTTTTTTTATTCCTTAATTTTTTGATTTAAATTATTTTTAAATATATTTCGGAGTATATTTACCCCTAATAATTGATTTTATTAGCATTAGAATGATTAAATTGATATTTTGGGGTAAACGGGAAAAATTGACAATATAGGAGTTTTGAGATGAGTTTTCTCGGAGGAGACGAATCCGATTTGACCCGAAATTTTTCTGGGGCGTTTGTTCATGATAGGGGGTTCAAATTTTCAAGTTAGTAAATTTTAGTTTGAAGTTGAGAGTATTTTTCAAAAATATTGCGATATTCGTCTATATACATATTTATATGTATTGCTACCGTTCGTAACTATTGATTTTGACTACAATTATGCATACAAATGCATTTCTAATTCATTTTTGCATTGGGAGGAATTTAAGTACATTATGGAGTGATTTTCACAAGAAAAACCCTAGAAATGTTGACTAGAAGGGTATATATATAATATATAGTCATATAGGGACTTATAAGCAGTTTTCCCATTTTATTTCCTTCTCCATACTCCTTCTCCTTCCCCTCCTTCAGATTTCGTCCAGCACCATGTTTCCCCAACCGGCCAAGGCTAGGGTTCAAACCCTAGCCAATTTCTATGGGGTTCTTCACAAAATTTTGAGGGTTTAGGCCATTTTTGAGGTGCTCTCTTCAATTTTGGAGTCCGTTTGCAAGGATATGTTTTGTAAGGTGAGAAATTGTGAAACCCTATTTTATGTGAATATATGATTTTGAGTTTTAGTGCTAGAAAATGATATAGTAGGGTAATTAGGTGGTGCTGGTAATTATAGAGAAGAAAGATTGGGAAGAAATTGATTAGTTTGTAAGTTGTTAATTAATTAGTGTGTTGACTTTAGAATTTGGATAATAAATAGAATAATTGATAAGTATGGATTATAGAAATTGTTGTGTATTAAGGGAAAATAATTTAGAATGGGTTTAGTGAGAATTTTATGGAGTTAGAAACCCGTCGGAATCTTAAAAAAATACGGGTACACTAATTATGCACGCCGGGTGTTCGGTGAAATGCCCGAGCGAGGTTTAGGTGAAAATTTGATGAGTTCGGAGGTATAATTGAGTTCTATTATTATTATTAACCCAAATTTGTGAGATTAGGAAAAAGAGGATTAAAGAAATTAGAAAATATGAATTTTTCTTATTAGAAAGCCTCCGATCAATAAGGGGGTGTTTGTATTGGGAACCGAATTCGAAATTTATCGATGTAGCTCACCTACGTATGTCATTTGTGACGCGTGGGTGAAGACGAATTCGAATTTGGAGGTCCGTAGGTCGAGTTTTGAGTTTTAAGCTAACCGGTTCTATAATTTTCCAATTAGGTGGAAAAAGTCGAACTTCGACTGGCTACAGGACGGACGTGGGACATCGTTTGCTCGATCCGTCAGGTGAGTATATTGTAATTATAAATATTTTATATTGTGGCCAAATTTCGTGGCTTTTTGATGTCTTGAAAAAGTTATAGCAAAAATTGATTTTCAAGGAAAATACGGATTTTTAGGGGTCCGAAAATGGGTTTTTGAGAAATTTAGTGAAATTAATTATTTTAAGCATATAAAACCTATATTATGGGTTAATGTGATGTGTTGATGTATAAAAACTAAATATATTAAATGATTTATGCATATTTTTACCCCGTGCATGTTTTGTGCATGTTTTTGGGGTATATGGGCTGATATAGGCAATCGGGTATATGCGGAGCCTGGTGTATGGGCTAGCATGCCATGGATGGATGTTATAAGATGTAATTAGGCGAAATTAGTGATTGTGATCATGTTTTGAAGATCTGTGTGATTATAGTGCCCGTTTTGTGCATGTTTTGGGGCATATGAGCCCTTATAGGTGATTTTACTTATATGAAACATGATGTATGAGCTAGTATGCTATAATTAGATATTATAAGATTTAATTAGAGAAAATAAATGGTTTTGGCCCCTTCTCTTGGAAATCCACATGTGTGGTGTATGTTTGTGATATATATATATATCATGATATTGACTCGTGATGTGATAATTCATGAAATTAATAATTGGGTACATGTTTACATTTTAATTATGTTTGAAGTGAATTAATGGGCAATAAAATGACATGTTGGATTATATGACAAATGACTTGGTGTATGTTTATATGGGATTTAATGAAGTAGCGAATTGCATGGTATTCATAATGGGTGATGTTATGGTAAATTAAATAACATGATGGTTTCTATGTTAAATGACATGGTGTATGCATATATATATATGATACAACGAGATGATGATCAATATCGTGGACATCAGATGTGCATCAAATGCAAGATAAAAGGTGAGATGATAAGTGTTAATAAAATGTGTTATTATTCTTGTGATTAAAGTCAAGGATGTGGCTATTGTTGAATTAAAAGCTGTGATGCTTTATGTTGATAAAGTAAAATGGAAAGATGCAATGAATAATGCTAATAACAGATGGCTTTGTTGACCAGTACCTACAGCAATCCTGGGGGTTTGGGCTAGACCTCCTAATACCCAAGGACCGGCTTGGGGTAAGTGGACCCAAACTATGTTTGGGATAAGTGGATTTTATCGCCCAAGCTATCGGCTTGAGGCCCGGCTTTCCCTCGATGACAGCTGTCGTGAGGAAGTACCCAGTTTATCTGGGGTAAGTGGTTTTTCCCTCTTGGCTTCGGCTGGGAGGAAGTACCCAGTTTATCTGGGGTAAGTGGTTTTTCCCTCGATGACAGCCGTCGCGAGGAAGTACCCAGGTTACCTGGGGTCAGTGGCTTTTTCCCTCTTGGCTTCGGCCGGGAGGAAGTACCCAAGTTCTACTTGGGGTAAGTGGTTCCCTCGCTAGTTCGGCTAGGAGGAAGACGTAGCCTCGGACGAGTAAGACTCTGTGTGAGCATCGGGCCGCGTGTTTTCTGGGCTGTCGGCTTTCGGTATGTTGGGATACTGTGGCTCACTGGTCGACAAACTAATAAAATAAATAAGTGTTAATAATAAATGTGGTAGTAAAGAAAGTGGTAAGTGGAATGTGAATTGTGTGTGGAAAAGAAAGTGGATAGTAAATTGTGAATTGTGCGTGGAAAAAAAAGTGGCTAGTAAAATGTGAACTGCGTGTGGAAAAGAAAGTGGATAGTGAAATGTGAACTGTGTATGGGATAGAGAGTTGTTGTGAATGAAGTAAATGTGAAAGTGAACGTGCTATGAGTTAGTGTATGAAAAGAAGTGATAAATGCAGCTTGTGATTAATTTAAGATGAAAATAATAAAAGAGATGTGTTATCATGAATAATGCAAAGTAATTGCATTATGGGTGTGATCATTAAAGTAAAATACAGTTGATATGAGTTGTATCTTGGAATTGTGTCAAGGAACTACCCGCCCGCAATTTGTGTGGAAATTGTGGGAACTACCTGCCTTGGCATAATTCGCAGGGTGAGTGGATATAATAGTGGTAATGATTGATAGAAATGAGAAATAAAGTGAAGTGAAGATGATAAGTGATTGAAGTGAAATTAATAATCAAGCTATCGGCTTGAGATGTGATGTGATATTACCCAAACTGTGTGTTTGAGGTACAGTGATTATTACCCAAGCTATCGGCTATGGGATGTGATATGTTGTTGCCCCAGACTGTGTTGGGGATTAAGTGAAAATGATAATAAGATATATTACTTATAAGAATGAGAATTTCTAAAGTGGAATAATGAGATGGAAATGAACCCTAAAGCATGTCTTTGATGTAATAAGTATAAGTAATTGTAAGAAATGATACTGGATAGGGCATAATAAAATAAATACCCGTATTATGGGATTGGTTATGAAATTGGTTATTAAGAGAGTATGTGTATTATGAGTTGTATTCATACTAATTGCTATTAATGAAAAGAGTAATAACATACAAATGGTTATAATGCTATTATGACGATACTCGTGGAAGAATGACTATTGGGTTAGAGTAGTTAAATTGAAAAGTAATGGATGATATGTGTATTCGTACTATACGGATGTTGAATAAGTATGTATATATATATATATACGAGGTTGATGTGAAGTATATTATGAAATGTGGGAAGTTATGGATAATTAAATAGTTGAATGCAGGTTTGGCAGAATATTTGATATGTCATTGTATTGGCGATGTTGTTGTATTCAAGATTCAGGTTGCCTTATTTTAATTTGGCATTCGTAAGTTTAATTTATTTTCTTTATACTATTTAAATTTGTTATTCGATTAATAACTATACTCACACTAGAAAATGGCTAACCCCTTAGTGTTTGGGGGGTTAGGGGAGTCTGAGGACTACCCTAGACCCCTCACTGTTGCAAGTTCTCATCAGTGCAGAGGTGAGGCGTGGATTGGTAGTATAACATTTTATTTTAAAATTTTGTATTATTTAGTTATAGGAATAGTGAAATTTATGATTTAAATTGTATTATGGATGTATAAGCATGAATATGATGATGATGAGTATAGTGTGGGGTGGTGTGGTATGTTTGTGACCCGTACCCATCTTGTTGTGGAGTACCGGGCTCTGTGGTAGGTTTTACAATGATTTTTCTAAAAATTTACTTCGTTTTTCAAAGAAATTTATAGTTTTTAATTGATATTTAATAATCCGTTATGAGTGGCCCCCAGAGCATTATATTATATTGCCTGTATGTTTCTGCTCATTTCGGCCTGGGGAGCCCGTGAATTGATTGGATGTATTGTGAGCTACAGAATTTTGAGCAGAATTCCGTAAGCTTTTTGTGTTTCGGGGCAAAATTTACAGGGAAAACTCTGCCAAAATTTTTCCTGAAATATAACTTTCTTAGTTTATGATTAAAGTGACATAGAAATTGATAGAATTGAATTTGGAGACTTAGTTTTCAAAAAAAAAAAATTGGGGTGTTACACACATCCACCGTGAGGAGGTGGGCCAAATGAAGTACGTGGTCCGTCGCTGCGAGAAGGTCTACTACTCGATCTTTCCTCTACATTACCCATTGTGCGTGCCATTTATAATAACCGAGAGTACACTAATTTTATTAACTATACCAAAAATATATAACCTACATATATCTACATATATATCTAATTTTTACACTGTATACCTACATATACTCAAAATGGAATATACTATGTACCTACATATACTCAAAAATTTATAACATACTTATAAACAAACATACAATGTTATTAACTGTACCAAAAATTTAGGTGATTTTGGGTGATTTAACACACAGACAATGTTAATGCTTAAAAAAAAGGAAATTAAAAAATTCAAAAGTATGAGAAATATATCGTTAAAGTAGGGTAATTGAAAATGAAGCTCCTTCAACCGCACTCTTTATCCCCAAATTCGGAAATGAACGAACTCTTGGACATTGGGGTTTAGGGTTTTTTGGTTAATCGAGATAAGATATGTAGAGGAGAGAAGTGGAAAATCGAAACAAGATGAGAAATGCGAGGATTTAATGGGTTAATCAACAAATTTTTGGGGTTAATGGACGAAATTGAGATGAGAGATGGGTTAGGGTTTCGTTTTCGAAGAAGAGGAGGAAGATAGAGAGTGAAAGAGAAAGTGAGATCTGATTTTCGACACTCGCTTTTCGAAAAACGAGTTTGGGTTTAACCCCATCGCTTTTTCAGAAAGCGAGTCTAGCCTTTCTGAAAAACAAAGCCTCACTGGCTTTTTGAAAAAGCGATGGGGTTAAACCCAAACTCACTTTTTCGGAAAGCGAGTAGGGCGTTTTGTGATTTTTTTAAAAAAAGTAGGGCAGTTTGGGAAGAACTTTCAAAAAGTGGGACAATTTGAGAAAAAAATCTAATAATTTAGGGTAAAAGTACACGTAACTGCACGTGTTAATCATCTGATTTCTCCAAAATGACCCACTTTTTGAAAATATTTACCAAAATAATTCACTCTTGAAACTATTTATCAATATGACCCACTTGCTATCTCAGATAGCGAGTTTGGTGAAAACCTCTGCACTATCTGAGATAGCGAGTCTATCCTAAGGCTGGAAACCTCCACGCTATTTTTTAAATTCCAGTCTTGCTGTCTCAATCTCTTCCTTATTTCTTTTTTTTTTCTCCCAATGCCGAAACCGACTTTCGAAACCCTAAGCTATGTTTGAGAACTTATTCAAGTTACAGGCTTATTCAAAAAGTCAATACCGATAAAATACACCGATTTAATAGAATTCTGGACAGATTCATATTATGACAATCCATGCAAGAGGTAAGTTCTACTTTTCACTTTCCGCAGCGAACATATTTATCTTCAATGAGTAGTATTTATTTAGGGGATTCATTGCTGAGAGCTCCGGCTTGAGATCTCAGCAACCTACATCCGTATTGAATTATTAATTATTATACCTCATTTTTTTGTATCCCATAGGACAATTTTGAATATGAAATATCATCATTTCCATCTAATTGAACAGGTAGAATCTGAAATGTGATTATGATTTGTTATTTTGTTTTGTGAGAGTTTTGAAATCTTTGAATTGTGAGGTTTTCGAAAGTGGGTTTCGACGTTGGGAGATAGAAGAGAGAAATAAGGAAGAGAATGAGACTGCGAGGCTGGAGTTTAAAAAATTTCCAAATGACACTCACTGTCTCAGATAGCGAGTATGCTGCAAACACTCGCATTATCTGAGACAGCGAGTCTTGAATTGGAGATTTTTTCAAGTTTTCTCCAAGTGGGGGAGAAATAGCCTTTGGATAGACTCGCTATCTCAGATAGCACAGATGTTTTCACCAAACTCGCTATTTGGATTATTTTGATAAACAGTTTTGAAAGTGGGTCAATTTGGTAAATAATTTCAAAAGTGGACCATTTTGGAAAAATTCTAATCATCTGTACTGGACAGCGGAGGATCCGGCCAGGGTCCAATGCAGTGGCGGAGCATAGGGAGGGCCCGCCCCCCCCCCCCCCCCCCCCCCCAAAATTTCACAAACCCCCTTCATACTATTGAAAATTTTATAAACCCTTAAAAAATTATAATTTGGCCCACCTGAATTCTAAGTTTTATTGTTTGCCCCCTTAAAAATTATTAAAAAATATCTATATTTTTACATGTAGTCATAGAATTTTTCCTTGGCCTTCCCGGTAAATTTGTTCTGGCTTCGCCCCTGGTCCAATGACTCGAATTTCCCCCAAAATGACCCACTTTTTGAAAGTATTTACCAAACTAATCCTCTTTCCAAACTAATTATCAAAACGATCCACTCGCTATCTCAGATAACGGGTTTAGTGTAAACTTCATTGCTATCTAAGTTTGTGAGTGTATGGTGAGGTGTTTTTCCATCACTTGGAGAAAATTGAAGAAAATACCAAGTTTAGACTTGTTATCTCAGATAGTACGTGTGTTTATACTACACTCGCTAATTGAGTTAACACGTGTATGGTCTTAAAGAAAAAGTACAAAGTTTAGACACGTTATCTCAAATAGCATTTATGTTTGTACCACATTCGCTAACTGAGATAGCGAGTGTCGATTAGGGATTTTTTAAACTTTCGTTGTTTCGCTCTCTCTCTCTCACTTCTCTCTTTCCATTCTCTTTCTCTCACTTCTCTTTCCATTCTCTCTTTCACTTATCTCTTTTTCTATTTATAATTTTGATATAAATAGAAATGTGAGGAAACGAAGAGGATCCCTTGAGACTTCGAGAGTCTTGTGAATGAGAGCACGAATTTGGAAGCTATGATTTCGGAGTTGGGAGAGAGAGTGGATAGAGAGATAAGTGAAGAGGAGAATGGAAAGAGAGAAGTGAGAGAGATAGCAAAACAACGATTGTTTAAAAAACTCCCAAATCGGTACTCGCTATCTCAGTTAGGGAGTGTGGTACAAACACACTCGCTATCTGAGATAATGAATCTAAACTTGATATTTTTTCTTCAAGACCAGTACTCGCTATGTCAGTTAGCGATGGTAGTACAAATACTCGTGCTATTTGAGATAGCGAGTCTAAACTTAGTATTTTTTTCAAATTTTTTCAAGTGGTGGAGAAACACCTCATCATACATTCACTATCTCCGATAGCGACGAAGTTTACATTTACTTACTACTAGTATTATACACGTGTTGTGCACGTGGGGAAAATTGTTTGGGGGGAATGAAAAGGGCAAAAAAAAATTTCTATCAACACGTGTGTTGCACGGGTTGAGATATGGACAAATTATACTAAGGCTTTCTCCCATTATAGTAGTAGAGATATGAGGTAGCGAGTGGGTCGTTTTGATCATTAGTTTTGAAAGTGGGTCTGTTTTGTAAATACTTTTAAAAAGTGGGTCACTATGGAAAACAATTCCAATGACTCCAAGTCTCCAACACAGTAGCAAAAGTCGGAATTTTTTGCAGTACTAGGCTACTTTTTGAAACTTTTTGTGATTTTAGGCCAGTTGACAAACTATTAGCACTTTTGGCTAGCAAGTGTCACGTCAGCAGCGGCCTGTCACGGACAAATTCTAGAAGTTTCCGGAA
Organism: Hemerocallis citrina; assembly: GCA_017893485.1. NCBI lineage: Eukaryota > Viridiplantae > Streptophyta > Magnoliopsida > Asparagales > Asphodelaceae > Hemerocallis > Hemerocallis citrina. Next base: position 224,932,400 of record CM030360.1, on the reverse strand, counting down.
GCATCCAGGCTGTTCAAGAGAAATCCGGAACACTCCGGAATGCCCCGGAAGGATCAAGAATGTCCTAGAGTTCTCTAGGACAATGTGGCACGTTCTAGTGCGAGCTAGAACCTTTTTGGAAGAATGTACATAGTTATAGAGTATTCTAGATAACTCTTTTACATAGTAGAACTCTTGTACTCTAGAACCTTCCCTTGAGGAGGAGAAAGATCTTGCTAGCCCTATAAATAGGGAGGAGCCTCATTTGCTCCAACCATCCAAGGAAAAGCATTCCAAGCCACTCCTGTAAAAGTTCTCTTAGAAGTATAAATTCTCTTTCATCTTACTTTTGCTCACTTCTCTTCAATCTCTGCATTCTTAGTCTTCAGTTTGCCTGACTTAGCCCTCGATCTAAGGAGTAAGCTAGGTGGCACACGGCCTGACTTGTGGAAAAGAAGTCGTCCCGTGACACGTGGTATCAGAGCCAAGGTTTTCGTTTGGCAGAGATTATGGCTGGACGCGAGGGAAACGTGAGTGATGTCACCACCAACATGGAGGTAGTTGGTGATAGGGGAAGAGCAGAGACAAATGCCAAGAAGAACAAGAGCAAGAACACGAGGGAGCAGTCGATGGATGTTCTGGCCAGCTTCGAGTCGAGATTGGCTAAGGTGGAGATTTCCATGGGGGAGTCCATTGAAAGGATGGATACCATGGACGACACCATGGACGGTGTCAGAGAGGATGTTGATGGCCTAAGGGAGGAGATCCTTGGTGTCCTCAACACCCTAAAAGCCGAGTTCAAGGTAGAGATAGCGCAGCTTCAAGAGGCATTCAACACCCAAGGAGAGGAGGTGAAGTTGTGCAAGGCAGCAATAGCAGGTGGGACTATTGCAAGGGAGATGCCACGCACTAAGGCGCCGGAACCCTTGAAGTATGGAGGTAAGCGTGATCCCAAAGAACTCGATGAATTCTGTTGGTCCCTAGAATGCTACTTCAATGCTGTGGGAATTAAGGACGAACAACCCAAAGTGGATACAACCGTCCTTTACTTGAAAGAAAATGCAGCATTATGGTGGAGAAGGAAGCATGGTGACATAGCCAAGGGGCTATCCACAGTGGATACTTGGGACGAGTTCAAACAACAACTCAAGAGGCAATTTTGTCCCCAAAATATCAAAGATGCAGCTATGAAAAAGCTACGTGGGCTGAAGCATACCGGGAGTATCAAGGAGTATGTTGCCGAATTCACATCCTTGATGCTAGAGTTACCGGATCTAAATGAGGAAGATAAGCTTTTCTACTTCTTGGAAGAATTACAATCTTGGTCCAACTTAGAACTCAAGAGGAGGAACGTTCAAGATGTAGACGAAGCTATAGCCGTGGCGGAGGACCTTGTGGAGTTCAAGAAAGACTTCGGCGGCAACAAGAAGAAGAGTGTGGGAGACAAGCCCCACAAGTTTGTGAAACAAGATAAGAAGTATGACAAGCCGTTCAAAAGGGACAAGCCCAATGAGGGAGGAAGCAAGAAGAAGGAGCCGGAATGTTACTTGTGTAGCGGGCCGCACTATATTCGAGACTGCCCGAAACGGAAGGCCCTTAATGCTATGGCTTGTCAAGCGGAAGAGGAAACGCACGTTAGTTCCATGCATCTCCTTAACTCTCTTAAAGCCAAGGATGAGACGGTGAAGGTGTCCAAGGAAAACGAGACCAAGGTCGGTGGTCTCATGTTCGTGGAGGCCAAGGTGAATGGAGGATCCACCAAGGTATTAGTGGACACAGGTGCATCTCATAACTTCATTGCTGAAGAAGAGACTGCTAAGTTGGGAATCAAGTATGCCAAGGAGTTGGGTTGGGTGAAGGCCGTCAACTCATCATCTCAACCCATCCTTGGAGTAGCTCGTGGAGTACCTATCCAGCTTGGAGGATGGGAAGGCACTATTGACTTAACGGTTGTCCCTATGGATGACCACCGCATGGTTTTGGGCATGGAGTTTATGGACAAGGTACGTCCCTTATCGTTTGAGAAAGACTCAACCATGCGTATTGCAAAGGGATCTACTATCCACATAGTACCCTTAGAGAGAGGGAAGATGGAGTCAAGAAGCTTATCTGCCATGCAACTCAAAAGAGGTCTCAAGAAGGGGGAGACCACTTATCTAGTTGTCTTGAAGGAGGCAGATGTTCCAACAAAGGCGGGTGTGTCAACCGGAGTGAAGGAAGTGTTGGCAGAGTTCAAGGATGTGATGCCACCGGAGTTGCCGAAGAAGTTACCTCCGAGACGAGAAGTGGATCACGTGATAGAGTTTGAACAGGGTGCGAGACCCCCAGCCATGGGACCTTACCGGATGGCTCCGCCCGAGTTGGAAGAATTGAGGAAGCAGTTAAAGGAGCTTGCGACCATCTCCCAAGTCGAGTGTGATCTTGCCAAACGTATCAAGGAGGGATTGAGTCATGACCCCTTAGCCATTAATGTGGTGAATATGGCTAAAGAAGGCAAGACACGCAAATTTTGGATGGAGGACGGACTTCTACTCACAGTTGGTGATCGTCTCTATGTTCCCAAGTGGGACAACTTGAGAAGGGAAGTCTTGAAGGAATGTCATGATTCAAGGTGAGCTGGACATCCAGGCACGCACCGTACACGGGCATTAGTGGAGCGGTCCTATTATTGGCCTAGCATGAGGAACGATGTCGAAGCTTATGTGAAGACTTGTCATATATGCCAACAAGACAAGGTGGAACAAGATAAGCCAGCTGGGTTGTTGGAACCACTACCCGTACCGGAGCTTCCATGGGAAAGTATATCCATGGACTTCATTTCAGCGTTGCCTTTGTCGGAGGGATGCGGTTCCATAATGGTTGTAGTGGATCGGTTCTCTAAGTATGGCACCTTTATCCCAGCCCCGAGAGATTGCACGGCCGAGGAAGCAGGAAGGTTATTCTTCAAACATGTGGCCAAGTATTGGGGACTTCCTCGGACTATCATAAGTGATCGAGATCCGCGCTTCACGGGTAAGTTTTGGAGAGAACTATTCAAGTTGATGGGCTCGGATCTCCACTTCTCCACAAATTTTCATCCTCAAACCGATGGCCAGACAGAGAGGGTGAACCACCTGTTGGAGATATACCTTCGGCACTATGTGAGTGCCAACCAGCGGGATTGGACTAAGTTGCTCGACGTGGCCCAGTTTTCATATAACCTGCAGAAGAGCGAGGCTACGGGAAGGAGTCCCTTTGAACTAGTAACCGGACAACAATCAATGACAACTCAAGAGCTAGCAAAGGGGTACACTGGTTCAAGCCCGCCAGCCTACAAGTTTGCCAAAGGGTGGAATGAAGAGATAGACATTGCCCAAAGCTACTTAACCAAGGCGGCCAAACAGATGAAGAAATGGACCGATGTGAAAAGACAGCCGAGGGAATTCATTATCGGTGACGAGGTGATGGTGAAGTTACCCCAAAAGATGTTCAAGTCTACGCACCAAGTCCACAAAGGCTTGACACGAAGATATGAGGGACCGTACAAAGTAGTGGAGAAAGTTGGCACGAGATCCTACAAGGTAGCTTTACCGTCGCACCTGAAGATCCACCCAGTTTTCCATGTTAGCCTTCTCAAACCTTATAGTAGGGACGAGGAGGACCCGAGGAGGAACGAATCTCATCGAGCTCCACCAGCAAACGTGGTTTCATATGATAAGGAAGTCGATGAGATCTTAGCCGACAGAATTGTCCGCAAGAGGGGCACGCCTAACTGGACCGAATACTATGTGCGCTGGAAGGATCAACCCAAGAGCGAGTCTAGTTGGGAGCGAGAACAAGACCTATGGCAGTTCCGTGACAAGATCGAAGAATTCAAGTCTAAGGCTTGACGAGGACGTCAAGAACTTAGGTGGGGGAGGGTGTCACGGACAAATTCTAGAAGTTTCCGGAAGCATCCAGGCTGTTCAAGAGAAGTCCGGAACACTCCGGAATGCCCCGGAAGGATCAAGAATGTCCTAGAGTTCTCTAGGACAATGTGGCACGTTCTAGTGCGAGCTAGAACCTTTTTGGAAGAATGTACATAGTTATAGAGTATTCTAGAGAACTCTTATACATAGTAGAACTCTTGTACTCTAGAACCTTCCATTGAGGAGGAGAAAGATCTTGCTAGCCCTATAAATAGGGAGGAGCCTCATTTGCTCCAACCATCCGAGGAAAAGCATTCCAAGCCACTCTTGTAAAAGTTCTCTTAGAAGTATAAATTCTCTTCCACCTTACTTTTGCTCACTTCTCTTCAATCTCTGCATTCTTTGTCTTCAGTTTGCCTGATTTAGCTCTCGATCTAAGGAGTAAGCTAGGTAGCACACGGCCTGACTTGTGGAAAAGAAGTCGTCCCGTGACAGGCCACTATTGGGAATAGCGGCCTCTTCATAGCGACCAACACATCGGACTCCCACACTTGGCAGATTTGTATAATTGCAAATCATTTGGTGTAACTGAGGCCGCTATTGTCAATAGCGGCCTCGTCTAACTAAGGTCGCTATTCCCAATAGCCGCTATTGTTAATAGCGGCCTCGTCTAACTAAGGTCGCTATTCCCAATAGCGACCTCAGGTGGGCCTAAAAGCGATTGGATTAACCTGCGGTCGCTATTGGGAATAGCGACCTCCGTTACTCCAAGTAGTTTGCAATTATACAAATTTGCCAAGTGTGGGAGTCCAATATGTTGGTCGCTATGAAGATGCCGCTATTCCTAATAGCGGCCGCTGCTGACGTGGCACTTGCTAGCCAAAATTGCTAATAGTTTGGGATGTGACCTAAAATCGCAAAAAGTTTCAAAAAGTAGCCTAGTACTGCAAAAAAATCCAAAAGTCGCCACACTCAAATTGACCAAAACACCCTTTGACCATCAAACGAAAAACACCTCATACCAAGGGCATAATAATAATCTCCAAGCTTCCTCTTTCAAACAACGCCTTTTCTTCTCGGTCCTCATCGAGTCCACCGAAAGCCGACCAAGATCTCAACTTTCCCTTTATATCTATCATCTTCAATTCCGATCCGGAACCGAATCGAGCAGAAATGGGAGCTTACAAGGCCGACGACGACTACGACTACCTCTTCAAACTGGTCCTCATCGGCGATTCCGGCGTCGGAAAGTCGAATCTCCTCTCTCGATTCACTCGCAACGAGTTCAGCCTCGACTCGAAGTCGACCATCGGTGTTGAGTTCGCGACTAGGAGCTTGAATGTCGACTCCAAGGTCGTCAAAGCTCAGATATGGGACACTGCAGGCCAGGAAAGGTGACTCCTTTTTGGTTCCTCTACTGTGTTTGAATTTGTGTTAGATTTGGGATCTAGGGTTTGGTTAATTGGAGTGAATGAGTGAATTTTTAGAAAGAAAAGGAGTGATTTTGGATGGAGGTTTGCATCTTAATTCAAATGAGGCCATTTTTGCAAACTAATTTAGGATCTAAGTTAAGGTATTAGGATGTTGAGATCTCAAAACTGTTAGACAAAGATCGGATTCAAGAATTGAAGCCACAGTTGGCTAGAGAGTTTGACATGAAGAACTTGAGCCCAGCAAACAAGATTCTGGGAATGCAGATTCACTAAGACAGAAATAACATGAAGATTTAGCTTTCCCCGAAGAATTACTTCAACAAGATCTTGCGGCGCTTCAACATGCATGATTATAAGCCAATTTCTACCATACTTCCTGTTAATTTCAAGTTATCCTTCAAGATGTGTCATAGCAATGAAGTAGAGGGGAAGGAGATGTTTCGAGTATCATATGCATCAGCAGTGTGAGTCTGTACAAGACCAGACATTGTACAAGCAGTGAGAGCGGTTAGTCGATACATGACGAATCCTGTAGAGAGCACTGGTGTACAATGAAGATAATTCTGAGAAACATCTGAGGAACCTCATATTTATGTTACGAATGATCAGAATTAACTGTTACAGGTTATGTTGACTCGATTTTGCAGGAAATCTCGACAAAAGCAAATCCACTATGGGCTATGTGTTTACACTTGTAGGATGACTAGATAAGCTGTAAGCTAGGTTTCAAAACTGCAGACCGTTGTGGCTCTATCTACAACGAAAGAAAAATACATGATGGTTACAAAAGCTTGCAAGGAAGCAATCTAGATTCAACTATTATTGGAGCTCGGGTACAAGAAAAAAAAATTGTTCTGTTAGAGTATCTTGCACATCGCAAGGAATCTAGTCTTTCATTCATAAACAAAGCATATAATAGTCCAATATCACTTCATTCGAGAAGTAGTGAAGAAAATAAGTGTGGGTATGCACAAGATTCACACTGATAAGAAATTAGCAGATGTTATGACCAAGTCAATCAACACTGACAAGTTTGAATGATGTAGATCTTCGTATGACCTAGTAATAACATAAGCAGTATGAGAATAACAAGGTAGAAAGGTTTGTGTGGAGACATGATTAATCCTTAATCAAGTCTTTAAGTGGAAGAATGTCAGCAAAGTGGGAGGTGGGTCACCACCACTATAGAAAAATCAAACTCACACAAAAAAGTCAAAGAAGGTAAGCACAAACCTGTGGAAAATCAAAGGGTTGGCACCGACTCTGTTGATTTTTTCAGAATGAAACAAAAAGAGGAAGAGAAAAATTGGTATTGGGTTGGTGATGATCGTAATCCCACTCCCGATAAATTGAGGTTGGAGGAAGGGGTTGAGGTGCATTAGCGAGAAGTGGGGAAGAAAGATAGAGGGATTAAGAAAAATAGAATATTACAAGAGTTCTCTCAAGAGAGGTAAATTGTCTCCTTAAAGATAATTTGTATACTTTATATTTGTATTTTTCGCAAATCGTGATAGAGTAATTTCTCATATTATCAGAGAGAGTAAATTGTTGTCTCCTTATATTTAGGGAAAATGTACTTTAATTCCTACTTTCGGTAGTAAATTTCACTACCCGTGCTGGTGGTTTTTATCCCGTCTCCTTTGGAGGGTTTTCTATGTAAAATATTTGTGTCCTCTTTATTTCTACTTTCTCAATTTCATTTTAGTTGTGAGGTAGCTTCTACCCATAACAGTACTTTCTTTCTTCCTCACTTCTCCCTGCTGCTCCTCAACCCCTTCCTCCAACCTCAATTTGTAGGGAGTGGGGTTACGATCATCACCAACTCCGTACCGATTTTTCGCTTCCTTTTTTTTTCATTCTGGAAAAATCAATAGAGTCGGTGCCAACCCTTTGATTTTTCTACAGGATTGGTGCCTACCTTCTTTGATTTTGGTGTGCGTGAGTTTGATTTTTCTATAATGGTGGTGACATACCTCCCACTTTTGTTGACATTCTCCCCCACCTAGAGACTTGATTAATTTAATTATGTCTCCACACAATCCTTTCTACCTTGCCATTCTCATGCTGCTTATGTGATTGCTAGGCCACACGAGGATCAACACCCTGAATACTTTATTTTCGCAACTTACATCAATGAGTTGAAAAATTGAAAACAACTGAACGTGCGGAGCTTCTACTTCAAAGTTTGCTTGACTTGTACGATCAACTCATCATCAATCTGACGAACAACATCTTGACGGACTATCTAGTCTTCGACGAAGTTGCACCTACTGTTTTGGAAGAAGAAATTAGACGCAAAAATAAAGAAGACAAACATGGAAGTTGGCAGGCAATGGACGCTTTGATGGTGGTGAGAGGGAGATCAAGTTGTGGCAAGAAATGACACTTTAAGAACAATTGTTCGTACAATAAGAGGAGTGGAGACCCTGGATCCTCAAATGCTCAAGGAAATGTGGCGAGTAATCGGTATGATAGTGAGGTTTTATACAATGAGGCAACAACAAAAACCCTAACAAAAAAGCACATGATGTGCATGTAATAGTAGCCCATTATAGTTAAGTAGCATGAGATATGCATATATTAGTTACTAATTATGTTCATGATAACTTCCATTGAAACTTTTATGTTACTAATAATGGTATTCTTGAGCAATTTGTATCGCAATTGAGGGACTTACAGATGATAACAACAGCTGATTTGGGGGTTTTCCCCATTTTGTTGGTCACGTAGCTTTAAGCTCATGTTACAAGAGAAAATTTCTTCAAAGTTCTTCCCTTGTAAGAGCATCCACTATCATTTGCTAAATAGTTAAAAAATGAAAAATTTAGCAAAATCGATGCAACTATCGTTCGCTAAAAAGTTGAATTTTAGAAAAGTGGTGAACAGTGAGCTACTATATTTAGCAGTGAAATATAACAATGGCTAAATATAGAAGACGGAACATCATCTTTTGTGTCTCAATTTTTTTCAATATTAAAAGAGGACGGACGAAAGATCTTCTTCCGTTCGTCAACTTTTAATGCAGAAAAGTTGAGGGACGGAGGAAGATCTTCCTTCCTCTTCTTTTATTATTTATAAAAATAATAAAAGATGAGAGACGGAAGAAGATTTTTTTTTATAAGATCCAAAGCGCCATTTTATAAAATAATAAAAGATCTTCCGCCTCTCCTTTTTATAAGATTTTTTTTGTTAAAGGTCCACACAAATTTAATTAATAATAATAAAAATTGCCCAAGACGGAAGATGATCTTCTATCCTGGCAAATTTTTTTCTTCTAAATTTACAAAAAATGCCACTCTCTATTTACGAAAATGTCATTATTAAAAAAAAATCTTGGGGGACTTCCGTCCCATAACTTTCTTCAAAACTTTTATTTTCATATTTACAAAAATGCCATTGCATATTTACAAAAATGCCATTTTCAAATTAAAAAAAAAAAACTTGTTAGAAGGAAGATCATCTTCCGTCTTCCGTCTCTTCTATTTTTTGGCTTTAACGACTGCAGCGCTCACATTCTTTTGCTATTTCCTAAATGCTATATGTGCATATTTTAGCATTAACGATAGTGGATGCTCTAAGAGTGTAGAATGCAAAAAATAGTATTTGTATAGAAGATTGTGTTTCCTTTCTTACACACCTTATAAGAGTGATGAGACTAACCAAGTGAGAAGAATATACACATAAACACTATAATCCCTCATTTCAGTCTGGCACAAAATCTTGCTTAGATTGCTAATTGCACTATCCTAACTAACGCTGTTTAAGGCAGGTACCGTGCCATAACTAGTGCTTACTACCGTGGTGCCGTAGGTGCTTTGCTTGTCTATGATGTCACTCGACATGCTACTTTTGAGAATGTGGAACGTTGGCTTAAAGAGTTGAGGGACCATACAGACCCCAACATAGTTGTTATGCTCATTGGGAACAAGTGCGATCTCCGCCATCTTACTGCTGTTTCAACTGAAGATGGGAAATCTTTTGCCGAGAGGGAGTCTCTGTATTTTATGGAGACGTCGGCATTAGAATCGACGAATGTAGAGAATGCCTTTTCCGAGGTTTTGGCTCAGATTTATCGTATTGTGACAAAGAAGGCTGTTGAGGCAGGTCTTGATGTCTCGTCTGCTGTTCCCAGTAAAGGAGAGAGAATAAATGTTAAAGACGATGTGTCTGCACTGAAGAAAGGTGGATGCTGCTCAAATTAAGTCAAGGTGCTGCTACTGAGGGTAAGTTCTCTAGTTAATGTCAGCTTTTTTTTCTTTCTTACCCTATGAATGATCATTAGGATATTAGTTGATTTATACATTAATTAAAGTGGTTACACATAAGGAGATTTAATGGAAGGTTGGGAAAATGTATTCATGAACCAATATATATTTGAAGTAAACCGATGATGAAGTTTCCATGTATCACGAATGAATAAACTGCATATGATTTGGTCTGGTTTGTTTATAGTTTATACCATCTAGTGGACAGAATCTGTGTTTTGATAGGTTGTCTTAGGAAAGTTTTTTATCCTGCTTTAATAGAATTGGTTCTCTGTATTTGCAAAACGGATTTTAAGATGTTTTTGACTTTTTTCATTTCGAAGCTATTCCATGTCCCATGATATTTTGGTAAGATGCATTTCGACTTTGATACATAAGAGCATCCAGAGTCGTGTGCTATTTATGCATAAAATGCATTTTATAGCAAACGACGAGCTGCAGTCGTTTGCTAGCTACAGTAGATTGCTATATATGGTACAAGATATAGCAAAATGTATAATATAAGAGATGCAACTTCAAGTTGCGTCCGACGAAAAAAAATATTTTTTTTAATTCGTCAGACGCAACTTCACATTGCGTTCGACGTCTTTTAAAAAAAATGGAATTTAATAAATGAAAATGCAAGGTTGGAGCTCCTTGGACGCAACTTGAAGTTGCGTCCAACGGAGGGGCCCACTTTTTAAAAAAAAAAAACTTAAATAACGTTTTTAATTAATAAAAAAATCATAAAAATTCCTAAAAAATCGTGCGACGCAAAGTGAAGTTCTGTCTGAATTTTTTATATATTAAATTGGTATAAAATATCATTCGACGACTGCAGCAAAGAGGTAAAATGCTATGTGCATTTATGTATTTTCTAAACAATCAAGACTGTGTTCCTTCAAAAAAAAAAAACAATCACGTGGATGCTCTAATAGTAAGTAGAATGGAGGAAACTTACCAGTCACAACTAAATGTAGAATATACTAGTGAAAATTGCCAGTTCTAGGAAATATACTGCATTTGTTTGCATTATGCTATACATATTTGAACTGGGTTAGTTTTGATGAATTCTGTAGGGATAAATCTTTTGTTAAATTAGAATATTCTTTAACCTTTGCTGTTTCTCGTGCAGTTACGGCTATGAAATTGGTCACATCAAATTAACAAGCTTATTTTCCAACTGCCAAGGTGTGTTTCCTTTACTCTCTGCTGAATTTGCACTCAGAATGGCCTCCCCTGGTGCAATGGATTCTCAACATGTGTTAGAGCTAAATCAGTTGCTCTAAAATTACATCAATTGTAAGCTGAGAAACTATTGAAAGGAAATGAAGTTGGCATTAATCCTTTAGGCCATGTATCTAACTCATATTTAGATTTCTCTATTTCTATGTCAAATGCTTCATTATGATATTTATATTATTTCTTAATCTAAGCTATATATTTTGCATATATCTTATTATATTAAATGAAAGTAAGATATATTGTTTGCATATTCCTAATGGTAGATAGAGTCACTCATGTTAGTAAGCCCGGGGTAGATTTATCTTTAAGATCTTAAATGTTAATACAGAAATTCAATGAGTTATGTGTTTACAAAATTACACCTAATTTTAGAAGTTATATAGAAAGGGAAAAGGGGGTATGAGCAATTTGCTCATTTAGTAAATAAGCAATTGATGATGTGACATACATGTGATTGGAAAAGCCTTAAAAGATATAGTTGTCCAATGTATCACATGCATGCCACATAATCATTTGCTCATTTACTAAATGAGCAAGTTGCTCATATTCCTTTTGCCTAGAAAGGGAAAAAGAACTTTCTAAAATATGCTTCCATTGCACATAGGCTGAATATAGAAAAGAACATTGGTATTAGTGCTTTTGCATGTGCATATGCATTAAAAAATAAAATTATAATGTAACAGAATTTTGGTGATTAATTAAAAGACAAACGGTAAAGACTTTTGTATTAGATGAGTAATTTTTTTTGCTAGGTTTGAGCATCCACATACGTTGAGGGATAAAATATGCATATATGAATAAATGAAAATAGCAATCGATCGTTTTGCTGCAGTCGTTAAATGCTATTTTTTACCTTTTCATATTAAAATAATAAGAGACGATTCTTCATGTTCCGTCAGAGAGTAAAAAAACTAAAAAACAATAAAAAAATGGTGGGATGACATATGAAGCTCCGTCGGAGTGGGAAAAAAAAGAAAGTAATAGGTGTGACGGCACTTTAAGTGCCGTCGGAGGGAAAAAAATAGATTTGTAGTGCAAAAAAAATTTAAAAAAAATTATAAAAGTTACAAAAAAATTACAAAAAATACAAAAACTTCACAAAAAATTACAAAAAAATTCTAAAATTGCAAAAAACTATACTGAGTAGGGACGACACTTCAAGTGCCATCCGAGAAGTGGGGTCTTTTTGGGTTTTTTTTTTATTACGAAATTAAATTTTTTTTGGTGGGACGGCACTTCCAAGTGCCGTCCGACCATTAAAAAAATAATTTTTTTTGTGCGACGGCACTTCAAGTGCCGTCCGACAATTAATTTTTTTTTTTTTTTTTTTTTTGGTGCGACGGCACTTCACTTGAAGTGCCGTCTCTCATATATGCATATTTGGCCAACGATTGCAGCGCTGTTTTTGGCCAATATACATATTTGACAAACGACTACAGATGCTCTTAAAGTATTAAAAGAAGAAATATTAAACGCAGGTAATGTGATTATATACGAGCGGATAGTTTGACAAAGCGTTATCTAAAACAAATAAAAATGTTGTCAAAAGTGAACTGGACCGGCTAGTCGGATTGGGCTCAACAGTCCATCAGCCACTTAAATGGTCTGGTTCTATGAAAACGTTTGATACCCAAAAGCATGATGTGAATCGGAGTGAACTTGCTTAGATTATATGAACCATCTCCGCCAGGTTTAAGTTGAACAACAGGTTCACAAATACTTAAATGGGCTGGAAGTGTATTTGATTCTTAGCCAGTCAATTCAAGATCATATTTACTAACCAAAATGTGTAAATAAAAAGAGATAATGGAAGGATAGGTGGCATAGGCTTTAAAAAATCATACCCACTCCTTCCAATGCATGATCCGTACCGTTCAAAGTATCCAACCTGTCATAAAACATAAGAAGATGTAATACTATCAAAGCTGTGTTAGGATTGTTGTCTCAAATGCACGTAAGCATGGAAGTTCTTCAAGTTGGAGAAGAATAGGAGAAGATGAAGACGACAAGAGAAGGCAACAACAACTAGAAGAAAGGTAGTTAGAGGAGTTGCGGTCGACTGTCCTGGGGTTCAGTTGACCGATCACCCGATCGTAACTAGGCTGCTGACATTCTTCGAGTGTACAAGGTTCAACAAAGTGCGGGACAGTCAATCGGTCAAGGTTCTGGTGTTGATGAGACCAAGTGCAGTTGACTGCAATTTGGTGCGGTCGACCGTCAACGGCTGTATGATATTTGGGATTTCGGATTTAAGGTCCAGTAAGCTGTATTTATGTTTTTCTTTTAGGGTTTACTTGGGAGCTATAAATATAGCAGCAGATGTGAACTCTAGGGTTTGCAACTCATATCAAGGGTGAGTCATTATCATTACTCAACTTTAAGAGGGGTGTGTGTCGAGTATTTCAAAGGTGAGAAAGAGAGAATGAGAGTTGTAATTTCTTTGTAATTTTTGTATTTCTTGGAAAATAAGAAGTATTGGTAATCTCTGCATATTATTGTGTTCTTGTGAGATCTTGCGATTATTATGGTGACTTGTTCTTGACATGTGAACAATTATTGTATGGTTTACAACTAGATGGAAGCTGTAGGATTAAAGTTTTCAGAGAGTAGATAGTCATTGTTACTTCTATCTACTTTGCCCGATAGTTATAGTACGATGGAACACTATTATAGACACTATGACAGATTCGATGACTTGACAAGATGTGGTGAGTAGCATTCTGAACGAGGAGGTGAGAAGGGTGAGAAACATAAGATTTTCATTATCATCTTCTAAGGATTTCGCAATGTCAGTTAAGAAGAGACGTAAAAGATCTAAGAGTAGTTGAAGAAGAAAGGATCATAATAGTTCATCTGAGAGTGGGTCTGATGGCAGCGATGTGGGACATGGACCTTGAGTGTTGATATTGTAATAATAGGGGTCACATGATGTGCAGCTGTAAGACCTATATGAAGAGGAAGCAAGAAAAATCGAAGTAAGTTAAATTAAAAGAAGCGAATGTGGTGTTTATTGAAGAATTATGCTTATCAGTTAGGGAGGAGTTGGGCACGTGAGATTAGTGTATTGATTTGGAAACTTCTTTTCATTGCATTTCGAGGAGAAATGTGTTTGATGACTACAAAGAGGGTTCTTTTGAAGATGTGATCGTGGAGAACAGTCAAATGTGTCATATACGAGGGATTGGTTATATTCGCATGAAAATAAATGATGACCAGACTTGCGGAAGACAAGATATATTCCAGATTTGAAGAATTTTTTTATCTCGATTGGAAGGCTAGACAAAGTGGGGTTGTCTACTATAGTCGGTAGTCGGGACTGGTGTGATAGCAAGAGGGAAGAGTGAGGGCATGCTGTATTTGCTTGGAGACGTGAGGGGCATTTCTTCTGTAGTTGACTCTCAGCCAGAATTGAATAGTAGGTTATGCGAGGTACAACTGAGTTTTTTCAGTTGTGGGGCAGAGGAGATTACTAATTTAGTAGGAGTTGCTGGTCATGAGAGTGATCTTAGAGAGTAAGACGTTGCTGTGGTGATGGTGCTTTGTGCTATGGCAGTGGAAGCTTCAAGTAGCTCTTTTGAGTTATATAGCATTGGTATCGATATGCGGAGTGTTGTCGATGAGGGTAGCCGAAATGAGGCAGTGGGGGTTGAGCAGTCTGCGTATTTTGTAGAGGTGGTGTCCACGGAAACTTCTAGTGCTGACGGTGCATTGAGAGACTTTGAACAATGTATGGTGTTAATGAAGATTTTGCGAGTTTGGGAGTCTTGTAACACGGAATCTGACATGAGAGACTGTTTCTCCGTTATTCATGCCCTATGCGATTGGTGAGGTACATCCTTCACGAGGTGATGAGGGGTGGTTGGAGTGTCGGAGGTAGTCTTCATGAGAGTTGTGAGTACTTGGGTCTTTCATGAGAGTGAGAGACTGATAGAGATAATGCGAGGTAAAGATTACAATAACTTTGAAGCATTGTGTATTAGGTCCAAGTGGAAGATTGTTGGGATTGTGGCCTCATACACGTAGACACGAGAGTTCTTGAAGTTGAAGAAGAAGAGGAGAAGACGAACACAGCAAGAAAAGGCAACAACAGCTAGAAGAAAGGTAACTGGAGGAGTTATGGTCAACTGTCATGGGGTGCGGTCGACCGACCATCTGATCGACCACCCGACCGCAACTAGGTTGCTGGCATTCTTCGAGTGTTCAGGGTTCAACAGAGAGCGGGACAGTCGACCGGTCAAGGTTCTGGTGTTGGCGAGACCAAGTGCAGTTGATCGCAGCTTGGTGCGGTTAACCGACAGAGGTTGTATGTTATTTAGGCTTTCGAGTTTAATGTTCAATAACCTGTATTTGTATTTATCTTTTAGGATTTGCTTGGGGACTATATATATAACAGTAGATGTGAACTCTAGGACTTACAACTTATATCAAGGGTGAGCCATTATCATTGTTCAACTTCAAGAGGAATTTGTGCCTAGTATTTCAAAGGTGAAAGAGAAAGAAATTGAGAGTTGTAATCTTTGTATTTCTTGGGGAATAAGATGTATTTGTTATCTCTACATGATATTGTGTTCTTGTGAGATCTTCGATTATTGTGGTGACTTGTTCTTGGTTTATCTAGTTCTTGAAAAGTTTCTGTTGCTTGTGGTGTGTGTGTTCTACTATTAGCACTATGAGTTGTGACAGATTCTACAATAAGTTGAATATGTTTTGCCCATACATTAAGTGATCTCAATTGTTGTATTACTGAAAAACCGTTCATTTTACAACCTTATGATGAATGAGAAAAACATATTCAATTTAGTATTTTTTCTTCACTCTATATCTTATGATATGAATATCAACTTGGAACAACGTGGACCGTGAATTTTGATTGCTGAGAATGAGTTTTTATTGCACTATAGGTTCCTCCTATGCCATTGAACCCCTCGCATCCTCTTATAGAAACTATAACATGGAAACATGGAATTATTAACTTGTCGTTATACAAATGTGATAAACTCAGTTCCACTAAAGCGAATGATACAAAATCGTACAAATTAGTGGTGAAGGCCCAATATATGCACATACAAAGCACTTAAAATAGCATAGGTTCGCTCAATTTTTTTATCGGTAAAAAAGCAAGGGTCCTTTTCCAGGATACCCACAAATATTTTTCCTTAAAAAAGGATACCCACAAATATGTTCTTTCCAAATACACAACTCACAATGTTGAGTTTACTACAAAAAGGCTACACGGGTTATTTGACGTTAAATGAGTTGAGAACATTCTGTTAAGTCCAGAGGAATGGGGGTAAAATATCCAAATTACCAAATTACCCTATGTCTTTAACCTAGCCCTGGGACAACATGAATTTTGAAGTATAATATACGATTATAACTGGAAGCGTGGCATGGAGGGGGGAGGTGGGAGCGGTGGCAACAGGGTTGATGTAGTCTAGGGGGAAGGGGGAATGGAGGCAAAGACGAATACGAAGGAGAATATGGAGGACTAGAAAAGGAGGCGGTTGTGAGTGTAAAGAAGCTCAGAGGTGAACAAGGAGGAGGGAAATATGGAGGAGGTGGCGGTTGGGGAGTGGTCGGCAGCAGAAGTAAAGGAGGAGGCGGCTGGGGGTCGGGAGAAAAGGGACAATGTCGGAAATGGAGGTGGAGGGGCAGAGGAGGAAGTGGAGCGAGAGAGAGAGGAGAGGGTATTAAGCTTTCTGGGTTTAGTTAAGATTGATCGAGTTTTTAGGATTCTAGGTCAGGGTTAGTTAGAGTTGGATTTAGTTAGGGTTTTAGGTCGGGTTTAGTTAGGATTCCGCATTAGGGTTTAGAAGGAGAAGAAAATGAGAAAATGAGTAATTTGGTAATCGTGTTTGAAGGTTCACTATGGTTAAACCAACAAAATTAAGAGAGAGGTTTTCTTTTTTAGTGTGAACTCAGCATTGTGAGTGATGTATGGAAATAAGGAGTTGTGAGTGGCTTATCTAGAATTAGCATTTTTGTGGGTGACCTTCTTTGCAAAATCCCCACAAAAGGAGGAGGCAGGCCAACTAAACGATAAGAAGTCAAACAAAAATTGTAAACCAATCTGCATATATATGCCCTTTTGTATATATATATATGGCATGAAACTGTTGTTGAATCATGCTATGAGACGCACATCTCTTCGGATCCAACGGCTATGCCCAATGCCACATCATCATGCATGCGGCATTGTGTATATTGTTTTCTCCTCCCACTAAACACTCTTCTCATTATATATAATAGTAGTATAGATAGAAAGAAAACACACTAATATATACAGAGAGAACTTATCGAGTGCTAAACCCTTGCCACCAATCTTTAAGAAGAACAATATAGGTCCGCAACAGCTCAACTTGTGGATTCGGATGGCAGGGCAATTCTCCTTTGGCAGAGAAGGAGAAATCAACATTGAACTCTCTGCCAAAGGAGAATTGCCCAGTCATTCTTAAACCACACAGTTACCTCAAACTCACTGCATTTGTATATTTTCTCAGCTCAGATATATATCACCCTTGTTCCTTGATTAATTTCAAGTTGCTAGCTTATATGTGTGCATGGTTTATATAGAGTGAGCCTTTCATATTTTTATTATTCTGGGATTCCTGGATATGCTACGGATATGCCTGTGCTAATATATTCCTGAGGGGGCATCCTCACTTTATCCACTATCAGAATGTGCTCATTTTCTAGCCATGTAATCTTAGAGCATCTGTAGTCGTTAGCCAAATTTCCAAAATTTGAAAATTTTGGCCAAAAACATGCTGTAGTCGTTGACCAAATTTTCAATTTTTTGGTCTGAGGTGAACAGTTTCTGACCAAATTTGAGAGACGAAATGGCAAAAGCCAAAATTTGGCAATCGGAATATCATATCCTGTCCGATGATAATTTTATTATTTTTTTTTAATTAAACAGATCAGACGGGATATGATATTCCGTCCGATTGTTTTACTTTAAAAAAATCCAACAGGAAGGGAGATCATACTCGTCTGAGCCCATTCATTCTCCAAATTTTTTAAATCCTATACATTTAGGTCTACAGGGAAAATTATATATATGTCCATTCACTCTTTAATTCAGATTTCTTTGCTCTCGGACAGGATATGATATCTCGTTCATTATTTTTAATTATTAAAAAAATAATCTATTCCAACAAGAAATGATCTTCCGTCCGTCTTTTTTTTAGGAAGAAAAGCCAAATTTTGAGTCTAGATGACTGTAACTCACTTCGAAATTTTCTATTTCTATTTGCTAAATATCCAAATTTGAACTTCCAACGCTAGAAAGTAACTACTCTTTAGAACATTTTTTCTTGTATAACACGTTTAGCATCGTAAATCACATTGTTTAGTCTTCAAAGAAAGTGCTAGATGTAGACTAGAGAGTACCATTACATACACCAAGCTAACACTTGATGGTTTCACTACCGAAGCAACAGTATGTTGTGACGTGGATTTTATTGACAAGGTTAATTAATATATAGTTATCTGATTGTTGTAATCTTGCTGTTAGTTGGATCAAATTTTCAAAGAAAAGACATTGTTAAAATGGGTGTCAACAACCATATCTGATCCGAAACCTATACATAAGAATAGTAGTAGGGGTGGGCATTTGGAGTTGGAAAAGGTTTTTGCATATTTTCTTGGATGGGTTCCGGTGGGCTCCGGCCATTGGCGGCACCGTAAATTGATTGTACATGTTCTTCTCGTCGAGTACTATTCCGTAATGTACACACTTGCTAAAAACGGTTTCCGTATGAATGAAAAAATGTAGGTCCAAAGTTGGGTACTCGAAATGTACTAACTTGGACAGTTGGAATGAATAATCCCACATCGGAAGATGGGAAAGATTTTCTCTAGTATATAAGTTAAAGAAATAGACTAACAAACACACGCGCGCGTGCCCCGTCCGGTGCGGTTCGGCTCGGTCTGGTCTGGCTTGGCACTGGCGCGCGCCCGGCCCGGGCCCCTCATGAAGTCTGTGACTGTACCCGGACGGGGATGAAGAACATCCTGCCTAGGCGCAACGGGCGGAGGAACTCGAGCGGCTTCTTGAGCGGCCATCACCAAATCACTATGGTTCTGCTGCTGATTAATCAGCCGCTCAAGCACAGCAGTGAAAGCCTCAACCTTGGCCGGATCCACAGAAACACCATCGCCAGAAATAATGTGCCCCAAGAAAGAAATCTTGTCGAGCCAAAACTCGCACTTGCTGAGTTTTCCATAAAGTTGATTCTCTCTTTATCCAAGTACCGAGAGAAAACCCAGTTCATAAGACTCATGAATATTGCCGGCGCATTCGTGACTCCGTACGGCATCACAAGATACTTATAGTGCCCGTATCTAGTCCTGAATACAGTCTTCTGTATATCTGCAGCCTTCACCTTGACTTGGTGATACCCAGAACGAAGATCCAACTTCGAGAAAACAGCAGCCCCACTTAACTGATCAAATAAATCATCGATCCTGGGCAACGTATACTGGTCTGGCTTGGCTCTGGACTATATTTTTTTGCCCTGCTCCAAATTTTTTCCCAGTTACTGTTGAGGTTTTCCAAATTCTATAACTGATGGTACCATTACTCTCAGAGTAATGGCTCATCAGTTACGTTTTTGAACCATTACTCTATTGTTACAGAGTAATGGGCTATTACTCTACTGTTACAGAGTAATGGACCCTTTGGCTCCGGCTTGGCTCGGCTCGGCTCAGCTTGGTTTAGTCTGGTCTGGCCTGGCTTGGCTTGGCTCTGACCTATATTTTTTTGCCCCGCTTCATTTTTTTCAGTTACTGTTGAGGCTTTCAAATTCTGTAAATGCTGGTACCATTAGTCTGTAACAGCAGAGTAATGGCTCATCAGTTACGTTTTTGAACCATTACTCTACTGTTACAGAGTAATGGACCCTTCAGTTACTCTCATTCTCTTATAAAACTAGCAACTTTTTTTTGCCAGTATACACAGTTTCAAAAACATACTGAATCTCCTTCTTCTTCTTCCTCTGAGTCACAGTCTGAGAATACAACACAATACCGGTTCGCTGAGATCTCTGAAGTTAGGGTGCTACTCTTCAAGGAAAGGTAATACAGTTGTATCCTGGGTGGCAATTCGTCAACCACCGTCACACTACGGGGCGAATTTTGCTTTAAGGACAGAGATATTAAATCTTGACTCTGTATTGTACTGTATGGTTTGTTCCTTCATTTCCTGTATTTGTAATTCTTCATAAATATTGTTAGCATTTTCTGTTTTATGAATTTCAAGTTCTAACAATCTTAAAGCAAAATTTTTCCTCTATTCTGACAGTTTTTGTAAAGATTCTTTACAGGTACTGTTATCATTTCGGAAAAACAAAACAACTAACAGTTCTATTTCAACTGTTTCAAAACATAAAAAACACACAGAACGATAATGTCAGTGGACTTATCAGTGAATAAACACAAGTGGCCCAAACTGTGACTGCACAATCGGTTGCTGCACAGACGATCGTTCTGCCCACACATATAACTGTGGGAGAAAAACCAGAGAAGTTCAATGGAACTGGATTCAAGAAGTGGAAAGGGAAGATGCAGTTCTATCTGACCACCTTGAAGCTAGACAGGTTTCTCACTGAATCTGCCCCTATGCTGGCACCTATGGATGCACACTCCGTTGTAGCAGTTGATGCATGGACTCAGGGTGATTATCTCTGTAGAAATTATATCCTGAACGGCTTGGTAGACCCACTGTACAACGTCTACTGTGTCTTCAAGACTTCCAAACTTCTGTGGGGGTCCTTGGAGAAGAAGTACAAAACAGAAGACGCTGGCTCCAAAAAATTTGTAGTCGGTAAATTTCTGGACTACAAGATGGTTGAATTCAAGAGAGTTGTGAGTCAAATCCTGGAACTGCAGGTGATAATGCATGAAATCGCTGCAGAGAACATGACGCTGTGCGAACCATTCCAGGTTGCAGCGTTCATTGAGAAGCTCCCACCTGGATGGAAAGACTTCAAGAACTACCTCAAGCACAAGCAAAAGGAGATGTCTCTTGAAAACCTCATTGTCAGGTTGCGTATCGAAGAGGAGAATCGCAAGGCTGATAGGTCCTATAAAAATTAGTCCATAGAAAAGGCAAACATGGTGGAGCATGAACATAAAGGCAAAAAGAGAAAGTTCTTACCACAGGCCTTGAACAAAAAACCGGCAACAAAGTGGTTTGCTAGAAAATTCTATAAGTGTGGTAAGTTGGGCCACAGAATTTCTGAATGCCGCAGTAAGGACAACAACCGTGCTGGAACTGGACAGACAAAAGGGACTGACAGATCCCATGCACACATAGCTGAGAACTTGTCCACCGGTCTCTCTGACCTGGACCTCTGTGCTGTTGTATCAGAGGTGAATCTGGTGGGGAGAAATCCTCGAGAGTGGTGGTACGACACTGGGGCCACAAAGCACATCTGCTCGGACAAGGAGATGTTCACTTCATACCAGAAGCGCAACAAGGATGAACAGCTATTCATGGGTAATTCTTCCACCTCCAAAATTGTAGGAACAGGGAAGATAGTGCTGAAGATGACTTCAGGTAAGGAACTAACACTCACAAATGTATTGCATGTTTCAGATATTAGAAAGAACTTGGTATCAGGATCTTTACTAAGCAATAATGGATTTAAGGTTGTTCTTGCTTCTGATAATTTTGTATTGTCTAAGAATGGAGTGTACTTGGGTAAAGGATATGTAAATGATGGACTGTTCAAATTTAATGTAATGACAGTCATCCCTAAACCTATTGTTCCTGTTGTTCCCAAAGTTAATGAATTTACTCCTGTTGCTTACGTTGTTGAGTCTTTTTCTGTTTGGCATGAAAGACTAGGCTATGTTAATTTCAATTCTATGCATAGATTAATTAATATGAATTTGCTACCTAAATTTAATGTAGACAACAGCGAAAAATATGAAGTTTGCACAGAGGCCAAACTCACTAAAACTCCATCACGTTCTGTAGAAAGAAACATAGAAACTCTAGGTCTAATTTACACGGATCTGTGTGACTTAAAATATGTGCAGACCAGAGGTGGCAAAAAGTACTTTGTGATATTCATAGTCGATTGCACAAAATTCTGTTATGTATTCTTGTTACATAGCAAAAATGAGGCTTTGGATAAATTCAAAGAATATAAGCTTGAGGTTGAGAATCAACTTGGCAAAACGATTAAAATCGTTAGGAGTGATAGAGGAGGAAAATATGATGCACCATTTAATATGTTCTGCTCAGAACATGGAATAGTTCATCAGACAACTACTCCTTACTCACCTGAATCAAACAGTACTGCCGAGCGCAAGAACCGAACTCTAAAGGAGATGATGAATGCCTTGTCGTTGAATTCTGGGTTACCCCAAAATATGTGGGGGGAATCGTTGCTGACTGCCAACTACATTCTTAATAAAATACCTCACTAGAAAACTGGCAAGATACCATACGAACTGTGTAAAGGTAACGTACCTTCGTATAAATACCTCAAAGTGTGGGGGTGTCTAGCAAAAGCGGCAGTACCTAATCCAAAACAGGTCACAATAGGACCTAGGACTATTGATTGCATTTTCATAGGCTATGCACACAACAGTAGTGCATATCGGTTCTTGGTATATAAATCGGATATCACGGATATCCATGTGAATACAATAATGGAATTAAGGAATGCTTCCTTCTTTGAACACGTGTTTCCGTGCAAGGATACTACGTATCCCAAACGTACACGTGAACAAGGGAATATAATACTTCGATTGATGAACCAAAACATGATAATGATGAGCCTAGACGTAGTAAACGGGCTAGAACATCAAAGTCATTTGGTCCTGACTTTGTAACGACCTTTCTATTGGAGAATGAGCCCAAAATATTCAAGGAAGTCATGTCTACGCCTGATGCTCCTATGTGGAAGGAAGCAATCAAAAGTGAAATAGACTCCATTATGCAAAATCATACATGGGAATTGGTCGATTTACCTTTTGGATGTAAAGCTCTAGGATGCAAATAGATTTTCAAACAAAAATTAAAACCAGATGGTTCAATAGAGAAACATAAGGCGAGACTTGTGGTACAAGGATTTAGGCAAAAGGAAGGCATAGACTTCTTTGATACATATTCCCCGGTCACAAGAATAACTTCCATAAGAATATTGATAGCTATTGCAGCTCTATGTAACCTGGAAATACATCAAATTGATATTAAAACTACATTTTAAAATGAGGATTTAGAAGAAGAAATATACATGAAACAATCTGAGGGTTACGTAGACAGAAAAACAAGGTGTGCAGGCTTGTAAAATCCTTGTACGGACTGAAACAAGCTCCAAAGCAGTGACATGCAAAATTTGACAATGTTATGATGTCAAATGGTTTCAAAATAAATGAATGTGATAAGTGTATCTACATCAAAGATACACCAAATGGATACATTCTGGTGTGTCTGTATGTAGATGATATGCTCATTATTGGGAACAATAATGACATTATCAAACAAACTAAGATCATGCTTAGTGGCAAGTTAAATATGAAAGATCTGGGATGTAACACCCCGCAAAATTGGTAATTACAATTTTGCCCTTGTGTGTTTCGCACGTGTATTTTGTAACGTGTTTTCACCATGTATCTTGATTTTCGACTATTTATGCATTTTCCGTATCGATTTTATCCTATTTGAGTCAACTGAAATATTATATTTTAATCTCGATATTTTACGTGCTTTTTATGTGTTTTCGATACACGTATCAGTCACATATTTTTCATTACTAAGTGTGATATTTTCATGTGCATTGATTATTTATTTTACGTATTCGAACTCTTTTTATAAAATGAAATTTTATTTCCCCCTATTTTGATTTAAAATACATTTTTTGATTTTTGCACGTATGATGCATATGCAAATTTTTATTTTATTACTCTCATTATCTATTTTAGCATGCATAACTTAATTAGCCTTCTTTTGATCCATGGACCAAAAGATTAGAATCTAGCCCATTAGGAGAAGAGCCCACCAGATAATTAAACTAATTAATTAATTGATGAGCCCATGTAGCAAGCCCACTACTAAAATCACAAATAAAGTGAAGTGTACACTAACACATGACAAGTTACTAATATTAACACACATTTAGAGTCATAACAATTTGTACCTAATTGTATGTGCATGTGTGCACAAGCACACAAATGTACTTGTCCGGGTTCTAGGACTACGGGGAGGCCGGGTTTCATCATGAAGGGAGAAAGAGAGAGTTTTATGAGATGAGTTAAGGTTTGAAGAGTGGGGAGGTGGAGAGTTGTAGGTTTTAGGAGTTTAGAATTGGAAGGGTTGTAAGAGTTAATTAGGAGAGTTATTAGGGGTGAAATTATGCATAATAGACCCTCCCAAAACCCTATAAATAGAACCCCAAATTCGTACATTTCTCTTGCACCAAATACTTAATCAAAAGAGAAAGAAAAGAAAAGAAAGAAAGAAAGAAAGAAAAGAGAGAAAGAAAAGAAAGAGAAAGAGAGTTCTCTTGCTTGGAGCCATTGCTAGAAGGAGGAGTCATAGCTAGGAGAGGAAGCTAGTGCTTGTGGAGCTAGGAGCAAGAAGGAGCCCACTCTTTGTAGTTTTCAATCTCCAAATTAAGGTGGGTGTTCTTATGCTTTCTAAGTAGGATTTGCATGCTAGTAGTTTAATGAGTAGTGAAAAATTGAATGAGATATTGTTGATAAGAATCCATACTAGCATCTCATGAAATGATTTTGTTATTACCATGTTAATAGTTTAATGAAGAGTATAAGAATTGAATGTGATATGTGTAGGTAAATTGTTGAAATTTAGTAATTGACTATTTACCATGCTAATTAAAAAGTAAAGAAATAATCACATAAATCATGGTAGAATATTTGCAAATTCTTGTGTCAAATGTATGATGAGTATGAATGATTTGTTAAAGAATATTTTATTGTGACATATGCCTAGAAATATAATGATTGAAAGAAAGAAAGAGGAAAGATAAATTTTATTAGACTTGTCGACATATGTAAAAGATACTAGTTTTCGCATAAAAAAGCACTTGTGATGTCCAAGGTTGATTTAGAGATACAATTGGTTTTTAGCAACAAGAATTTTATTTTTATGATTATGGATTTTTAAACTAGACATGATTTCTATAATTTCGAGTTTTGTTGAGAAATGAAATTTATACAGAGAAAGTAGAAACTAATGGGAAATACAGACATACTTTAATAATAAGTGTGAACTTGTTTATTTTTCTTTTTATTTGATTCATCTCAGTCCCAAAAGAGAAATTTATTCACTATTTTAAAAGATTGGATCGTTGGACAAATGAAATTTTTTGAAAAAAAGAACTAAATTCAGAATAGTGTAATACAAAAGGACACTAATGAAATTTCTAAACAGAAAATATATTTGGGCTTATTGGTTCGCCAGTGCACTACAAGTTATAAGAGGTCTTTGGCTCAAAACTCGATAGTTACTTTTATATAAATTTATTTTTTAAAATCCCGAAATTGAATGAGTACTCATAAGTAATCTGAAATGTATTTAGACATAAAATCCACTTGGACTTTATGGTCAGAGCAGTGGGCTTGAGCTCTGTGCTGGTTTTGGCCTGGGTTCAGGGTTTCGAAACCCAACCCTTTTGTTTTCTTTTCTTTTTTCTTTGTTTTCATATATTTTTTGAGTTATCATGAAAATGACTCTTAATTACAACTCATTTTCTTCCTATAAAATTGAAGTGATAATTATTAGAGTAAGTTATAAGATTTTATGGTACACTTTGAGAAAATAAAAATGAACTATAAGTTGTCTGATGAGTTCTAATTCCAAAGAATTATTATTAATCTTTTGAAGGAAAAATGGGCAACAAGTATAGATCTCTCTTTTAAATAAACACTCATGTTGAGGATGTGGATTTGTTTAATTTGCTTGTAGAATGTTTATAATGTTGAATCTTTTGTTCAAGAAAGAAATTATTTGTTCTTTGTTTATGCATGAATAAATACTAAGTTGAAACATGAATATTGTTTAAGAATAAGTTGGAGACATAGGCATGATTATTGAAGGATATGAATACCCATGATTCTTGTACATGAGAAATTTGGATTTAGAGTTAGTAAGACCTCGTATACCGGCAATTTTAAATGAAATAATTATTATATTTGAGATTTGTCATGGAGTCATCTCGGTGGATGTTGATTAAGTCCGGTAGTAGGTAATACTAATTCTAGGCTTGGAGAATTATTCATGTCTTGAACATTAAGAGTTAGGCACTTAAGTGAAGTGTAGTAAACCTGGGCAAACGTAAGTGGGGCACTCTATATAGTTGGGCAATGTACTTCAGAATTATAGACCCAGTTGGGCAGTGTACTCTGGGACTGTGGTTGCTCCGATGGGGACGAGTTTATTTTTAAAATCCGGGATTATAATGATTGGTCGGGCAGTGTACTCCGGGATCATGAATAGTCGGGTGGGTAGTTTTTCGTTCCCCAGTGTATATATGTATACCGGGGCTAGAGTGGCACTTGCGGGGGATTCGCACGACGAGGAGTCTGTATAACAGTCGGACAGTGTACTCTGGGGCTGGGATCCGTACTCGTAGAATGCCTGAACCATGTCCTTGCTACTGGGTAGTTTCATGGCGAGGGATCAAGCCCTTTATTGTAAAGAACGTAGGTGCTTGCCCTCAGACCTATGTAGTATGGGATGCATAGAATCCGAACAAGTGTGCATTAGTGTCATCCTAGTATAAAAATGTGTGCATTAGGCATTAAGGCGTGACATATACTTACATGTTTAGCGTAGTCACATTTCTACACTTTATTTCATTTCAAGATGCTTGTGGTTTGTTAAAGTATGGAGATCATTATACTGTTTCCGACATAGAGAGGATAGCCGTGTATAACATTTCGTCAGTTGTAAGCGACTGACGTGCCCACAGATTGACATGCAGGTAATGGACTATTCTTGAAGGAGTAAAGCTGATATGATGCAATCGATGATTCATTTGATATTGTTGTACAAGTTGTATTTGTTTTCAAATGTTGTAATCCTTTATTCTTCCACTGTGTAAAACCAAGTTGTATTAAGAACTATGATGTTATTGAGAAAAGTTTTAATTTCCTTGTAAAATTGTACGAAGTGAAGTAAAGATCCCGTGGGATCTTGAATTCGGTCTTATTTGAAATTCGGGGTGTTACATGGGAGTTGCAAACGTCATACTAGGAATCAAAGTTTCTAGGACGTCTGAGTGAATTACTTTGCCTCAAGCTCATTACGCTGAGAAAGTACTTAAAAGATTCAAGAATTACTCAAATGGGACTGCCAAAAGTCCTGTGGATCCCAGTATTCACTTGTTCAAAAACACGGGTGATAGCATATCACAATTAGAATATGCATGTGTAATCAGTAGTCTGATGTACTTAACAAATTGTACAAGACTGGACCTGGCACATTAAGTAAATGTACTGAGCCACTACACAAGTAATTCAGGACGAAGTCACTGGAAAGGAATAACTAGAGTATTGAACTACTTGCGACATACTCAGAGTTATGGACTGCATTACACCAGATATCCAGCAGTACTAGAAGGCTACAGTGATGCCAACTGGATATCGGACTCCAAGAACTCAAAATCCACAAGTGCGTACGTCTTCACTCTTGGTGGTGCAGCTGTGTCATGGAAATCCTCTAAACAAACGTTACTAGCCAGATCCACTATAGAATCTGAGTTTATTGCTTTAGACAAAGCGGCAGAGGAAGCAGAATGGCTTCAAAACTTTTTAGAGAATATTCCCATGTGGGAAAAACCAGTGCCTGCTATATGTGTACACTGTGACAGCCAATTGGCTATAGCAAGGGCACTGAGTTGTATGTACAATGGTAAGTCTCATCATATCAGAAGGTGACACAAAACCATTAGACAACTGCTCTCTAATGAAATAATCTCTATAGAGTATATAAAATCGACCGACAACCTAGTGGATCTATTTACTAAAGGTTTGTCACGAGAGAAAGTTGTGAGATCATCAAGAGGAATGGGTTTAAAGCCTATAATGAAAGAGGATACTTGATGGAAACCCTACCTAGGAATTGGAGATCCCAAGATCTAGGTTCAAGGGGACAACTAAATCTTGTTGAATCAACAGGAGAACTGAGAGATTAAAATCTCATACCCACTCTTAGGTTGATAAAACAGTGCTGCCTGCAAAGAGTTAGGATAAGCTTGACTTTTAATGATTCCCATAGCTTTGAAATAAAAGTGGGGTATGGCAGGATACTCTTTATGGGAAATCATCTTGTGAGTGTGAAATGAGGTCGTTTCTAGGAGAATGAAGAGATGCTACATTCTTCAAATTCAATCACGATAACCAGGGTTGTTCAAGGGCAAAATGAACACAATAAGAGAACCTAGTTCTGTAAGGAGATGAAACTGTGTGATAGTTATTGTCTAGGTTCACATCAAAGCCCGGGTAGTTCAAGACATAATGTTCACTACCTGGTCAAGTAAATCTGATGACTACTCACTAATGGTGGTTCAAAGTCGAAAAATTACTATCATTCCTGATGCAGTGATTTTCCGATTATATTCTCAGAGTCTTTTTCTGTCTTGTATTTTTCTGTCGTGTCTGGATTACATTGTCTGGTCATTTCCATTCATGTGGGGGATTGTTGGAAAAAGTTTTTGCATATTTTCCAGATCGGATTCCTGTGGGCTCTAGCCACCGGCGGCACCGGAAATTGATTGGATCATGTTCCTCTCATCGAGTACTATTCCGTAATGTACTCACTTGCCAAAAACGGTTTCCATATGAATGAGAAATGTAGGTCCAAAGTTGGGTACTCGAAATGTACTAACTTGGATAGTTGGAATGAATAATCCCACATCGGAAAATGGAAAAGATTTTCTCTAGTATATAAGCTAAAGAAATGGACTAAAGGGCGTAGCCCTGGGGTTACCACTAACGTGCAGTGAGGAGAGGACCTAGCCAAAATAACAAACGCGCGTGCGCGCCCCAGCCCTGGGCCCGACCCAGCTCTGGCATATATTTTTTTGCCCCGTTCCAAAATTTTTCCCAGCTACTGTTGAGGCTTTTCAAATTCTGTAACTGCTGGTACCATTACTTTGTAATAGCAGAGTAATGGCTCATCAGTTACGTTTTTGAACCATTACTCTACTGTTATAGAGTAATGGACCATTCAGTTATTCTCATTCTCCTATAAAACCAACAACTTTTGTCTGCCAGTGTACACAGTTTCAAAAACATACTGAATCTCCTTCTTCTTCTTCCTCTGAGTCACAGTCTGAGAATACAATACAGTACCGATTTGCTGAGATCTCTGAAGTTAGGGTGCTGCTCTTCAGGGAAAGGTAATACAGTTGTATCCTGTGAGGCAATTCGTCAACCACCGTCACACTACGGGGCAAATTTTGCTTTAAGGACAGAGATATTAAATCTCGACTCCGTATTGTACTGTATGGTTTGTTCCTTCATTTCCTGTATTTGTAATTCTTTACAAATATTGTTAGCATTTTATGTTTTATGAATTTCGAGTTCTAACATTTGGACCTATCGAGCCAGGCCGAGCCGAAGCCTGACAGGTTTGACCCGGTCTCGGGCTTTGGCGGGTCAGGACACCAAAGATCTCGGGCCGGGCCGGGCCAGAGGGGAAATATTGAGGCCCGGTCCCCTAGCTGCCGGGCCGGGTCGGGTTTTAAAAAAATATATTTTTTAAAAAAGAAAAATTGTAAGAAAATTGGTTCACAATTGTTAACATATAGATAAAAGCGATATTTATAAATTAAATTATTTTTATGAATTACAAAGTTTAATATGTAATCAAATAAGTAAGTAAAATTTTATTTCATTCAAATATATTCAAATTATAATACGAGGAAAACATTTGTATTTAGAGATCGAGATGACCTCTGTTTAGATTGAAGGGATGGCAGTGGATGGATGGATGACCTCTATTTAGCTAGTATAGATCCGTTGGGGGTGTTTTAGTAATTATACTAACATAATTTTAAAAAAAAGAAATTATGAAGAAAAAAAGGGTAATAGTTGGCCCGCGGGCCGGCCCGAACTGGCTCGGGCCGGTTCAACCCGGTCCCGAGTCTGAGCAGGCCTGGCCGTTGATAGGCCGGGCATTGGGCAAGCTTTTTTGGGGTTTTCGAGAATCGAACTGGCCCCAGACGTTTGGGCGGACTGACTCCGGTTCAGCCCGAGGTTGGGCGGGCCGGGCTGGGCCAAGGATCGGGCGGGCCGGTCCCGGGCTATCCCAGCCCTAATGCCATCCCTAAAGAATACCCCCTATATATAACCTTTATATCCAAGTATTATAATAATATTCTTTTTCTCTACCTATGTTCTCTATTTTAATTAAGAAAGTATATTTGTAATGAGCCGCAGCATAAGTCGGCTGTCTTGACTATTATTTTCTTGCGAGTATTGTGTTTGTATGGTGCGATCTCCATAGTTCTTATGTCAAAACAATTAGACTCTGTTTGGTTCAAAGGAGGGGACGGGAGGGGAGGGAAAAAATTTATCTTCTTGTTTGGTTCACAATGGGAGGGAAGGGATTTTTTAATAAAATTACTTTTATATCATTTTACATTTTATAACGAAACTCAACCACATAAAACTTTATACGTAGTATGCTTCTAATTCCATCACCGAGGTATTCAAATTTGTGTAACAATAATCTGAAACAAATGTGCCATCCGGGGAAATATTGAGGCCTGGTCCCCTAGCTGCCGGGCCGGGTCGGGTTTTTTTTTTAAAAATATTTTTTAACAAAGAAAAATTGTAAGAAAATTGGTTCACAATTGTTAACATATAGATAAAAGCGATATTTATAAATTAAATTGTTTTTATGAATTACAAAGTTTAATATGTAATCAAATAAATTAGTAAAATTTCATTTCATTCAAATATATTCAAATTATAGTACGAGAAAAATATTTGTATTTAGAGATCGAGATGACCTCTGTTTAGATTGAAGAGATGACAGTGGATGGACGGATGACCTCTATTTAGCTAGTATAGATCTGTTGGGGGTGTTTTAGTAATTATACTAACATAATTTTAAAAAAAGAAATTATGAAGAAAAAAAGGGTAATAGTTGGCCCGTGGGCCGGCCCGAACTGGCCCGGGCCGGTTCAACCCGGTCCCGAGTCTGAGCAGGCCTGGCCGTTGACGGGCCGGGCATTGGGCAGGCTTTTTTGGGGTTTTCGAGAATCGAACTGGCCCCAGACGTTTGGGCGGACTGACTCTGGTTCAGCCCGAGGTTGGGCGGGCCGGTCCCAGGCTATCCCAGCCCTAATGCCATCTCTAAAGAATACCCCCTATATATAACCTTTATATCCAAGTATTATAATAATATTCTTTTTCTCTACCTATGTTCTCTATTTTAATTAAGAAAGTATATTTATAATGAGCCGTAGCATAAGTCGGCTCTCTTGACTATTATTTTCTTGCGAGTATTGTGTTTGTATGGTGCGATCTCCGTAGTTCTTATGTCAAAACAATTAGACTCTGTTTGGTTCAAAGAAGGGGAGGGGAGGGGAGGAAAAATAATTATCTTCTTGTTTGGTTCACAAGGGAAAGGAAGGGATTTTTTAATCAAATTATTTTTATATCATTTTACATTTTATAAAGAAACTCAACCACATAAAACTTTATACGTCGTATGCTTCTAATTCTATCACCGAGGTATTCAAATTTGCGTAACAATAATCTGAAACAAATGTGCCATCACGACACTAAAGAAAAAAGAAGACACACAATTTCCGCATGTTAAACTATTACAAGAAGTTCACTACCAATATTCAACTTTGGAAACAAAATTGATCAATATCAAGTATGAAATATTTTCTTACCATTTATCATGATGAGCTGATGACTAAAAATTTCATGAACTATCCACTCACACAATTTAAGAAAAGGAAAGGTGTCTTCAACGTATTAGCACATGTATTGCTCCCGTAAAACAATTCATATAAAATTTGCACATGAAAACTTGCAATATAAGCCAGACGAAAGGGATAAAATATTTAGAGTATAGGAATGCAATACATCTGTAATAATTTGGTTTGGAACAAGGCAGCCACTGTCCATGTATTCTTTTGCTTTCTTATCGATATCTGTACCTGATGACACTTCGGCCCTCAACAGATCTCCAGTTGAAATGTGAACCAATCCATATTGGAAACAGACAAATAAAACAAACTTCAAAGATCAGGTTTGTAACAAAGAGCAAGGCAGCAATCACCCCGAAACAAAAGGGTTCTAATAACTGGAATTTATAGGATAACAGACTGAATCTAAATATTTGTACAGTAGTGTGTACTTAACCAATGGCTGAATATAATGAATCGATGTGGTTAATTTTTTCCTGAAATAACTCATTACATTTAGTAGAAATTCACATTTGTCTACTCACTAATAAAAAGGGGGAGAAAGAGAGATTAAGGATTTGGCAGATTTGGTTTAGATTTATAGGGATATAAAAAGAACAATTTAGTCCAATTACTTAGACCCAATTTTTCTTCCCTTCAAATTTTGGAGGGGAGCCAAAAGTGACTTAGGAGGGATTCTGCACCCCTCCATTCTCCTCCCCTCCCCTCCCTTCCTAAAAAATGAACCAAACAAGAAATATTAAAAAAAAAACCCTCCCCTCCCCTCCCCTCCCCTCCATTCCCCTCCAACCAAACATTTTATTACAGTGGTCAAGACGAAGAAAATATATATTTCAACTAGTAAGCCAGTTTATTATTCATGGATATCCTTTCAGCAAAGGTAGAGCTTTTGTAATTGTTGTTTATGCATTGAGATATATTTATGTTTAACCCTAACTGGGTAGGACAAGTCCTTTCGCAAATCTAAAAGCCAAATTTAATGGACCCTTAATTCTTCATATAGAATCTTTATTGATACAAGATCAAGGAATCCCCTTTCATGACAGCTACATAAAACACTCTGAATGAGCCCAGTGGCAGTCTAAAAAAGGCTCCTAATATATTGTGATATTATAAGCACTTTTCATTACTCATTAGTGTTGTAATTACATGTAAGGATCGATCAGACTTGATCTTCCTAAATATACTTTCATGCAAAGTGCGCAGTCGATCTTCTGCATGCAACGGGAATCACTTTCTGAGTCCACGCACGATGTTGAAGTGAAATGAAAAAGGGACCGTTGTCTGAGACTAAAGAGAGAAGATGCTCTTGGATGTTCTTTTTTTCAGCATATATAGCTGCCCGTCTCTCATCTCTTTTTCCAAGTGGACTGTTTATGCGAATGTGCTTCTAAATATGCCTTTCGGACTTGGATTTTGAAGGTAACCCTAATGCTCATCGTCTGATCCTTCATCACATATAAATACGCGTGCATGCATGCAAGTCTTCGGTGTACTTTTTCCTCACTTAAGTTACAATACAACTGTTTCTCATTATGTGCAGCTGCATTACAGGGCAATTCTCCTCAGGCAGTCAGCCATTCAATTAGCATGGTAAGATGGGAAAATAATCATATACCCAATATGTATTGCGGAGTATTGGGCCTACCCCTTGGATCACGATCCAACGGTAAAACCAATGCTGCATAGCCGCGTATACCCCTATACGATATCTTTGTGTGTGTGTGTGTGTGTGTGTGGGGTTAGCAAGTTATCCTGAATGTGCCTACTGCCAAAGGAGATTTGCCCGGCAATTCATCTGTGCTCAGTGTTTCGTTACTTCCATGCATCTTTGGAGCAAAAAAGGGGGAGGATCATAATTTCTTTGAGAATTTTTGTGCAAATTAATACTCACAAATTTATATGTTGTGTTGTCATTTTCCAGGTTTTCATATTTGTCTAACCATCTATTTCAAATTTATATCACCCACTACCAATCTCACTACCATTCTCTTCATTATCTTAGATGACACACTTCTATTGAAGAGTTCTCTCACATATTGGAGTGTGTTAGCTAAGGTAGTGAAATATATATATCTATACTATTATTAAGCAAAGCCCCATTTTGGCGGCTTTTTACTATCATACCCCCATATACATAAAAGGCTAAAAAATAATATAGGGTTAATTTTGTCAATTTTTGTTGTTAGTTACTATAATACCCTCAAAGTTCAAATTAATTTACAACATATTTATTCACAAAAGTGTCACTCACATAAAATAAAAGTTTGTGCCACTAAAGATAATTTGTAAAAAGTATGTCTATACTATTATTAAGCAAAGCTCCATTTTGGTGGCTTTTTACTATCATACCCCCATATACATAAAAGGCTAAAAAATAATATAGGGTTAATTTTGTCAATTTTTGTTGTTAGTTACTATAATACCCTCAAAGTTCAAATTAATTTACAACATATTTATTCACAAAAGTGTCACTCACATAAAATAAAAGTTTGTGCCACTAAAGATAATTTGTAAAAAGTATGTATGAGTAAAGGGAGGTCTCAGGTTCGAAGCCATATCACATCTTACTATTTACTTTATAAAATAAATTAAAAATTGATTAGAACGTGCATCGCACGTGCAGGTCACTAGTATATATTAGTTGAAATTTACCGTGCACCAAGTACACGTGGCTTGGTGCACATGAATATTGAATATTTTAACTATTCTAGTTAACAAGTTAGATAGACAAAACACACTTGCATTTAGTACACCCATATTCCTCAAACTACAAATTCGACTTAGTCAATTATCTTAAGAAGCAAACTATGAATTTCAAAATTACTCCAACGATAACAAGCTCATTGAAATCAAATTTCAAGCAAGTATCAAAAACCAAAGTTTAATCAATTCTAGCACAATTTCAGTCAAAATAAAGCACAAGTGGATCAAAATTCATACGATGTAAGAGAGAGCTATATCCATAATAGTTTCATCTAAAACATAAAGAAATAATTATTGTATTTTTCATAAGTCAATCATCATTTTCGACATTAACTTTCCTGAACTTAAAACTGATGTTAAAAAAAAGATATTAAAAAAGAACAAATTAGTAAATCCTAAACTGATATCATCGTATTTTTCATAAGATCAATCATCACTTTCGACTTTAACTTTCTTGAACTTAAAACTGATTGTAACTTCTTGTTAATCCTTTTTAATTTTGCATCCAGTTAATGTTCATGTAGTTGTTTTTTCATACGTGAATCCTGTGATTTGATCAAAAAATATACTCATCTCCATTGCATTTCTTGGTCCTTCTGTCAAATTTATCATCATTTTTTTCTTGCATATAGAATTACGTAATTAAATCTTAATCATTTTTACGTAATTAAATCTTAATCATTTTTAACACTATGAGAGTAATATATTATACCTTATTCTTAATATGTTCCAGGACTTTTGCGGAACAACCGATGAAGCATCTTGCTTCCTCATCAAATAAAGTCAATTCTGCCTCAGCACGTGTATTTTTTATTGTGATTTTGAATACATGTCTGAAACAATTTATTCTTTGTTTTTTTAAAATTTGATTGAAGAATGGAAAAATAGAAAACTAACAATATGATATTTTGTATACCTTGACTCATATTCAACATTATTCTTTTTACATTTTCGACTATAAGCTTCATCGTTTTTAACATTGACTTTTGTTGAACAAGCTTTGCATGCAATGTACCATGGATCTCTGACGCCTTTGACACTTTTGATCAAAACTTGAGAATAGTAGTAATTTCTCTTAAAATATTAAATAAAGTTTGAAGTCATCAAAATATTTATAGACATATAGAGAATTTAACAAAATATTTAAAAATAATTAATACTTATAATACCTTAGAAGAATCCTCATCTGCACAATAGAGAATGTCAGATAGTTTCACTTTTTCCACATCCATTATTTTTCTTTTTTTATTTGCAAGGTATTACTTTTTAATAAAATTTCTTTATAGTTTATCCTGAAAAAAACAAAAAAAAACTATGGTAAATGATACTCCAAAAGGCAACAATTAAAGAATTAAATATACAAAATAAATTATACCATTCTTGAACTTTATCTGCTTCTGGTTCATTCGAATTTATCTCTATTGTAGTGTTGTTTGTTGATGTGAGAGACAATCCTGTTAAAAAAATTAGTAACAAATAAATAAAATATATAATAAAAAGTATTATTAATTTTTGTTGTATATAATTACCTCCAAAGTTTGAGGTTTTTTAATGGTAATTACAATAATTGGTATGTTGGGTGATAATTCTTTCAAAGCATTTCCTTCCTTGATCGCTAGTTCTCCCCATAATGTAAGTACGATTGATTTTGACCTTAAATTTTAAGATAAAGCATATGAATTGCAAAATATTTTCATAAATTATTATTCAATTTGATTAATTGATATTACCTGAATACTACAACTATAAGATTTCGCTTCTCTACTTCATTACCATATTTTGAGTCTACATTATCTGCATCTTCTACATTAATTACTGCTAAACAAAAATCCGTAGTTCATTGTAATTAGTATTTGGTATCATGTATCAGTAACAACCAATTTGATATATAAAAATGAGTAACATAATTTTTTATCTTTAAAGACAGTAGAAGATGTACTTAGAAATTCATCTACAGTTGTAAATTTGTACCTATCCTTAGATAAGATCTTTCTCAACTTCATCTACAACACTTCCCAACTTCAAAATAATATCAACTTCATTTACATCATCACACTCTCCATCTCCTCCTGTCCTTCAATCCTCACAAGCTTATACTTAAACACCTCAAACCCCGACTTCCCTTCCTCTGCCCACCACGCCACAACCACATACAACCCATCCTAAACGTAAACCCTCCCCATCGGGCTCCCCTCAACCCTCAACCCCCTAATCACCCTAAGCTCAATCCCATTCTCCATACTCAACTCCAAACCCTTATTCCCTATTTTCAAATCCTATGGAACCGAATGACACTGCCGATTCTTCTGCCTCCCTCACTCTCCCTGTATAAACCAACTCGTCCCCTTATCATCATCCTCATACGCACCCGAAACGATAATGCTAGTAGTAAACCCAGCCTAAACATCCTCATTTTGGATTCCGTGGATTGAGCCGACGATCGCCTTCTTGCGGTAGAGCAACATGCCACACTCCTTCATGAAAGCTGCCACCCTTAGGTCGGGGAAGTGACACCTGCCCTCCTCGTGAGAGAGCAGAATCCGTAGAGATTCGTAGGTGATTCGGGTGCGGCGGACGAAATATCGGAAAAAGAAGTGATCTTGGGCGGTGAGATTCGAAACCCTAATGATTTCGCGGGGTCAGAGATATTTTTCAGTATTCCGTTAGAAATACTCCTCCGTTTCAAAATATAAGTCATTGTAAGTTTCTACACGACTATTAAGAAACAACCTAGGATTGAGTAAAACTATTTCATATTCTTGGTTTTTGAAGCTCATAAATGATCCATCAATTGTATAATGCCCTATTTGCCATCCTCTATAATTGTGTATTACTTCTCTTTATATATATATATATATATATACATATATATATATATATATATATATATATATATATATATATATATATATATATATATATATATATGTTGCTCACTACTTTGGTGAGCAATCTGTGAGCACTTCCGAAATAAAATACCTATAACAAATCTGAACCATATTTGTCTAGCCATCTATTTCAAATTTATATCACCCACTACCAATCTCACTACCATTCTCTTCATTACCTTAGCTGACACACTTCTATTGGAGAGTTCTCCCACCTATTAGAGTGTGTCAGCTAAGGTAGTGAAATATATATATATACTGGGCCTTCGGGCGTTCATATCGACGATCCGAACCGTTCGCATTGATCTAAATATCTAAATTAGTCTAAATATGTAAAATTAAATCATTTAAAATTCATTTGCCCATCCATCATATATATATATATATATATATATATATATATATAGAGAGAGAGAGAGAGAGAGAGAGAGAGAGAGAGAGAGAGAGAGAGAGAGAGAGAGAGAGAGAGAGAAAGAGAGAGAGAGAGTTAAATAAACAAAGGAGTTGTTGTGGGGTAGATTTGAATTTGAGTTTTAGGAGGAAACTTTTTGGAGGAAAAATGTGTTTTGTGAGATTAGATCTGGGGCTTTGATTTTGAGGAGATTGAAGGTGAGCCACTTGATAGCTTTCTTTGTGTTTTATTATATATATATATATATATATATATATATATATATATATATATATATATATGGGTTTTGCTCAGTTGAAAACGGATCCGTTTTCAACGGGTTGGAAAACAGCCATCTCAGCCATCCGATCACCCTTGATCATGATCAGCGGCTGTGATCGAAACCCACTAAAGTCTCCCACTAACGAAGTGAAAAGTGGAGGGGTAATTTCGTCAATTCACACAAAAAAAATGTTTGGGACTTAGCGTTTTTTGGGCGTGGAGTTTTTTTTGGTCCAAAAAATCACCTAGGTTGTTTTTTTATTAAAAATTTCAACTTAGGCCGTTGTCTCAAACAACGGCCTAAGTATGTACAAGTATTTTTCCAAACACTTGTACATACTCAGATCTTCATCTCCCTCACAACTCTCTCTCTCGCTAGTGGAGTTTGATAAACCCATTTCCCCAAACCGTAGCTCTCTCTCTATCGAACTAAAAAACCTACTCTCTCTTGGTCGTTGCTTTTCACCGAATCTCTCCCTATTCTCAGTCTCTAGCCATTTTCCTTTGAAGATCCCAATTACAAAAAAACCCTAACCCTTACGAAATCTACCCAACCCTAAAATTATAATCCTGAATAAATTAGCCATACCCTACTCCCCTTCCTTTCTCTACAGCAGCGTGCAGCGGCCTCCCGAACACCCTCATTGTTAAAGGTACTAATTTGTCCTAATTGAGTAGATCTAACTAGGCTAATTGATTGGAAATTTTTCTCCAATGTTTGAGTGTACAATTGCTATATTATGCGTAGTATTTATAGAGTAGGTAATTCTAGTTTAATTGGGGAAGTAGACGTAGTATTAGTTGTTGTTGGTTGTTATTCGATGTTAGTAATAGCGCACAAAGCGAACAAAAATTTGTGGAACTTTGCGAGTACGTCGAGCTCGCCATACACAAGCCAATGCAATTCGTAGAAGTGTGTTTGGATTCACAGTTTGAAGTGTACGGCCGTGTATCGCTTTCAATTCATTCCCGTGAGTGAAAGCGATACATCAGCATATTTTGCAAACCGTGAGCCGAAACTCACCTCTACAAATTTTGTTGGCTCATGTGTTTTGCCGCCGTCCCACTCCCAAAGTATAGGAATTTTTTGATATCGTTTGTGCGGATTTGTACCGTATATCAAACAACAACCTCAGTTCAAAAGTGAGGGGAATGCGAGCGAGACACGGCCTTATCTTGCAAACCGTGGATCGGAACTTACTTGTAGAAGTTCCGTTACCTTGTGTGCAGCGAGCCGAACCCAATTGAAGAGTTTTGTATTTATATGACGTCGTTTTCGACGTTTTGTCACTTATTTTTGTTTCGTAGGTATATATATCGCAATCGTTTGTTAACAAGCTATTTTATATATAATGTGTATATTAATTGACCAATAATATATTTTTACCCTATATGAACAACGATACGGAGAGTTCTGCTGCCGGCAATAATTTTGTGCGGGTCGAACCAATCACTGATTCCATGCCGATAGTCGAAGACCATCTGAAACCAAAGTTAGGTATGACATTCCCCACTTTAGTTGAGGCCGAGAAATTTTATTCTGCATATGCTCGTTGTGGGGGTTTTGCAATGCGTAAGGGTGGAAATAAATTAAAGGGGAGAATGGAAGTAGATAAGTCATATCTCTGTAATAAAGCTGGGTCGTCGCCGGGTCAACATAGTGATGGTAGACGTGGAATAACAAGTAGAACGGGTTGCAAGGCTTGCGTTCGTGTAAAATTGAACGAAACAAGTAATACGTGGGTGGTGTATTCATTTCACGAAGAACACAATCACGAATTCACCTCACCCGGTAGAAGGCACCTTTTGCCCCGGAACAGGTCCGTGTCAAATACGGACAAAAGGATTATAGACCAAATGAACCAAGCTAATATCCAAACATGTCAACAAATGCTCTTCTTCGAAAGTGCTAGTGGTGGTCATGATCAAGTAGGATTCACAGAAAAAGATGTTAGAAATTTAGTTAGAGACTCGCAAGAAGTATTGAAAGGACACGATTCTACAATGCTAATTGATTTTTTCGAATCTAAGAAACAGATGGATCCTTCATTTTTTTATGACATTCAAGTCGATCCCGAAGGGCGGTTGTCACATTGTATGTGGGTAGATGGTATTTGTAGGATGAATTACGAAGAATTTGGCGATATAGTTTGCTTTGATGCCACGTACAATACGAACCGTTACGGAATGTTATTTGTTCCGTTTGTTGGAGTGAATCATCATTGGCAATTGACTTTCTTAGGAGGTGGGTTTATTCCAAATGAGACGGCCTCTTCGTTTGAATGGTTCTTTGAAAAGTGGTTAGGGGTTATGAATCGTGCTCCATCCGGTATTGTCACCGATCAAGACCGTGGGATCGCCGCCGCAGTTAAGAAAGTTTTCCCCCAGACTCGGCATCGTTTTTGTATTTGGCACATTCTGGATAAGTTATCCCAGGAGGTTCGTCTTGGTTTCGATGTCGACAAGTTTAGGAAGTCCTTGAAGAATGTAATCTACAATTCGGAATATATACATGAATTTGTAGAAAAGTAGAATATTTTGATTTCGCAATACGGATTAGAGAGTAACAAATGGTTGAACGATATATTCGATATCCGTGAAAGTTGGGCACCCATCTACGCTAAAGAATCATTTTGGGCCGGCATGTTGAGTAGCCAACGGGTTGAGTCGGCACATTCTGCTCTGAAGCATCATACAGAAAAAAAGTATTCCCTGCACGAATTTGCCGTCATCTTCGACCATTTTTTGGGAAGGCAAAGACACGATGAATTGAAAGAAAATCATCGTAACCATGAGAAGAGACCGAAGTTGAAGAGCGAATGAGCTTTGGAGGCACAAATGGCAAAAACATATACTTTGAAAATATTTTACACATTCCAAGATGAAGTCACAAAAAACTTCATGTACAATGTGACATTTGTTGCCGATCTTGAGACACCGGATAGTTCAACCTTCCATGTGATACTTTGTAGAGAATCAGAACCGGCTCGCCTTCTTCAATTATCCAAAATCAATGGAATTATTACATGTGCATGTCACTTGTTCGAATTTGTTGCCATTCCTTGCAGGCATATTTTAGCTGTACTTCGTTTCTCCCATCACACATCCCTCCCGGATGTATATATTAAAAAAAGATGGACTAGGGATGTGATGAGAAGAAGTTACACATCAGTTCCAACCGAACCCAATACCGAGAATTTTGCTTCTCGATATTGTGAGTTGAGCTACCATGCAAAACAAATTATCGATCTCGGTTGTTCCTCCAATGAGAGTTACAAATGCACGTTGGAGAATTTGCAGAAGATCATTGATGGGGTTTCTCGGCTACAACCAGGATCAGGTGAACAACCGGAACAGGCCTCACAACCACATGATAGTGTCGAAGCTGGAGGTAGTTCACAACCACATCCAAGTGCACAACCTCATGATCAAGGGAGTGGACACATACCTACACGCATTAGTGACCCACAGCAGTGCACGACAAAGGGAAGGCCTCGCACCAAAAGATTGAGGCCGATTAGAGAGCAACTCCGCATAAAAAAACCGAGAAGGTGCCGAAGATGCGGCATTGTCCAAATGAATCATGATTCAAGAAATTGTCCAACTTTATTTGAGGGGTATGACTCGTAACTTTTATGTTTGTCACTCATTTAAATTTATTATACTTTATTTGTGGCAATTGAGTTTCTTACTAACTAAACCTAATCTTTCAATGAAGGCAAGAAGTAATTCCTTCCGAAGAAGACAGTTCCGAGTCGAGATATGACGATGCACTATGAATTGTAATTTTTAAAATGTAATTGTTGGGTATATTCAAAACTATTTATGCCACTTGGTTAATTACCTTTGATTGGTAACTGTAAATGTAATTCTCGAGACATAAGTATCGTTTGTTTGTGTCGTTTGTAATATTGTTGTGGTACGCAAATGTTGGTTTGTTACTCAATTGTATCAGCTGTAGCTGTATCTGTATTTGTAGATTTTTTTTAAAAATTTAAACCAAGGCCGTTGTTGGAGACAACGGCCTCAGTTATTTCATGAATTTGGTTTTTGATTCAATATAACTAGTTCAAAAGGAATTGATAACCTTAGGCCGTTGTCTCGACCAACGGCCTAGGTGATAATGAAAATAGTTGTGATTTGGGGGTGGTCTCTGACTTGGAGAACACAAAAGGATCAACAAGTCAGAAAGCAATCTCATTTTTGATAAATACCTAAAGCCGTTGTCTGAGACAACGACCTAGGTTCTAGTCAAAAAGTTGTGATTTTGGGGGTACTCTCTGACTTGGAGAACACAAAAGGATCAACAAGTCAGAGAGCAATCTCATTTTTGATAAATACCTAAAGCCATTGTCTGAGACAACAGCCTAGGTTCTAGTCAAAAAGTTGTGATTTTGGGGGTGCTCTCTGACTTGGAGAACACAAAGGAATTAACAAGTCAGAGAGCAATCTCATTTTTGATAAATACCTAAAGCCGTTGTCTGAGACAACGGCCTAGGTTCTAGTCAAAAAGTTGTGATTTTTAGGGTGCTCTCTGACTTGGAGAACACAAAGGGATCAACAAGTCAGAGAGCAACTTCATTTTTGATAAATACCTAAAGCCGTTGTCTAAGACAACGGCCTAAGTTCTAGTCAAAAAGTTATGATTTTGGAGGTGCTCTCTGACTTGGAGAAGACAAAAAGAGCAACAAGTCAGAGAGCAACCCCATTTGTTATAAATACCTTAGGCCGTTGTCTCCAAC
The DNA here is from genome assembly GCA_017893485.1 of Hemerocallis citrina. Classification (NCBI taxonomy): domain Eukaryota; kingdom Viridiplantae; phylum Streptophyta; class Magnoliopsida; order Asparagales; family Asphodelaceae; genus Hemerocallis; species Hemerocallis citrina. The sequence goes on along the minus strand of CM030360.1, from coordinate 224,889,673 downwards.
AACGGCCTAGATTGTAGTTTTGGTGTTTTTATAATTTTTTCTTTTCTCTTTACGTACAGTCTCTGTGGAAATTTATACAAAAGATAGATGATCTACACTTGTATATCTTTCCGGTATATTTTTTTTAAGTGCCGATTACTACCACCTTTCAAACCAATATATAATCATGGTGGTTAAATATGTAAAAAAAATGATAAAAAATAATTCATAATCATCCATTTTGGGGAAAATTTACATGTATTACATGTATAAGGTTAGGGTTAGGAATTTTTTGATATATGGGTTTACATGTGTGGATGTACATATGGTTTTTTCCATATATAGGCGGGACATGGGGATCTACATGTTGTTTAGCTTGGTGATTGTTCCCATTTAGATGTATGTTGAAAGTCTGCTGGCATGTGATTTTGTTGAGCTTAAAGACAAGGAAGAAACTAGCAAAATAACAACAATGTTGAGTCCTAATGGCAAAACATGGAAAGTTGGGTTAATTAGAGTAGGTCAGATGCATGTGTGCAGTGGTGGAGAGAAGTGGAGAGAGTTCACAGGTTTTAATAAACTAGAAGTAGGATATATGTTAGTGTTCCATTACAAAGGGAATATGTTCAGCTTTTACAATAACCCTAACCCTAACCCTTAACCCTACCCCTAACCCTTAACCCTACTCTGCTAACCTTACAATAACCCTAACCCTATGTTTACCCTAACCCTAACCTAGATATCACTTTTATTAATTTTTATTGGTTATATACAGAATATGTATAAATTTTTTGTGTGGGAACTTAATACCTGTCTACTCCCAACATCCACAAATTAATGATAAATCAAAACAAGATTTTACCACAAATATTTTTCTTGCAATAACCTTAACCCTACAATAACCCTAACCAAACCCTAATCCTTGCCGTAACCCCCTTTAACACTAATTACCAAACTTGTTACCCTAACCCTAACCCTAACCCTAGCCAAGTCGAGAACACCCCAATTTATCTCTTTTTGGCCTAGGGTCCAAGGCCGTTGTTGCAGACAACGGCTAAGGTTAAATACCTTAGGTCGTTGTCTTCAACAACGGCCTAGGTATGAAATTTTTGGGATTTATACAATATTCTCTTTGCTCTTTACGCACAATCTCTGTGGAACTTTATACAAAAGATAGATAATCTACACTTGTATATCGTATATGTATTTTTGTTTATTTGCCCATTTCTTCCACCTTTCAAAGTGACTCGAAGAACTGCACACAATTACTTCACGACGAGATTCCACATCCCAAATTTCTACAGAAGCAACAGTTTACATGTAGTGTTTGAGAGTAATCTATGAACTTTTTTGGAATACTCGTCACATTGGTTTATACATGTGGTCAAATATGCTTGTGGCATATTCTGTTACGGTTTCCCAATACATGATGGTCCCTATTTAGACCATTTTTTCTCGAAAATAATCAGATCCAGTTCTTGATGGCCAAGTATTTTGATCTGATTACTCTCCGCTCAAAAGCGAACCGAATCTTTTTTTATTTTTGATTTCTTCTTGCCCATCATAATTATATTCCTGAGATCGGCTGCGTTTGTTTTGAAGTTTTTTTTTCTAAAATATATTCCTGAGATGGCGTTTGTTTTATGGGTTTTTTGGAAACCGTATCCCTGAAAATTATACCCCCCTCTTTTCGAAACCTCCTTTACTCACTTCTCAAGACAGAGAGCACAACAAATTTTCTATTTTTTCACCTACAACTTAGGCCGTTGTCTCCAACAACGGCCTAGGGTATATCTATAAACTGGAGCTGCTCTCTGACTTGTTGGTTCATTTTAAAGCCAACAAGACAGAGAGCACAACAAATTTTGTATATTTTCCTACTACAACGTAGGCCGTTGTCTCCAACAACGGCCTTAGGTATATGTTTAAACTGGGTATATCCAAAAACTGGAACAAGTATAATTTTCTATAACCTAGGCCGTTGTTTGGGACCATGGCTTAGGTTTAAAAAAAAAACTACATTTATACTGAGCAGCTGAAGCTGCTACACTTGTACACATCACCAAATTCCAAACACTTTGTCATCACCTACATTCTCCGACTAAATTCATATATACAACCACCAAAATTACCCACCATAATTGACTATCAGAAATTAATAACAACAACGTCAACTACACTTACACTTAAGAACCACATTATCCAATAATTAGTTACAACAGCTTAAAACCCACAAAATCAATAAAAAAAAATAACAACCTCCAAAATGCATTGGCTAAGCACCGGGCATGTAATGCTGTGGTGCTCGCCTCTTCCGACTAGGATTTCGGCGCCGCATCGTGATTGGCGAGTCGGGGATTTCATCTTCCCCACCCTCCTCTTGTTGTATGTCTCCGACAACCCTCTCCCCACTCTCTTCATCCTGCGCTTCTTCGTGAGATGGATGTGAAGTTGAACCTTGTCGTTCTCTGATCTCACGGTCCCGTTGCCCCATCATTGAACTTGGCCTACCCCTCACACTTTTACGTCGGCCCCCCCTCGGCCCATGTAATGCTCGATCCAAGCGTTCGACACATCCCAAAGCATCCATATTGCTACGGCATCCAAGGAGCATCCTCCGAGCGAAACTCTTCATAGGCGTGCCCACATTACTTTTTAGTACCTCCGCGCATTCTTTTGCCATGTCCATCGTGTTATCAATCTAAATCAGAAAAAACCAACAAAAATAATTACACAAATTAAATAATTGAAAGAATTCATGAACTTCACGTATGAAGAAGATTAAAATAAATATGAAGATTGAAGTTACCACTGTACGTATAGCTGTGACCTTCGGTTGGAACATGGGTTGTGAACTGGAATATGCGGGTAATGGTTCGATCTCCCTCTCCTCAATTTCTCAATGGATACCAGCAGGTAGTACTGTATCGGGAGAGATGTACAAACGTGTATATTGTCGGAACCAAGTCATGTACTTTCCTTACAGTCTTCCATCGTACTCTGGAACATTGACGAGTACAAGTTCAAACCTTCGCTCGTTCCATTCTGCAACGTGAACACGATGATAATCCGCCCAATCATGAATAGGCATGCGGCCGGTACCCCTAACGGCATGTAACTCATGATCGTATAGATTTGCGCAGCTTGGGAGACTATCTTGTTGAAGATTGAACTAACGAAGGACTCTTTTCGGTCGCGGATGCCCGACTATACCGAAGTTGATGAGGGAAGCCGTCATCAGCCACAACTGCGACCCGGTGGTGCATATTGGCGGTAGTCTTCCCACACGCTCGGGTGTATACGGTGCCCAAATCACGAACTCTTCACGTAGTTGGTCAAGCTCGTCTCTGTAGTACGTTATTACACCCTTGGGGTTGTCTTGGTAACTCCTTGTACCAGCCCAATATACCCCTAATGGTGCTAACATAGCAGGATCTTCAGGTTGGGCCATCCAACCATCCTTGGGTCTCCTAATGCGGGGACGACCCAAGTGCAGTTGCTCTCAGGACCAAATCTGTAACAAAACCATCGGTCCGGCCATTTCTGATGATTCAAGCGCTACATGACACAATGCCCTGTATCGCGTTGCCAACGCGCAGCTTTCCCAGCTGTACCGGCCAGCTATGCCTAGGTCGGCGAGCAATCGTAGGTACATGAGGTGCACCGTATCGCCCGATGAGTTAGGCAATAGAACCCCTCCGATCACCGTTAGAATGTAGGCTCTGGTGTAGGACTGTACATAGTCGTCGGGCGATTCGTTGGTCAGCGTCCCATCAAAACGTCCCTTCAACCAAGATAGTCGGATTGATTTTCCTAGGAAAATGTCACCATCTTCCGCAGCCGCCTCATCAAACTCTGTATCGAGCAGTTCGTTGTACATCTCTATTTTATCAAAGTTAATATTGCTCGTCACGGCCAACCCATCTATTGGAAGACCGGTTATCATCGCTATATCCTGTAGCATCACCGTCATCTCTCCGACCGGTAGATGGAACGTGTGCGACTCTGGCCTCCAGCACTCCACGAGTGCCGAGAGAAGTACTCGGTCGAGTTCAACATTCCCCATCATGCTGATTCCATAGAAACTGGCCGCTACAAGGTACTCGTGGGTGCGTGGATGCACCTTCATGGTCTCGTGGGTGCGGAAATTACACCTACGTGTCGTCCCACCCCACACTTCCATGGATCTGTGGCGATCTTGCAAGGTCAGTTCGTCAGAATTTATTGGTCGTGGACCACGACGTCCTGTCATCGAAGAGGATGCACCAACCTACACGAACCAAAAAATATATTTATTATTAGTCTCAAATCAATATCACTAAATACAAAATTACGGACAATACAAATTATTAGTTCTCACATTCTCTGTGGAATGTTCCCTCTGTGCTTCCTGGGATGTCCTTCCCCTTCCGGTTTCCCTCGTTCTGGTCATTTCTCTGTAACAAAGTTTGCATATATGAAACTAATTAATCGGCGAAAATTAGCAAGCACAAACGAACGAGATGAAAAAATTTCAAGAATTCGCTTATACGCGTCAAAACAACACAAACGAGATGCAAAAATTCCTAAATTTCGCCATCAACTAGGGCACACCAAACACAAGCCAACGCAACTTGTAGAAGTCAGTTCCGACCCACGGTTTGAAATATACGCCCGTGTATCACTTTCACTCTTTAAAATAGAGCGGGAAGCGATACATTGACGTATCTCGCAAATCGTGGTTCGGAACTCGCAAATACAAGGTCCGTTGCGTTGTGAATGGTTAACCCAACCTACGTTCACCGTTTCATATTTTTTTGACTTCGTTTAAGTATTTTTGTATTGAAGTTTTGTAACTAAAAAAATCTCGAGGTAGATTGAAGTTTTTTCATATACGCATCAAAACAACATAAACGAGATGCAAAAATTTCAAAATTTGGCCGTTGGGTCGGGCTACCTGCCCACAAGCCAACGTAACTTGTACATGGGAGTTCCGACCGACGGTTTGAAAGATACGACCGTGTATCGCTTACACTATTGAAAATTGAGCGGAAAGCGATACATAGACGTATCTCGCAAACTGCGAGTTGGAACTCGCATGTACAGGATGGTATGACTTGTGAGTGGAGAGACCAACCTACTCGCAAAGTTTCGCTTTATTTGAACTTCGTTTAAGCTATTTTCACCTCATAACGTATTCCACAAGTTCTGAAGTCGATTAAAGATTTTTTTATATACGCGTCAAAACAACAAAAATGATAAACTTATTTCCTAAATTTGGGCGTCAACTCTGCCACACCAAACACGAGTCACCGGAACTTGCAGAGGTGAGTTTTGACTCTCGGTTTGAAAGATACGGCCGTGTATCACTTTATATCCGTTGTATTGAATTGAAATGATAAATGGACGTATCTCACAAATCGTGAGACGGAAATCGCCTCTACAAGTTCCGTTACCTTCTACGCGGCGAGTCCGACCAACTCGTACAAATTGAATTTTTTTATCGCGTTTTTTTCATCTCCTATATTCCACCACTACAACTACCACTACATCTACGAAAATGTCAACAAAATTTACACAACATACATGATCAGAGCTAATTATATACTCTCTAAATTATAGACTACACTACTACGCATAATACCAAAAAAACCAACTCCAAAATTGGAAAAAAAAACAATAAATTCAAAGAGTTCATTATAGTAGATTGGGATTAAGAAAATACCTGGTCCAAAGAGAGAGTGATAGAGAGTTGACGAAGATGTGAGAAGTCGCTGCACGCTGTTGTAGACAAAGGAGGACAATTTGTGCTAGGGTTTAGATGATTTGGGAATTTGGTTGTGAAGTTAGGGTTTGCTGTATTCGGGAGAGGAAGAGAGAGATAGGGAGCTTTCCACAAGGGGCGGAGATCGAGAACGCAAAGAAATCGATGCCAAAGGGGTTGGGAGAGTGAACTAGGGTTTAGGGATGGGTTTCGGGAGCTCGAGAGAAAGAGAGATAGTGTTTGTGACGAAGTGAGGGAGATGAAGCCCTGAGTGTGTACAAGTGTTTGGAAAAATACTTGTACATACCTAGGCCGTTGTTGAGAACAACGGCCAAGGTATGTTTTTTTGTTAAAAATAACAACCTAGGCTGTTGTCTCCGACAACGGCCTAAGTGAATTTTTGGACCAAAAAAAACTTCACGCCCAAAAATCGCTAAGTGCCAAACGTTTTTTGGCGTGAATTGACAAAATTACCCCTCCGTTTTTCTCAGCGTTAGTGGGAGACCTTAGCAGATCTTGATCTGATCCGCTGATCAAGATCAAGATCGATCGGACGGCCTAGATGGATGTTTTCCAACCCATTGAAAACGAACCCGTTTTCAATGGAGCAAAACCCTATATATATATATATATATATATATATATATATATATATATATATATATATATATATATATATATATAATTCATTACCTTAGATGACACTCTTCTTTTGGAGAGTTCTCCCACCTATTGGAGTGTGTCAGCTCTCCCACCTATTGGAGTATGTCAACTAAGGTAGTGAATTTACCTATTGGAGTGTGTCAACTAAGGTAGTGAATTATATATATATATATATATATATATATATATATATATATATATATATATATATAATAAAACACAAAGAAAGCTATCAAGTGGCTCTCCTTCAATTCCCCCAAAATCAAAGGCTAGATATAGCCTCACAAAACACATTTTTTCCCCAAAAGTTTTTTCCCAAAACTCAAATTCAAATCCCCCAACAACTCTTTTATTTATTTAATTATCTCTCTCTCTCTCTCTCTCTCTCTCTCTCTCTCTCACTATATATATATATATACTAGATTTGCCAGTGGGCACGTGCCTACGGCACATCTTCGGAACGATAAAGCATTTGAAAGTCATGTAAACAGTAAAACAATAATTATGTAGCTCAAGTTTGAATAGGAAAACAATAATTAGTTGTAAATAAAAGGCCATGTTTCCATTAGTATATGTTGAAAAATAATTATAAATGGGGGTGTAAAATCGAACTTCTTAGATTTTTGAGTGTACAAAATGATGAAATTTAACTGTTGATGAGATATTTTCTATTTTCAATGAAACATGAGTAATAAAAAAATGCATAAAAAATCTGAAAATTTACAAATATGAAATCTGAAAATATAAATTTCTGAGTAAATAGAGAGAGAACAAGAGAGAGAGAGAGGGAGAGAGAAATAAATAAATAAATAAATAAATAAATAAATAAATAAATATGTAAAGGAGTTGTTTTGGAGGGATTTGAATTTGAGTTTTTGGGGAGAACTTTTTGGCGAGAAAATATGTTTTTGTGAGGTTAGGTCTGGACCATTAATTTCAACCCTATTGAATGAGAGTCAATAGATAGCTTTCTTTGTGTTTTATTATATAGATATACTTACTTATGGAAACATGGACTTTTATTTACAACTAATTATTGTCATACTATTCAAACTTAAGCTACATAATTGTTGATTTACTGTTTACAAGGTTTTTCATATGCTGTACCGTTCTGAAGACGTTATATATATATATATATATATATATCGTTGCTCACTACTTTGGTGAGCACTTCGTGAGCACTCACGAAATAGAGCACCTATAACAAATCTGAACCGCTCATATTGTTCCATATACCTAGCTAAGATAGCCTAATAATAAAAAACAATTAATTTAAAATTCATTTGTCCATGATTTACTTCATCACAAAATTGTATGGCTGAAAATTCTAACAGCATGATGGATGGGCAAATGAACTTCAAATTACTTGATTTTTTATTATTAGGTTATCTTAGGCATATAGAACAATATGAGTGATTCGGATTTTTCATAGGGTCTTTATTCCAGCCAAGTATACAAGAGTGCACACGGTGGCCTAGTGCACAACGGAACATTACTATATATATATATATATATATATATATATATATATATATATATAGTAATGCTCCATTGAAAATGAGTTTGTTGTCACCGGGTTGGAAAACAGCGATTTGAGCCATTGGATCGCTCTTGATCGTGATCAACAGCTCAGACCGTTGGATCGCTCTTGATCGTGATCAACAGCTCAGATCGTTGCCGCCAATCACCCAACTCACTTAAGTGGCGGAGGGTTAATTTGGAAATTTCGTCCCAAATAACGCTTCGCCTCTTTCACTCTAAAAAAAGAATGACGGCAGGTTTTAAAAAATTGAATCATAGGTCGTTGTTTGGAACAACAGCCTGCCGTTGTTTGGAACAACAGCCTTTTATAACCTAGGCCGTTCGTTGTTCCGAACAACGGCCTATGTTCATAACCTAGGCCGTTGTTCCCAACAACGGCCTAGGTTCATTCAATTTTTTTATAGCGAATGCGGCGAAGAGTTATTTGGGACGAAATTTCCAAATTAACCCTCCGCCACTTAAGTGAAACGGGTGATGGGTGGCAGCGATCTGAGCCATTGATCACGATCAAGAGTGAAAACAAACCTATTTTCCAACCCGTGAAAACAAACCTGTTTTCAATGGAGCATTTCTCAATATATATATATATATATATATATATATATATATATATATATATATAATAAAACACAAAGAAAGCTATCAAGTGGCTCTTATTTAATAGGGTTGAAATCAATGGTCCAGATCTAACCTCACAAAAGATATTTTCCCGCCCAAAAGTTTTCCCCCAAAACTCAAATTCAAATCCCCCAAAACAACTCCTTTATTTCTCTCTCTCTCTCTCTCTCTCTCTCTCCCTCTCTATTTACTCAGAAATTTATATTTTCAAATTTCAGGTTTGTATATTTTCAGATTTTTAATGTATTTTTTATTTCTCATGTTACATTGAAAATAGCAAAAATCTCATCAACAGTTAAATTTCATCATTTTCCACACTCAAAGTTCTAAGAAGTTGGATTTTACACCCCCATTTATAATTATTTTTCAACATAGACTAATGGAAACATGGACTTTTATTTACAATTAATTATTGTTTTACTATTCAAACTTGAGCTACATAATTATTGTTTTACTGTTTACAAGACTTTCATATATTATATCGTTCCGAAGACGTGCCGTAGGCACGTGCCCACGGGCAAATCTAGTATATATATATATATATATAGGAGCAATCCAATGAGATACATCTTAAAATAAGAAAATAAGAAACATTAATTATAACCATTGGATATGAGGGGATTGAAATGAATGGATCTAATTCATCTAGTTTGATAATTACCCTGGTTTTTTTTACCGATCTTAACACACACAAAAACCCAAAAAATCTAACCCATAGAACTTCCATCACCTTATGGTATCAGAGCTAGAACTCAAAATCTAACCCATAGAACCCTAACTCCACCAGCCACAACCACCAATCAAATTTTTTTGCTAGGGAAATTTCCATTCATATGCCCAAACTCCATCTTGTCGATTACAACAAATCAGATTAAACATGGATAATAAGACAATAATCAGATAGATCAAATCACCAAAATTGGTGCAACGATGGATCAGGATGATCAGGGATGATCAAATGAAGCCATTCCTTTAAAATTGAGGTGAGGTTTTACAATAGAACTTTTCTTCAGTTTGTACTGTTAAAGCCCCATTGCTTCCTACTTGAGTCTTAGCCTGTTTTCCTTTTGCTGATGCAGGAACAGCCATGGCAAAGATCAAGCTATTCTTTCTTGCATTGACTCTCTTGTGCTTAACGTCAATCATCTCAAGAGAAACAACCCCTGGTGATTTCACTGTCCTTGAAGAATTCTGAAAAGGATTGAACAATCCGGAGCTTCTCGGTTGGCCTTCTGACAGTCAAAGACCCCTGTGGTGATCATTGGAAGTTTATCTTCTGCAAGGGACCTCGAGTAAACCAGATCCAAACCAAAAATCAAGGGTTAAGTGGCACTCTTCCCCAAGACCTCAACAAACTCAATGAACTCTTCAATATTGGTCTCCAAAATAATAATCTCTCAGGAAGTCTGCCATCTTTCGCTGGATTGTCCAAACTCCAGTATGCCTATTTGGGAAACAATAACTTCGACACCATCCCTCCAGATTTCTTCATAGCCCTTACAAGTTTACTAGTTATTTCCTTAGAGAAGAATACATTGAATCGGAGCACAGGTTGGGTATTACCTTCAGATCTTTAGAGTTCAGCACAGTTGAAAAATTTATCTCTTACACAATGCAATCTTAATGGCCCCATGCCTGATTGCTTAGGCAGCATGGGCTCTTTGATGATTCTTGAAATGTCATATAATAACCTCACGGGTGAGATCCCATCGAGTTATTCTGGATTGCAGTTGCAGATTTCGAAGCTTAACAATCAGTTTGGACCTGGGCTTAGTGGTTCAATCGATGTCATTGCTTCGATGCCTCAACTCACCCTTCTTTGGCTTCATGGAAATTCTTTCACAGGCTCAATTCCTAGTGCAATGTGGTTAGGAGTCTTTTGCTCAAATGACAAGGTTTATCGCATTTATCTTCCAAACCTCAGATTGAATGGCACAATTAGCCCTTCACTGGGAAAATTAGGTTCTCTTGTGTATATTGTACTTGGAGGGAACAATTTCAATGGAACAATTCCTTATAGTTTGACGAGTCTGTCCTCGTTGAAGCTTTTGAATATCTCTCATAATGACATTGCTCCACCTCTCCCAAAATTTAGCAACAGTGTAAAAGTAGTTTTCGATGGAAATCCGAAATTGGACCCTAATGCTCCTCGAAAATCTCCACCAGGCGACAACTCTCCAACCGATAATCCACCAGGCACAATACCTAATGGTGGTGGACCTGCAAAAAGACGAAGTAAGTCCATGGTCGTAATTTTGTGCCAATTATAATTGGTGTACTCCTTATTTCTCTTGCAGCCCTGTTTATATACTGTCAATGTAAATCAAACACAGGCACACATCCTATGCCAGGATCTATTGATTGGTGGTTGTGGCTGGTGGAGTTAGGGTTCTATGGATTAGATTTTGAGTTCTAGCTCTAGCTCTGATACCATAAAGAAGGTGATGGAAGTTCTATGGGTTAGGTTTTTTGGGTTTTTTTGTGTATGTATAAGATGTGTAATAAATCAGGTTTTTTTAATTATCAAACCATATGAATTAGAGTCATTCATTTCAATCCCCTCATATCCAATGGTTATAATTAATATTTCTCATTTTCTTATTTTAAGATGTTTTTCATTGGATCACTCCTTATATATATATATATAGAGAGAGAGAGAAATCTTCGGTTGCACACTACTTTGGCGAGCACTCCGTGAACACTCACGAAATAGAGCACATATGACAAATCTGAACCGCTCATATTGTTCTATATACCTTAGATAGCCTAACAATAAAAAGTCAATTAATTTGAAATTCATTTGTCCATGATTTACATCATCACAAAATTGTATGGCTGAAAATTCTAACATCATGATGGATGGGTAAATGAACTTCAAATTATTTGATTTTTTATTGTTAGACTATCTTAGGCATATACAATAATATGAGCGGTTCGAATTTTTCATATGGTCTTTATTTCATGAGTGCTTACGGAGTGCTCACCAAAAGTTCACCAAAAGTAGTGTGCAACCGAAGGGGACTATATATATATATATATATATATATATATATATATATATATATATATATATACTAATTTAGATGTATATATCAATGTGAACAGTTCAAATCGTTGATACGAAGGTAGGAAAGCAGTTCAGATTGTCGATACGAAGGTAGGAAGGCCGAGTGCACACGGAAGCCTAATGCACAACGGAACATTACTATATATATATATACACATTGAAATTAGTAGTGGGTGTAGCATTACTCTTTGTCTAAATACCCCCCCCCCCCCCCCCCCCCCCCCCCCCAAAAAAAAGCTTTTTACCTAAACATTTACATTTTCCCTCGTCTACCACAAGTATTATTGTTCATGTTTCGTTGGAGGTATTAATCCACCTCCGAATTCAACCTCTCTTCCCTTTCCAACCCCTTCATCTCTTGACCATTTTATTGCCCCCGTCTTTCCAGTCTTGGCCAACTCCATCTCTCCATTGTTGTGCCTGGCTTTAAATCAACTCCGACTTCTCGGTATAACTTTTTTGCCAAAACTCTTACTCCCCCAAAATGTCATCACACTGTTGGATGTGGACAATATCTAGATGAGAATGAAGACGCCAAGTGTTGGATGTGGACACTTAGTTTTGATTCTCTTTTAGTGAGTGATGATTGTTGACATGGAATAGAGAGAGTGGTGCAATCAGAGCCCTCAGATCTCCTCAAATCCCGCTTTCCTACGATCATCAGGTCCATCATCAGGTTGGGCTTCAACCAGTTCAGGCCCATGGGTAAACGGGTCCAACCCGGCCGTTAGGATCTCAGACACGTTTACCCCTATCTTAAATACCAACCCCCCTCCTCACTTTCAAAGGTAATAAACTTTTCCCCACCTGAACCCTAGCGACTGTTGCTTTCTCAGTGACTGACAAGACCGTCGAAGGGCCTGTCACCGGGACTTCTTCCGGTGATTCTAAGTAGTGTGCAGGTACACAAGGCCGAGCCGAGCTACTATATCCGAGCCGAGCTTCATCATCCAATCCAGGCTACTAGATCCAAGCGGATTGCCCAGACTCTACCTGTCCCCTACTACTCTCGAGCTGGTCCTACACCCTAGGATCGGATCGATGCTTTCTCAAGCTAAGGCACCTGAGCTCGACGCTCTGCACCGACCCTCAAGCCTCGATGCCCCACTGCACTCTCGAGCATAAGGGTAGCTTTCTCAAGCTAAGGCATCTGAGGTCGACGCAATCCCCCCCACCCCCCCCCCCCTAAAAAAATAAAATAAAAAATAAAAAAAATAAATAAATAAAAATTGGAATCAAAAGAGTCATTTTTATTGAGAAATGCCTCGGGAGGTCACAGTACAATAAAGTTATTACAAACGACTATCACCTCAGCCTAAACTCTCCTCAGAGCCCCTCGGGGCTAACACAGGCCAATTCAAACCCCACCGAGCGGCTTGGCTTCCTGGCCACCAGAATCCCTAAGAGCAGCCAGAGTGGATACACCGGCCACCGAGCTTTGAGCATCGCTCAGCCTCACATATTTCAACTGCCAAATCGGAGACGGCTCGCGGCCCGAGGGGCTCCCCCCCCCCGAAGAGACCGATCTGGCTCCCGACAGCCCCAACATCGTCTTGTAATGTTGAATCTCGATCTCTTTCTTCATAATAAACTCACGAAGGAACAACTCCGAACTAGGCTGCTGAACCGAGCCACTTGACATGGAAAATCCAAGGCCAACACCTCCCAGGTTGCGGTCGACTATCGCCTTCTTCAATTGAGCCGCCTCCACACTGAGCTCCTTCGACTTGTTTCGGAAGTAGTGGAAAGCTGCATCGTGATCATGAGATTCCTTCCGATTTCGATCAAGGTTGGACTCCAATACCTTGATCTTGCTCCGAAGTCGTGTCACCTCGGATCGTCGAGGATTCGACTCAAGGAGGGAGGCCGACATCTGACAGAAGTGAAACAAAGAATCATTTCGAGGCCAATAGTTCCTAACTTCTAGTCTCAAAAATAATACAAGTCAGAAGGGTCGGACAGGCAAAGAAGATCATCCCAAAATCAAAGCAAAAGTCGAGGTCAAAACACTTGGCCAAACAAAAACTCCTTGTTATAAATTAGAAGGCTTTACAAAATATTGCGGTGGCCAGTACGCCTTCGGCAAATACAATTTCACCGAAAAAGTAAAAGAATAAGAAAAAAAACGAATACTACTTATTGCCAACCTCTCCATCAGCATCGGCAGCGACGACAGGGTTGACAATCGATGACGATCGGCTCGGTTCCGGTAGCTCCGCCTCTGGTCTCCCCTTCGACTTGAGCGTCGCCCCCGGGAGTCTTCGATAGCTCGGGGATCTCCATGTCGTAGTCGAAGCCTGCCAGGGCTAAGGTCGGGTAAAAGTGTTCTAAGGTCGGGTAGAAGTGTTTGACATGGCCCAACACCCGATCATACACCTCGTTCTGGGCCTCGATGACCATGTCTTGGGCCTTCAAGGTGAGCATCCCTCGTTCCACCTCAAACCCCTTCTTCACCGAGGCCTCCTTCCACAGCCCCTCGTCAGCCATCGAGGCCAGGTTAGCCTTCAGGGCCTGCTCTCGCTTTTGAGAAGTGTCCAAGACCAGCTTCAGGTCCATCATCTCGCGCTTGAAGTGGTTCGCCTGGTTTCTTTCATACTTCAACTCCCGATCATGGAGCCTCATCACCTGAGTTCCAGAAAGACAAGCCTGCAGCCGAGGTTAAACAGTTAGCAAACGAAGTGGAAACAGAAATACGTGGTATCACCTACAAAACTTACCTACACACTCGCCTGAGCCCACCTAATGTAGGCCGACTCAAAGGTGTCGGCACTCATGCTCTACCGATCACGAGGCATGGCAATCTTGTCCACGAATTCGATGGCAATGGGACCCTTCGTCAAGGTATCCCCCTTCCGGATGGCCCAGTCAGGGGCCCATGACCGAAGGTCCTCTTCCCCGACTATGGCCTGGGCATCGGTGCAAAGAGTGGGAACTCCCCCTGCACGACCTCAGTCACCTTCAGGGCGCTGGAGCTCGGAACGACCGAGGTCTCACTAGTCTGACTGGACCTCACCTTCTTGGCCCTTAGCTCTGACTAACCCTCGGATCGTGCGTGCGAAGAGCCCCCGCATGCTTCCCCGGGCCGGTCTGCTCCGCCTTCTGCCTCTTCAAGGTAAGCTTCCTCTCCTTGATCGATTCCGCGTCCATCTTTGCATGAAGGTTCATTAAAAAGTGATAAGCACAAAAGGAAATTACAAAAGGAAAAACAAAAGAAAGACATACGAGACGGGGCGGGGCTCAGTCTGATGCGGACCATGTGACTCTTTGTATCCTTCGACCAACTTATGTTGTTATTCGTGCGAAGACGCTCTACAAAGGCCTATTCCTCGGCCGAAAGATCACCCTTTTTGGGGCCCTTGAAGTTAGGCTTATAGAAGTTCCACCTTGTCGGAATTTCCCATGGCTCCTCGCTTCTGACGACGAAGTACTTCTTTTTACATTCCTTTATCGAGTCAGGGTGGCCATGCACGACCTTGCCCCCGCTCTAAGGCGACACGTAATAGATTCCCTCAAATTCGCCTGACGAGATAATGCCCAACATGGATCAGAAGATGTTTAGCCTTAGTGGTACCCTCCTCTCCTCGCACAGCAAGACGAACCTCACCATATTCTTCCATGAGTTCAGACCATACTGTATCGGACATAACGAGGCCTAATTCAGTACTTCACGGAGGAAGGGGTGGATGGGCAGCCTCAGTCCCTAGGAGAACACATCCACGGGGAAGATGCATTACCAGGGTGCCAGAGGGTCAGTAGGCCTAAGACCGACGTTGGGGACCATCAACTCGAACTCCCTCCCAATGAAGTAGCTCGCGCGAATCACCGACAGGTCGTCCTCTTTCAATATAGTAGGGGTTCCATCCATCTTGATTTTCACACGGTTCGGCAAGGAGGGCTGTCTCCCGTAATAGACCAAGTCCCCAATGTCGTCCGGGTACATCCTGATCGATAACGGTTGCGGTAGGAAGGGGACCTCCAGCTTTTAGGGAGCATTTGTCTTTTCAGGACTGCTGCGCATGTTCCACTTCATCTTATTCTTCCGAATCTTGGGAGCCTTCTCAGGCGACGGAGTGGCCAGCGGCTCGAGGATGGAGGCCCTCGAGGAGGAGTCCATCCCCTCGGCCTGTTCACCCTCAGCTCTGGCACCCTTGGCGGAACGCACCCCCTCAACTGGTCCCCCCGCGACATTGGTTCGAGGACATTAAGGATGAGGACAAGGAGGTGCAATCTGCCGTTTATGGTGGAACTCACCCCCTAAGCCTCGACGCTCGAAAGTAATCTTGAGCACAGGGGTAGCTTTCTCAAAGCTAAGTTGCGTGAACTCGATGCTCTGTGCCCTTAAGCCTCGACGCTCGGATGTAATCTCGAGCACAGGGTAGCTTTCTCATAGCTAAGTTGCTTGAGCTCGACGCTCTGTGCCGACCCCTTAAGCCTCGACAATCGGAAGTGATCTCGAGCACAAGGGTAGCTTTCTTAAAGCTAAAGTCGCTTGAGCTCGATGCTCTGTGCCGACCCCTAAGCCTCAACGCTCGGCAGTGATCTCGAGCACAGGAGTAGCTTTCTCAAAGCTAAGTCACTTGATCTCGATGCTTTGTGCCGACCCCCTAAGCCTCAACCCTCAACAGTGATTTCGAGCATAGGGGTAGCTTTCTCCAAGCTAAGTCGCTTGAGCTCGACGCTCTGTGCCGATCCCCTAAGCTTTCACCCTCAACAATGATTTCGAGGAAAGGGGTAGCTTTCTCAAAGTTAAGTCGCTTGACTTCGACGCTCCGAACCGGCCCCTTAAGCCTCGATCCTCGATAGTGACTTCGAGAAAAGGGGTAGCTTTCTCAAAGCTAAGTCACTTGAGCTCGACGCTCCGAACCGACCCCCTAAGCCTCGACCCTCGACAGTGACTTCGAGCATAGGGGTAGCCTCCTTAAAGCTAAGTCTCTTGAGCTCGACGCTCCGAACCGACCCCTTAAGCCTCGACCCTCGACTGTGACTTCGAGCATAGGGGTAGCTTCCTCAAAGCTAAGTCGCCATGGGCTCGACGTTCCGAACCAAACCCTTAAGACTCGACGCTTAGAAGTGATCTCGAGCACAGGGTTAGCTTTCTCAAAGCTGAAGTCGCTTGAGCTCGACGCTCTGTGCCGACCCCCTAAGCCTCTACGCTCGGCAGTGATCTCGAGCGCAGAGGTAGCTTTCTCAAAGATAAGTCGCCTGAGTTCGAAGCTCTGTGCCGATCCCCTAAGCCTCGACACTCGGAAGTAATCTCAAGCACAGAGGTAGCTTTCTCAAAGCTAAGTTGCTTGAGCTCAATGCTCTGTACCCCTAAGCCTAGACGCTCGGAAGTGATCTCAAGCACAGGGGTAGTTTTCTCAAAGCTAAGTTACTTGAGCTCGACGCTCTGTGCCGACCCCCTAGACCTCGACCCTCAACAGTGATTTCGAGCACAGGGATAGCTTTCTCAAAGCTAAGTCACCATGGGCTCGACATTCCAAATCGAACCCCTAAGCCTCGACCCTCGACGGTGATTTCGAGCACAGGAGTAGCGTCCTCAAAGCTAAAGTCGCCATGGGCTCGACGCTCCGAACCGACCCCCTAAGCCTCGAACCTCGGCAGTGACTTCGAGCACAGGAGTAGCTTCCTCAAATCTAAGTCGCCATGGACTCGACGCTCCGAACCGACCCCCTAAGCCTCGACCCTTGACAGTGATTTCGAGCACAGGGATAGTGTCCTCGAAGCTAAAGTCGCCATGGGTTCAACGTTCCGAACTGACCCCCTAAGCCTCGACCCTTGACAGTGACTTCGAGCACAGGGGTAGCTCCCCCAAAGCTAAGTCGCCATGGGCTCGATGCTTCGAACTGACCCCTAAGCCTCAACCCTCGACAGTGATTTCGAGCGCAGGGGTAGCTTCCTCAAAGCTAAGTCGCCATGGGCTCGACGACTCGAACCGATCTCGACGATCTCCCCCAATCTCGGCACTCCGAGCCGACCCCCTTGCCTTGATGCCTGGGGGAATCACCAGGGCTTGGTCGTCGGCACTCGGCAGAAGCACCTCATGTTCGGCCGCCAGGACCCGGCTTGGCTCGGCTCGGCGCCGACCCCAAAAACCTGCCAAAAAACTCTTTCCCACTCTTCTCCGTAGAGCTAGACTACTCCTCCACAACTGTTTTTACACCGCCCTGCAGGAGTGGGGGGCTTGTGATATGGAATAGAGAGAGTGGTGCAATCAGGGCCCTCAGATCTCCTCAAATCCCGCTTTCTTGCGATCATCAGGTCCAGCATCAGGTTGGGCTTCAACCAGTTTAGGCCCATGGGTAAACGGGTCCAACCCGGCCCGTTAGGATCTCAGATCCGTTTACCCCTGTTTATAAATACCAGCCCCTCTTCTCACTTTCAAAGGTAATAAACTTTTCCCCACTTGAACCCTAGCTATTGTTGCTTTCTCAGTGACTGACTAGATCGTCGGAGGGCCTATCGCCGGGACTTCTCCTGGTGATTCTAGGCAGTGTGCAGGTACACAAGGCCGAGCCGAGCTACTATATCCGAGCCGGGCTACTTCATCCAATCCAGGCTACTAGATCCGAGCGGATTGTCCGGCCTCTACCTCTTCCCTGCTACTTCCGAGCCGGTACTACACCATAGGATCGGATCGACGCCAGTACCACAGCTTCCTTTTCATAAATTACAAGAACTCACACCTGTTATCCCCACATCCCAAAAACAAACAGCATCAATTGTCGATATGGGAGCAGCACCCCAGATGCCCGGGAGGAGGAGTTGGTCCAAACCTCCTTGGCACTCCATCAAAACCTACTCTGATGCTGCGTTGAGAGAAGGAATGGCATGTGTTGGATTCATCTCTCGGGATTCGGATGCATCGGATGCATGGCAAGATACTCAAGATTGGAGCCAAATTCATTGAGGAGAATGATCCTAGCTACTACAGCGGAAGTGCAAGGATTTCTCTTTGCCCTACTTGAAGGGCAACATGTCAGTAACTTTCATATTATCAAATCCGACTCGAAGAATGCTGTGCTTTGGCTCCGTAACGAGAAATCAGCTCCTCCATGGTCGATGTCACACCTTATCAATGAAGGGATGTTCCATCTCAGTTATCTACATTCCGAGCGAAGAGATTTGTAGTGCGGCTCATGAAATTGCAAAGAATTGCTTAGCCCTCAATTTTTGGTTGATGGAATTTTAGTGATGCACATTGAACACTATTATAAAAGTGTTGCCTTTTATTTAGCTACGGCTTTTCCCTTAAAATTAAAATAAAAATAGAATAAAAAGTTCCAAGCCCGAAATACAGGTCGGACTCAGACCGGCCCATCGGGTTATCCGGTTCCATGATCCCCACCCGTCAATCCTCCATCTCTCTCTCTCTCTCTCATTCCACAATCCGAGCCGCGATTCTCCACTTCACTCAACAGTCCTCTAATCCCCCAGTCGAGATATAGAGTTCTCGATTACTGTTTTACAAAGCGTTCTTTGTGAATAATTAATTCTTTGTATCTGGTAATGACTATCACTAGAATTAGATGGCATCCAAGTTGGTTCAGCTAAAATCCAAGGCAGCCCAAGCCTCCCATTTTGTAGCCAAGCACGGAAGTGATTACTATAAGTAACATTGGTATAAATACCCGAAACCCGGACCCGATCCGGCATTGGGCCGGAACCGACCTGATCTATTCGGACCCGGGTCTGGGTTCTAAAATTGGACCCATTGTATTTTCGAGTTCGGGTCCGAGTCCGCTCAAAAGAGACCCGACCCGGACCCGGACCATTAAAAAAATTCTAAAAATCAACATAAAAATAAATATTCTATCCTTATCTCTTCCCTCCTTCCTCCTCAATTCTAAATCTTCCTCTTCCACACTCAAACTCATGCCTTTTTCTTCTCTTCTCTATTCTAAATTTTCCACTCGCCGTTCACACTCCTGCTCCTACCCGAACGGCTAAGAATATTTTAATAGTACCCGGATCCGGAACTGAACCCGATCATCACGGGTCCAGGTCCGGGTCCGGATCCAATTTTTGAACCCGTAGGGGGCCGGAACTGGGTTCGGGTCCGGATAGTGAAGGACCCGACCCGATACCAATGCTAACTATAAGCAGCTGTTGGAGAAGAATAAACGGTACATTGTGGAACCAACCCCAAACTAGGGAGAAATGCCAGGAGTTGTCCAAACAGCTGTTCTATACTCGTCTCGTGAGGTTTGTGTTTTTTTTAGCTTTTGACGCGATACTTTATAGTGTGTATATGATGGGTTTAGTTTAGTTGTATGACTTGAACTTGAATGCAGCTCAAATATGGATAGTTATTGTCGTGGTGTGATGTTTCGGCACATAAAATGAAGACTGATAATTGCCCCAACTAGGTAGGAAAATTGACTTGATGGTAGTTACTAGTTAGAGCATTTGTAGTTCGTTCCCTATATTTCCAAAATTTGGAAAAAAGAAAACAGTACGTGTCTAAATTTGAGAGACGATATAGAAATTTTCCAAATATAAAAATCGGAAGATCATCTTGCGTCCGATCAAAAAAAAAAAAAAAAATCTCGGACGCAAGATGATCTTAAGTATGAGCAATTTAAAAAAATTAAAAAGAGAAAAAAAGTATTGGACACATGATCTGTTAAAAAAAATCTGAAGAAAACTTGCGTCGGAAGAAATTAAAAAATAATAATAATAAAAACAGCACGGAAGCAAAATCATTTTGCGTAGGAAGAAAATTTTAAACTAATAATAATAAAAATAGCACAGACAATTTTTTACCTAAAATATAATTTTTTTCTTGGAATAAGGCCTATATGATTGTTTATGCATATAGTCTATATTTGAGGCTGGTTTAATTTTTTTGATCAAGGGTTGAGATGGAATTGGCTTATAAGAATTGTTATGTGTACGTTGCGTACAATTTTTTTTGGGTGAATGTGTTGGACTCAATTTTTTTTATTTTAAAATCAATGGCTGAGATTGGTTTGAATTTGTTAAATCCACCATTCGACCAAATTTTGAGTGTTTAACGGCTACACACCCAACTCAAAATTCCTATTTATATTCCCCAAATTTGGAAAGTTTTAGTCTTAACGACTACAAATGCACTTAGAGGAGAGAAAAGGAGTAGGACTAGACCCGAATGCACTTCATTTGAAGCTATTAAGAGCATCCACAGTCGTGCTTTGCTAAAATATGCATTTTCGCATATTACACATATAGCAAAGTTTGTTTGCTGCAGTGGTAAAATGCTATAAAAAAAAAAATCATCGGACGGAACTCTAAGTTCCGTCCCGCGGCAAAAAAAAATTCTGGCCATTTTAAAATAATTTATCTGATTATTTTAATAATTTTAATAATTAATAAAGGAAAAAAAATAGAAAAAATGGTTGGACCAAGCCAGAAGAGGAAATGAGCTATTTGAGGGATGCCGTACGAGGAAAAAAATAAATAAATAATAATAATAATAATAATTAATCGGGACGGAAAGTGAAGTTGCGTTAAAGAATTAAAAAATATTTTTTTTCATGGGACGGAATGTGAAGTTGTGTTATGTATAATATGCATTTCTCTCAAATCCACTCTCATTTATAGCAATTTACTGTCGCTATTTATGCATAAAATGCATAAATAGTAAATGACTGCAGGTGGTCGTTTGCTATAAAATGTATTTTATACATAAATAGCACACGACTGTGGATGCTCTAATAGGGATTTAAAAAGTTGTGATTTGACAGAGGACGTGGGCCAGGTGGTCCCGAATAAAGTTGAGTGGAGCAGAAGGATTCACGTAGCAGACCGTAAAATTTTTAGAATTTTTAGATAAGGGCTTTGTTTTTTTTTGTTAATATCTTCGTGCTGTGATGTTTATCCATGTGTTTGATTAGCACCAAAAGAAATTGCAAATGTGTTGTGCTTCGTCCTCTAATTTACGTACAGTTTTTATAATAGGAACAGGATAGTTATAGGTTATTGTTCTTGGGCTTAAAGCCTTTTGAGGAAACTAATTTTGGGTTTGATAGGAAATAAAGCCACCACCCTTGCCTAGCTCTACATAACTCCTGATGCAAACAAGGTCGTTGAAGCGATGAGAGGGATTTACACAGTTATCACGATGCAAAATTAGGGTTAGCGTTTGGAGGAACAAAGGAAGAAGGATAATGATGCGGTTTGTTTTTGGAAAACGTGTGGATGTGGAAAACGTGTGGATGCACCAGGCGTGAGTTCTTACTCGATTTGTATTTGATGAAGGAGACACCTATGCAGACAATCCTTGGAAGGACGAACGGTACCGAGGTAGGCGGTATTGGGGTGGAGGCTGATGCTCGGCTCGGATCCGAGGGTCTCGTGTACCTGCAGACGGTCTCGGAACACTGGGGTTGGTCCCGGTGGCAGACCCTCCGACGATCTAGTCAGTTACTAAGGGAGAGTAACAGTAACTAGGGTTTGAGTGGGCAAAAGTTGATTACCTGGAGAAGGAGTAGGGATCTGGTATTTATAGAAGATGTCAACCGGGTCTGGATCCGTTTGGGGCCGGGTCTGGACCCGGTTGCCCGTGTGGCTGAAGCGGTGAAAACCCGGGCGGTTTAGGGCTGACGTGGCAGATGCCCGGGCGGTTTCCGGGCTGACGTGGCAGCTGTCCGGGCGGTTTTCCGACGCTGACGTGGTGGATCTGGAGAATCAGGGGGTGCGTGCATCCTGAGGGGATCCAGTGGCCCAGGATGGGCCACGTCATTCCTAACCCATATCACAAGCCCCACATTTCTGTAGGGCTGGGTGAACCGGCCATGTATGAGTGATTCTTCACCTCTGTAGGAAGAGCAGGGTGGATGTTGGGATGAGAAGGTAGGATCTGCTATCTTTCGAAGAGGCCAGGGGGTAGGAGGAATGGATCCCTCATTGGAGTTTGCGGGAGGCTGTGTAGAGGAGTAGGAGAGCCAGAGCAACGCTCGCCGAGGCTTGGGGGTCGGCAGACGAGCCTCAAGGGTCGGCAGACGACCGCCTCGCTAGTTGGAAGAGCGAGGGGACGTCGAGGCCTCCCGTTGGGGCTTGATTTGTCGAGCATTAGGGATCGGTGGACGAGCTCCAAGGGTCGGTGGACGATCCCCTCGCTAGTTGGAAGAGCGAGGGGATGTTGAGGTCGTTTTTGTGGGAGGTCGGCTTACCGGGCGCTTGGGGGTCGGCAGACGAGCTTCTAGGGTCGGTGGACGATCCCCTCACTAGTTGGAAGAGCGAGGGGATGCTGAGGTCGTTTTTGTGGGAGGTCGGCTTACCGAGTGCTTGGGGGTCGGCAGACGAGCTCCTAGGGTCGGTGGACGATCCCCTCGCTAGTTGGGAGAGCGAGGGGACGTTGAGGTCGTTTTTGTGGGGGGGTCAGCTTACCGAGTGCTTGGGGGTCAGCAGACGAGTCCTTCGTGACTAGAGGTGGGCTCATGGGGCTCGCGGTGCTATCCGAGCTCCGAGCCCCTCTGAGTCAAAGGAAGGTAGTTTGGGGTTCGCGGTGCTATCCGAGCTCCGAGTCCCTCTGAATCAAAAAAAGGGGGGGGGGGGGGTGCTCAAGATGCTATCCGAGCTCCGAGCCCCTCTGAATCAAAGGAGGGTAATTGGGGCTCGCGGTGCTATCCGAGCTCCGAACCCCTCTGAATCAAAGGAGGGTAATTGGGGCTCGCGGTGCTATCCGAGCTCCGAACCCCTCTGAATCAAAGGAGGGTAGTTGGGGCTCGAGATGCTATCCGAGCTCCGAGCCCCTCTACATCAAAGGAGGGCAGTTGGGGCTCGTGGTGCTATCCGAGCTCCGAGCCCCTCTGAATCAAAGGAGGGTAGTTGGGGCTCGAGATTCTATCCGAGCTCCGAGCCCCTCTACATCAAAGGAGGGCAGTCAGGGCTCGCACTTCTATCCGAGCGTCGGCCCTTCTGTGAAATAGAAGGGAAATTATTGGCTCGCGCTTCTATCCGAGCGTCGACCCTTCTGTGAAATAGAAGGAGAATTATTGGCTCGCGCTTCTATCCGAGCGTCGACCCTTCTGTGAAATAGAAGGGGAATTATTTGCTCGTGCTTCTATCCGAGCGTCGACCCTTCTGTGAAATAGAAGGGGAATTATTGGCTCGCGCTTCTATCCGAGTGTCTCAACTCTTCTGTGAAATAGAAGGAGAATTATTTGCTCGTGCTTCTATCCGAGCGTCGACCCTTCTGTGAAATAAAGGAAAATTATTGGCTCGCGCTTCTATCCGAGCGTCGACCCTTCTGTGAAATAGAAGGGGAATTATTGGCTCGCACCTCTATTCGAGCGTCGACCCTTCTGTGAAATAGAAGGGGAATTATTTGCTCGTGCTTCTATCCGAGCGCTGACCCTTCTGACGTCGAAAAAAGCCTTTTTTGGAGAGAAAAGACAGAGGGGTAGTGGGGTAATTTTACGCCTATTGCTGACGTCAGGGGTGCAAATATCAAAGCGTATCCAGATCTTGGTGGCCGCTGGATCTTGATAATTAAGATCCAACAGCCAGATCTTTATTGCGGAAATCGAGGATTCGCTTTTCCTCTTTATAACCCCATTCCCCTCCCTCATTTCTTCATCTTCACTTTCTTACTCACTTCCCAACTTTTAACAAGAGCGGGAATCTTACTTGCCGTCAGCGAGATTTTCCGGTAACCGTAACTTCCTATGCTCCAGGTTAGTACTTTCTTTTTTAGTAATGTCGCGAACTCAGTCCGGGTCCGAGGCTAGCTCGTTAGGCCGTATCGCGGAGGAATCCGAGCAGGAGACGTCCTCGTCCTTGAGTAAGTACAAGGTGAAGGAAGAAGTTCTGACCGATCCTGAGTCGGACGATGGTGATGACGTAGTCTTTATTGTGTCCCCATTGAGGTCCAGAAGGCCGGGAAAGGAGTCCATGGATGAGGGTGACGAGGAGATAGAGGACGAGGGGGACGAAGAGGACGAGGAGGAACAGGATCAAGACGAGGACGATGGGGAAGAGGAGGTGGAAGGCACCGAAGGCGAGGAGGAAGACGAAGATGATCAGAGTGTCGAGGGTGACGAGGAAGACGAGGAGGATGAGGTCGACGAACAGGAGGCAGCCCAAGGAGACGCTAGCCAGGGCACGGCTGGAAGGCCGACCGGGGTCAGAGGAGATCTCCCATCCCTTCCCCCTTTGTCGATGCCGTCACCCGAGTGGAAGGCTCGTCCTCGTCGGAAGAAGAAAGTCCTGACCATACCACACAGTCCTTCCTTGCCAGATGAGTACGCACCGAGACCGAGTTTCGAGTTTCCCCCGGTCTCCTTCAAGAACCCAGGCTCGATTCGGATGTATCCCAACGACATTAAGGACATCGAACCGATCCCTCTAGTGCCGGGCGAAGACACTCGGGTGAAGATCCGCGCTGATGGCATCCTGAGCATTTTGAAGGCGGAGTACCTTAACATTATCAGGGCCGCCTACTATATTCCGCGAGAGTTCGAGATCTTCCTTCTGAGCCCTGGTATTCGGCCTACCACGGCTCTGGCGCCTGGTAACTGTATGTTTCCCGAGGACGTCTTCCTCTCGGGGCTGAAGCTGCCTCTGCATCCTTTCGTGAAGAGGGTTCTGAACTGGGCGGAGCTGTCTCTTATGCAGTACGGTCCGAACTCCTGGAAGCACTTAGTTTGTTTCATACTGAAGTGTCAAGAGAAGGGAGTGAAGCCGAGGCTGACGTATTTCCGAGCTATTCTTGGGATTGGTTTGCTCGGAGATTAGGAGGGCATTTTCTACTTTTCGCCGAGGCCGCATAAGAAGGTTATGCATGGTATCCAAACTCTATAAAGGGGTGGAAAGAGAAGTATTTTGTAGTTCGGACTGAGGGGTCTTGGAGAATTCCGACCAGGTGGAACTTTGTCAAGCCGAAGCACAAGCCTCCGAGGAAGGGTGACTTGACCGCCAAGGAGTGGAAGAGGGTGGAGAAGATAGTCGGGGGGCACAGTATTACGTGGCCTCGAGTGACCGAGATACACCTCACCCGGGCCGGACTGAGTCCTGCCGACCCTAGTATGTCTCTTTCCGAATATGTTCATTTTCCTGCCTTCGTGTTAACATTAGCTTTTCTTCTGTGTTTTTGTAGGGATGACTACTCAACAGGCGGACGCGAAGAAGCTTTTGCTCGCTGTCGTCGAGAAGGCGAGGGTAGAGAAGAGGAAGAAGGCTGAGCAGGAGAGGATAGCGGCCGAGAAGCAGAAGCTGGCGGCGCAGACCGGGGCATCCTACCAGGTGCCGGCCCCGGTGGCCGAGGAGCCTTCCCTGGCGAAGAGGGCTAAGAGGCACCATTCCCAGTCCTCCCATTCGTCGAGGGCGACCCGGGACGCTGCGGGTGGTTCGGGCAAAACCGTGGATGCCCCGGAAAAAGGGCTCCCCCCTCTTCGGCCGTCCACCGCGAAAATGGTGAGCAAGCAGGGCACGCTGCCATTTGCCCCTGATTGGTCGATTGTGCGGGGGGATTCTCTGCTTGATGGGCCCGTGGCGGTCAAGTTCGTCTCGAAGGTCGCCACCGAGCGCGATTGGATGGCCCTGGCGGCGCAGACGGTGGACCAGGCCTACATGCGGTGATCGCAGACAACCATCTCGGTAAGTTGGCTTGGCTCTACCTCACTCATTGACTTGGAGTTTTTTCTCATCTTTCTCTCTTCGGATAGGCGATGCTCCATGGTCAACACTTCCACAAGTGCTTGGAGAAGGAGATTTTCATCGAGAGGCGGAATGCGGAGAAGTACCTCCGCGACCTGAACAAGGACATGGACGATCTGAAGGAAGTTCAGGCCATGGTGGCCGTCCACAAGGCCCAGATAGAGTCGCTCTGCAGAATCCACAAGCAGGACCGGGAGGACCTTGAGGCGAAGATCGCAGCCGAGGCGGAGAAGGGGAAGAAGGCACTGCAGGAGATGGGGTCGGCCTTGGGGGAGACCATCATGGTAGCGCAAGACGAGGTGTACGAACATGCCAAGTCCCACTTTAAATAGATCTACCCCGAGCAGAAAGTGGACCATCTCTACTACGGATGGGCGCCGAACCTTCCTCCCACTCCGGGGGGCGACGATGCGGGGGGCAATCAGGTCGATGAAGAGGTGCCAAACCCCCCTCAAGAATAGATCTTTTTCTTTTTTCTTGCTTTGATGTAAATGCCTTGGGCGAACTGGCCACCGCGGCTTTTGTATCAAACTTTTTGAAAGAAATGAAATTTATTTTTTGTGCCGATCCTTCCAGACTTGTGTTTTTTGTGATGTTTGTTCTCGTCTTTTGATAGACGCACGGGACCTGTGTCGCCCTCCCCGTTGTTGCCGAGGTACCTCTAGATCGAGCGGGGGAGGAGGCCACGGAGGCAGCTTTGCTTCGTCAACAGAAGCAAGCTCGGGACCGGGCCGCCGCCGTTAACTATTTTCTGAACAGGTCCAGGGAGCTCGGCATGGAGTTGGCGCGCCTGAAGAAGGCCGTAGCCGACCGAGACTGGTGGGTTATCGAGACAGGTTGGTCCCTCTCGGATGCTTCGAGCGGGAGGTCGGCTTCGGAGTCTTTCCTTCGTAAGGCCGTAGTCGAGAAGGAGCTAGAGATCCGCAGACTGAAGCTGTTGTTAGGCGTTGGTCTGATAGAAGGGGCCAGCAACGCAACCCCGGGGTGGTCTCCGATATTTCTACTGGATGGGGCGCAGCCCGAAGATGCAGGAAGCTCGGTGGCGGGAGTGTCTTCCCGGGCCGGTCCGGCCGAGCGTGATGGGAGCCCTGAATTCGAGTTCCCAGCCGAGTGTGAGTGAGTTGTGAGCTTTTTCCTTGTATTTCTACCGACGTTCATTGAGTTGTAAGCAATGAGTAATGAATAAGAACATTTGATTTTTCACGCTCTGATCATCTTGGTTGTTAGGAACGGTTGCCGGGCTAGTTGCGCAGGGGTCGGCTCCGAGGTGACTCGTTGCAACGGGCACGACGGTTGCGGCGTTTAGCTTTTCGATAAGCAATAACTGGTGACGTTTCGCATTCCCATGAGCATTTATGGCGATGTTTCGCCTTCCGTCGTTTCGCATTCCCAGATGCAATAAATGAGGGCCTCAGGGGGCTATATAATCTCTCACTCCCCTTGTTGGTTGTCAGGCAGTAAAGGCGGGCACCTGCCAAAGGCGGGCCCCCAGAGAATATAATATTTCCGAGTACTCCAGATCAGATGCACACCGATCACCCTCGGACTATTCGGGGTTCAAGCTGTTAGAGCCATGAGGCCCCGGGTTGTTCGTTGGTGAGCGGTGGGCCGACCGATCAGTTCGGGGGTTCGGAGGGAGCCGAAGCGTGGTGGCTCTTCTGCCGTCCTCGAACAATTCGAGGGTTTTGGGCCTGTAAGAGCCGTAAACCCCGAGTTGTTCGGGGGCGAGAGAAGGGTCAGCTGAACAGCTCGAAGGCTCAGAGCATTCGTTCCGGGACGGAGAGAGCAGCGGGTCAATGGCCCCCCTGCCATCCTCGAATAGTTCGGGGTTTAGGCTGGTAAAATCCGTAAACCCCGAGTTGTTCGCGAGTGAGAGGGTGGTCAATAACTCAACTCGAGGCTCGGGGCGTCTACCGAAGGGGGACGCTCTAAACCTTAATAAAATTTTGTCAACACACGGTTGAGGCTCGTAACCGAGCGTGGTGGCCGAGCGGTTTTGAAGAAAGCCGCGGTCTTGCTTCGGTTCATCGAGTACTTAGTTTGTGAGAGAACCAGTGGCAAGAGTGACGAGGTCGCCGCCGAGCGTCAAGGTCGCGGTGCCTTGAAGAAGGCACCCGCCTTACTCGGGATCGACGCCGAGCTCCTGCACATGTTCTCAGGGAGAGACGGTGCGGGCGTGGCTGGCAGATGTCGCCTCGTACATAGGTTGATGAGCTTCAAGAAGCCCAAACCGAGCGAGGGACGGATGCTGAGCCCCCATACCGGTGAGAAAGACAACTGCGGGCGTAGCAGAGGGTCGCCGCCGAGCGTCAAGGTCGCAGTGCCTTGGAGAAGGCCCCCGCCTTGCTCGGGGTCGACGCCGAGCTCCCGCACATATTCTCAGGGAGAGACGGTGCGGGCGTGGCTGGCGGATGTCGCCTTGTACATAGGTTGATGAGCTTTAAGAAGCCCAAACCGGGCGAGGAACGGATGTCGAGCCCCCATACCGGTGAGAGACAACTGTGGGCATAGCAGAGGGTCGCCGCCAAGCGTCAAGGTCGCGGTGCCTTGGAGAAGGCACCCGCCTTGCTCGGGGTCGATGCCGAGCTCCTGCACATGTTCTCAGGGATAGACGGTGCGGGCGTGAGGAAGCAGAGTTGTTTGATTGGATGCACATTACCAAAAAACCAATCAGGCCGAGCCGCCCGAGCACCGAGCCCCAAGATTGTACGAGAAGCTTTTTGGGCCCGCGCTTTTATCCGAGCGCCGATCCCCAAGCTTGTAAGAGAAGCTTTTTGGGCTCGCACCGTTAGCCGAGCGCCGAATCCTAAGTTTGTAAGAGAAGCTTTTTTGGGCTCGCGTTGTTATCCGAGCGCCGAGCCCCAAGCTTGTAAGAGAAGCTTTTTGGGCTCGCACTGTTATCCGAGCACTGAGCCCCAAGCTTGTAAGAGAAGCTTTTTGGGCTCGCGCTGTTATCCGAGTGCCGAATCCTAAGCTTGTAAGAGAAGCTTTTTGGGCTCGCGCTGTTATCCGAGTGCCGAGCCCCAAGCTTGTAAGAGAAGCTTTTTGGGCTCGCGCTGTTATCCGAGCACCGAGCCCCAAGCTTGTCAGAGAAGCTTTTTAGGCTCGCGCTGTTATCCGAGTGCCGAACCCCAAGCTTGTAAGGGAAGCCTTTTGGGCTCGCATTGTTATCCAAGCGCCGAACCCCAAGCTTGTAAGGGAAGCTTTTTGGGCTCGTGCTGTTATCCGAGCGCCGAGCTCGAGATATGTTCTTTATTTGTTACAAAATATGAAACTGTGGGCTTGTTTTAAGAAAGCTGGCATATTTACAATATATTTGAATCTTTCAAAAGACTAGGCATGACGTGCCGATTATAATCATGATAATTTACATGGAGGCTACTCCCCTCCTAAGAACTTGATTAAGTGTTCCGCGTTCCAGGGCCTCTTGATGGGCTTGCCTTCGGCACTGGTCAGGAGGTACGTGCCTGGGCGCACGACTTCAGATACTTTGTACAGGCTCTCCCAATTTGGTGCCAACTTTCTCTTCTAGCCGGGATTGGATACCGCCAGCTTTCGGAGGACAATATCTCCGAGTTTGATGTCAGTTGGGCGCACCTTCTTGTTGTAGAACTTCTCAATTCTTTGCTGGTAGATGCTTCTTCTAAGGGCGGACTTTTCCCTGACCTCGTCTATGAGGTCCAAGTCGGCCCACAGTTGTTGGGAGTTGGCGGCCTCGTCGAAAGCCATGATTCGGGGTGAAGAGATACCGATCTCTAAGGGAATGACGGCCTCTGCGCCGTATGTCAGATTGAAAGGGGATTCTCCCGTGGGGATTCTCTTTGTTGTTCGGTGGGCCCAGAGGACACTGGGTAGTTCGTCGACCCATAACCCCTTGGAAGAGTTATCGAGTCATTTCTTGAGGCCGTCGAGGATTTGGCGGTTCACGTTCTCGGCCTGACCGTTAGACTGGGGATGGCACACTGAGGAGAAACACTGCTGGATCTCGAGGTCTTCGCAGAACTTGCCAAAATGCTTGCCCGCAAATTGAGTCCCATTGTCCGTGATGAGTACCTGCGGAATCCCGAACCGATAGACGATATGTTTCCAAAAAACTGCTGAGTCTGTCGTTCGGTGATCGTTGCTAATGGCTCGGCCTCGATCCACTTGCTGAAATAGTCGATCGCCACAATGAGAAACTTTCGCTGGCCCGTTGCTTTCGGAACTGGGCCTACCAAATCCATCCCCCACATTGCAAAGGGGGTCGGACTGGCCATGGACCGGAGGTTCGCCTGAGGAGCCCTCTTCACTGGGGAGAACCGTTGGCAGGGACCACACTTCTTCACTAGGGCGAGGGCGTCTTGCAGCATAGTGGGCCAGTAGTATCCGTGATTTAGCACCTTCTGTGCTAGTGAACAGCTTCCCATGTGACATCCGCCGATCCCCTCGTGCAGCTCCTTAAGGGCGTACTTGGCTTCGTCTGGGCTTAGGCAGCGGAGGTAGGGTCTGCCATCTGTTGTTATATAGGATCTTTTGAAGAGGGTGGCATTGATGACCGCGAACCTTTCAGATCGGACCCTGATCTACCTTGCTTCAGCTCAGTCTTCGGGGAGCTCTCCTTTGACTAGAAAATTTTTGATAAGAGTGGTCCAGTCGTCTGGAGGAGCTCCGTCTTCGACGCACAGAACCTTCGGGGTGTCTGTACTTGGCTTCAACAGGACTTCAATCAGGACCGTGCGGTCGAGGCCTTCAAAGGATGATGAAGCCAATTTCGACAGGGCGTCGGCGTGGGCGTTTAGCTCCCGGGGGATTCTTATGACAGCCAATTCGTCGAAGGACGATAATAGGCATTGGACGATGGCCCGGTACCTGATCATCCGATCATCGCGGGCCTCGTAGTCCCCGGTGATCTGGCTGACCAGCAGCTGAGAGTCGCTAAAGGCCTGGATCTGTTTGGCACCGGCTTGATGAACCAGGTTAAGTCCGGCGATCATCGCCTTGTATTCAGCCTCGTTGTTAAAGGTCGGGAAGTTAAGGCGGAGACAATACTGGAGGAGGAAACCATCCGGACCTCGAAGAATGATGCCCGCACCACTCCCCGTTTCGCAAGAGGAGCCGTCGACGTAAACTTCCCACGTCTGGTCGGCTTCTTTGTTCGCGGGTTGCTCGGAGATGGTGCATTCTGTAATGAATTCGACGAGGGCCTGCCCTTTGATGGATGTTCTTGGTTGATAGCCGATGTCGTACTGACTGAGTTCGATCGACCATTTAACTAGTCGACCGGAGCTCTCGGGTTTGTAGAGCACGACCTTCAAGGGTTGATCAGTGAGTACCTGGATCGAATGCGCCTGGAAGTAAGGACGAAGCTTCCGCACGGCTATGACCAAGGCGTACGCCACTTTCTCCATTCTGGAATACTGGGTCTCGGCGTGGAGCAGGACCTTGCTCACATAGTAGAGGGGCTTTTGAACCCCTTCCTCTTCTCGGACGAGGACGGCGCTGAGCACGTTCTCCGAGGTGGATAGGTAGAGCCAGAGTGGCTCCCCTGGTTCGGGCTTGCTGAGGAGAGGAGGGTTGGCGAGGTACTCCTTCAACTGTGCGAAAGCCTCTTGCTGTTGAGTACCCCACTCGAACCTTCCAGTGCCGCGCAGTGCCTTGAAGAACGAGAGGGACTTCTCTCCAGATTTGGAGAGGAAACGGCCGATGGCCGCCAGTCGCCCTGTTAGCCTCTGGACTTCTTTGACATTCCTGGGAAGGGCCATGTCTATTATGGCCTGAATTTTTTTGGGGTTCGCCTCGATGCCGCGCTGGCTGACGATGAACCCTAAGAACTTCCCCGAGGAGACGCTGAAGGCACACTTCGCCGGATTGAGCCTCATGTTGTGGGTTCGAAGGACCCCAAAGGCTTCTTCCAGGTCGGCGACGTGGTGCTGTCCTTGTTGACTTTTGACGAGCATGTCGTCGACGTATACCTCCATGTTACGTCCGATTTGATCTTTAAAGACTCGGTTGACGAGCCTCTGGTGGGTGGCGCCGGCGTTCTTCAGCCCGAAGGGCATGACCCGGTAGCAATACAGTCCCTGGTCTGTGACGAAGGACGTCTTGGCGATGTCCGGAGGAAACATCCGGATTTGGTTATAGCCTGAGAAGGCATCCATGAAGGAGAGAAGCTCGTGACCCGAGGTAGCATCGATCAGGGCATCAATGCTGGGGAGAGGGAACGGATCCTTGGGGCATGCTTTGTTGAGGTCGGTAAAATCTATGCAGATCCTCCAACTCCCGCTCGCCTTCTTCACCATGACGACGTTCGCCAGCCACTCTGGGTAGCTGACCTCTTGTACAAAACATGCGGACAAGAGCTTGTCCACTTCTGCGTTTACTGCCTGTTGTCGCTCAGGAGCGAACTTGCACCGCTTTTGGACGACTGGCTTTGACCCGGGAATCACGCTGAGTTTGTGCATGATGAGATCTTCGGAGATACTGGGCATGTCAGAGGGCTTCCAGGCAAAGAGGTCGACATTGCACCGAATGCAGGCGATTAAGGTGGACTTGAGGTCGGGGGCGAGGGAGCAGCTTACACGAAAGTTCTTCGACGCATCCCCTATCTCGAACGAGACATCTTGCAGCTCGTCCGCCGGCTCTGGCTCTGGCTGGGTCCTTTCCGGCACCAGCTCGACGGCATCGAGGGGAAACACACCGCTTCCGATCACCGTCATGTAGCACGAATGTGCTGCTTCCTGATTCTCGCGGACAACTCCAATGCCAGTATTGGTAGGGAATTTCATCTTCTGATGGTAGACTGAGGGAACCGCCTGGAGGGAGCAGAGTCCCGGGCGGCCGAGGATGGCGTTGTAAGCTGCCTTTACATTCACAACCATGAAGTCCATGGACTCGGTCCTTCGGTTGGGCATTGTGCCCACCGTGACGCCCAGGGTGACGATCCCCTCTATAGTCACGGGGACGCCGGAGAATCCGTGTAGGGTATACCCGGCTGGCTTTAGTTTCTCACGGGAGAGCTTTAGTTTCTTGAATGCTTCGAGGAACAGAATGTTGACCGAGCTCCCGTTGTCTACGAGGATTCTCTGGGCGTCGAAGTTCGCCATGCTGAGGTTGATGACGAGGGCGTCACAGTGAGGGAGCCAGACCCCCTCCAGATCCTCTCCTGAGAAGGAGACAGGGAGTTGCTGGACCGGGGGGGAGAGAGGGCCCTGGACGGTATTGACATCCAGGATGAAGGCCTTGCGGGAAGTATTGGATTCGCCTCCCATAGGCCCTCCGTGGACGCAATGCAGAATCGCTTAACCCTCAGGCTCCTCGGGATCCGGATCCCGCTCGGGACGTTGTCGGTGCCCTCGAGGAGGAGGGGAATCCCTCTTGTTCCTGTTGTCCCTCGGTTCCCGGGCGCCTTCTCGTCTGAACTCTCGGAGGTACCCTCGTTGGATGAGGGCCTCAATTTCGTCCTTCAGGGCACGGTAGTGATCTGTGTCATGCCCGTTGTCCCGGTGAAAACGGCAATAGAACCGCTGATCCCTCTTCTTGCTGGTGTTGTTGGACGGTCAAGGGGGGTACTGGACGAGGTCGCTGTCTTCAATCGCTAAGAGGATTGTCGACACGTTCTGCGTCAGTGGGGTGTACCTCTCGAAGCGGGGGATCGGCGGAACCTTCTTTGCGGAGCCCCCGTCTCTTGGAGCCTTTTTTGCCCGCTCAATCTCGTCGGCCTTGCGCTTCCCCTTCTCGGGAGCTTCCTTCTGGTCCTCGGGATTGAGGGCCTCCTCGGCTCGGATATATTTTTCGACCCGGTTGAGGAGGTCGGGGAAGTCTATCGGCGGCTTCTTTGCCAGGGAGGCCTTCAGCTGTCCATGTCGGACGTTGTGGCGGAAGGCTGCCGAGGCAACGCCGGGGTCGAGGGATGAGACTGACCTTGCCTCGGCGGTGAACCTTCGGACAAACACTCGGAGGGGCTCCCCCTCCTTTTGCCGGAGTCCGAGTAGTGTTGCACTCGTTCTTTCGGCCTTTCGGCTGGTTATGAAGTGGGCGAGGAAACTGCCCTCTAGCTGGTTGAAAGAATAGATGGAGCCGGGGGTGAGCTTGGAGAACCATTCCTGAGCCGGACCCCGGAGTGTCACGGGGAAGGCTCGGCACAGGAGGGGATCCGATGCGCTGTAAATCATCATGAGGGTTTTGAAGCCCTCCATGTGATCAGCAGGATCGCCCTCGCCGTCATATGTCTCGAACTGAGGCGGATGGAAATTGCGGGGTATCTCTGCCTGCAGGATGAGGTCGGAGAAAGGAGGACGAACCGGCCTGTACCCCTGAGCTGCTCTAGGTTTGCCGTTACCAACGTGGTCGAGGCGCTCCTCCATTTCTTGGAGGCGCTTCAAAATGTCGCCATCATACTCTGGGGGGATTGTTGAGTGGCAAGACACGGTAGCCTTGGCCTGCGACCGTGTGTGGGAACGGCGGGCGTTCTCGTTGA
Source organism: Hemerocallis citrina (assembly GCA_017893485.1). Taxonomy (NCBI): domain Eukaryota; kingdom Viridiplantae; phylum Streptophyta; class Magnoliopsida; order Asparagales; family Asphodelaceae; genus Hemerocallis; species Hemerocallis citrina. The sequence continues at coordinate 224,854,966 of CM030360.1, read as the reverse complement.
TGGGGACTCCTCAGAGGGCACCCAAGATTTCCCTTCGGAAGTCCTGGAATTCCTGGTGGGTAACCGGGGCTCCTTCGGCTCGGTTCAGTTGGGCAGACTATTGCTGACCGACCCGGCTGAGCGCAGGCTCCCGCCCTTGGAACGGGGGTCTGGGATGGTTCGGAGCCCCTTGGGACGGGGGTCTGGGATGGTTCGGAGCCGAGTTGGAAGCAGCTCCTCCCCTGCCATGGCTGGCCTGGCGGTTCGAGATTACCCCCCGTAGGTCGCCCTGGACCGGGCGGGAGGCATTCAGCTGGGGCCCGTGGCTGACCCTTTTGTTGTTTGGTCCCTGAGCATCGGCATCGATGCCTTGCGGAGGCACGTCGTGTCGGCATGCGGAGGTAACAGCTTTTGCAGCTTTGGGCGCCATGTGAGCTCGGGTCGACGGGAATGCCGACGGGGGTGGAGCTCGGGTCGGCGTCTTTTAGGGTACTGTTGGAAGCGAGGTTCGGATTGGTGTCTACGATAGGCAGTTTCCCACAGACGGCGCCATCCTGATGCGGTTTGTTTTTGGGGAACGTGTGGATGCACCAAGTGTGAGTTCTTACTCGATTTGTATTTGATGAAGGAGACACCTATGCAGACGATCCTTGGAAGGACGAACGGTACCGAGGTAGGCGGTATTGGGGTGGAGGCTGATGCTCGGCTCGAATCTTAGCGGCTCGAATCCAAGGGTCTTGTGTACCTGCAGACGGTCTCAGAACACCGAGGTTGGTCCCGGTGGCAGACCCTCCGACGATCTAGTCAGTCACTAAGGGAGAGTAACAGTAACTAGGGTTTGAGTGGGCAAAAGTTGATTACCTGGAGAAGGAGTAGGGGTCTGATATTTATAGAAGATGTCAACTGGGTCTGGATCCGTTTGGGGCCGAGTCTGGACCCGGTTGTCCGTGTGGCTGAAGCGATGGAAACCCGGGCGGTTTAGGGCTGACGTGGCAGATGCCCGGGCGGTTTCCGGGCTGACGTGGCAGCTTTCCGGACGGTTTTCCGACGCTGACGTGGCGGATCTAGAGAATCAGGAGGTGCGCGCATCCTGAGGGGATCCTGTGGCCCAGGATGGGCCACGTCATTCCTAACCCATATCAGATAAGAATTTTGCTATGAGGTTTTCTTTAAGGGAGTGGCTCACACTACAACACTAAACGTCTTTTCCAGCTTATTTTTTTTCAATTCACCGGCGTTTATAAATGCCGGTGTAGTCCATATCACCATTTTTGAAAATGATGGTATAAATGTCGGGGAAGCGAGCGTCGAGGTAAAGTGGAGGTCTATATCCGCGTTTATAGGAAACGCCGGTCTAGATCAAAACCTACCCCAGCATTTTTAAAACACCGTCATAGGGGGTATATTCATTTGGTTTCTTTTTTCTTACCCTACCTACCACTGCGTTTTTAAAACGCCGGCGTAGGGTCTTAAAATTTTTGGTATATATACCCCGGCGCTTTTAAAAATGCCGGGGTAGATATATATTTAATATATAAAAAAATATTTTTTTTAAAAAAATTCTGAAAGCAACTATATCTCTAATCTCTAATATTATAATGGGAGAAGGCCTTAGTGTCATTTATAAATCTACCAACACGTGTAACACACGTGCATAACTATTATAAAGGAGGTCTTAAGTTCAAACTCGGTCTACGTCAAAATTTTTACTTTAAAAAACTATATTTATTAAGATGTGCATCGCACGTATTAATTACTAGTATAAATAAAGAGTGATAACAACAACTGCAACCACGCTTACAATCAAACATATCCTTCACAATCAAACATAAACTAACTATTAATATGCTCCACCATTACATGTACTTCACCCATAACATACTTAACATAGGTCCATAAATGTGGAAATTGTGGTTGTTGAACTAACTGACAATGATTAAGGATGACCATACATATAGAACTTCTCACAATATATAGATAAACTAAGATCAAGAAAATGTTTTATCTTGCAAGCTTAAGAATCTTCAATCTGTGAGAGAGTAGGCTTCAGACTACCCGATAAGAATGACTTGAAGAGAACGAGTGTTTCAACGAACTTAACTGTTTCATATTCAACCAAAATTAATGGTTTTGCACATAACATTTTTAGCAAACACCATCAATACTATCGTTACAGGCAAACCAATGCATGTAAAAGCTAATAACAAGCTAATAACTACTAAACAGCAATCGCTAATAAAAAATCAGTCCCAAAATGTCCAATTTCAATAAGATTCCATTAATGATTCCATTAAAGATGATAAATTTGCTTTACAATCACAAACACACAAAATGTCCAATTTCTCTTGTAAATACATTCATTAAAGATGATAAATTGACGGCCATGTTCTGAAATAGGAAAATTGTCCCAACTCTGTTTAGAGAAACAGAGTGTGCAACTTGAATTCTAATCAGAAGTGTACATGCTTCATAAAGGTAGTACATAGCTAAGTTTGACAAAGTATATTAAGCACAACAAACTTTCACTCATTTTTTTACAAAAAACCTAAGTTAAGAACGCTTGTTAGTCCTGATATGCTGAAAATAGGGTTAAATCGGAACCATTCAAAGTGGACGCGAATCTTAAAGTCACAGGGACAAGATGGTAATTTCACCTACAGACGAATCCGAATTGCGAACTGGGTCTCTCCTCTTGGACCCGCTAACCCATGAACGGATCTGTTCAGCTGAGAATGGGTCTGAACCCGTTAAGGACCAGCTCAACGGGATAGGAGGAAATCCCGTCTCGTCCTTATCTGCTGGAGGTGGTTACAACCACTTCTATCCAGTCACACCGGAAAGTAGGGATTCGATCTTATCCCGAAGCAGATCCCTATGGCGACTATAAATACCCCCCTACCTCCTACTGTCACAGGTGATCACTCTTTGCACACTTGACCTCTTTCCCTTCACTTTTTCTGTGTATTGACAAGAGCGTCGGAGGGTTCGTCGCTGGGATCCATCCCGGTGTTTCGAACGTCTGTGCAGGTTCGCGGGAGTTTCACGGAGTCAATTCGTCAACAAGGAAGAAGAAGGATTCAGCCGGTTCGAGTTCATACGAACCTACAAATCTCATCTATTGTCCCCACACCAGATTCAGCGGCAACAGATTGGCACCGTCTGTGGGAAGATCTCGACAAACAATCCAACCTTCCTCCTTCCACCAAAGCCACTCCCGCAGTCCTCGACTAGCTCCTCGCCATCCTCACCGCTCCCGCAGTCCCCGACCTGCTCTGAGCCATCCTCGCCGCTCCCGAAGTCCCAGGCCAGCTCCGAGCCATCGTGGCCCTTCTCTCGACCATCACCACCGCTGCCGGAGTCCACGGCCTGCTCCGAGCTGCCCCCGTCGTTCTATCAGTCTGCCACCAAGTCAGAGCCATCGCCGTCGCAGCCCCACCCCTCCCCAGCATGAGGAGGAGTCTCGAGGCTCAGCAAGACACAACCAAAGGGAGGAATCGGTTTACCGCCGTCTCCACGAGATGGAGAGGTGCCTCGACCAGCACGACCGAGACGAAGAACGACGGGCCAGAGACCTCCGCCCAAGCAGTCCCCCATTCTCTCGCACAATCATGGAGGCTCCAGTCCTAGACAACTTCAAGCCTCCACACTTCGAGACCTACACCGGGGAGTCGGACCCCGTAGATCATATTGAGAGTTTCAAAACTCTCTTGATGATCCACCATGCATCTGATGCCCTCCTCTGCAAGACCTTCTCGGCCATACTTAAAGGGCCGGCCTGTGAATAGTACTCTCGACTTGCACCAGCATCTATCTTCTCCTTCAACCAGTTCGAGGGTCTTTTCCTCACGCATTTCGTGAGCAGTCGCCGCACCGAGAAGACGAGCACCTCTCTACTGTTCCTCAGTCAAAAGAAGGGCGAACGATTGAGGTACTATGTCAAGCGCTTCACTGCTGAAGCCAGGTCCATTGCTTCCTTGGAACCCTCGGTCGCCACTGTCGCCTTCCAGTCCAATGTCCTTAATGCTGACCTCAGGGCGTCCCTCGCCAAGAAGTCCCCTCGGGACTTCTCAGAGCTACTACTCCGGAGTGAGAAGTACATCCGAGCGGAAGAGGCTCTCCACCGCCTCACCTTTGAGGCTTCGTCTTCCGCAAACAAGCAGAACGGTGCAGAAGAAGGAGCTAAGAAGCTCCAAAAGGACAATGAGGGTCAGCGTCGTCTTCCTCCTCGGTTCAAGAAATTCACTCCGCTTAGCACGAGTGTATCTGCTATCCTAATGGAGATTGGGAACGAGGGTCTCCTACCACCTCCCCCCAAGATGAATACTCTGGGAAAGAGGAGAGATCAGAACAAGTGGTACCGTTTCCACCGGGACCACGGGCACGACACGGATGAATGTCGGGCCCTTAAAGATGGGATTAAGGTCCTCATCCAGAGGGGGCAGTTCACTCGCTTTGTCAGGAAGGACAGGGTCGATCCACCTCCACCGCCCAGGGGTGCTAATAGGCGAGCAAAGCAGCATGCAGAGGCTCCGGAGGTTGAAACAGAGGCCATCCTCACTTGATACACGAAGGACCAATGGGTGGAGATTATAACTCCTCCCGAAAAGCCTGTTAGGGAAGTCAATTCCGTGCAGAGCCATCCTCTCCCCCAGGGGCCTAGGAGTCCCTGTGACATTCTCCGATCGGGACTTGGAGGGCATCCTCACACCCCACTGCGATGCCCTCATCATCAACCTCCGAATGGAGAACTTCAACATTCGTCAGATTTTGGTGGACAATGGAAGCTCCGTCAACATCCTTTTCTTAGAGGCCTTTAAGGACCTCCAGCTGTCGAAGGACCGGCTCAAGCCCGCATGCTACACTCTTCACGGGTTTACTGGGGTCCCGGTTACGGTGGAGGGAGTTATAACCCTCGACGTAACTGCTGGAAAGGCCCTAGCAACCCGCACAGAGCCGATGGACTTCATGGTGGTAGATGTCAAGGCTGCCTATAATGTTATCCTGGGTAGACCAGGTTTGGCCGCACTCCAAGCCATCCCTTCAGCATACCAAATGAAGATGAAGTTCCCTACACCCTCAGGAGTGGGAGAAGTGAGGGGAAGCCAAGAAGCGGCTTGGAAGTGCTATATGACCTCGATGGGGGGTCCAGTTCTTTCTCTGGAAGCACTTGAACTTCCTCATCAAACTATCTCCGAGCCCGCGAACGAGTTGGAGGAAGTGGCCTTCTCCGAAGAAGACACCACTAAGATGTTCCGCGTTAGCAAGGCTCTCTCCCCCTCCATTAAGCAAGACATCTTTCGGTGCATACGGGAGAACTGCGACCTCTTCGCCTGGAATGCAGCCGATATGCCCGAGATCTCATAGGAGCTCTCAATGCACTGTCTGAGCGTCACCCCTGGGGTCAAACCTATCCAACAGAAGAGGCGGAAGTTCGCCCTCGAGCGACAACAGGCGATCAAAGAGGAGGTCGAGAAACTCCTCAACGCCTGATTTATCCAGGAGGTAAACTACCATGAATGGCTGTCCAATGTGGTGATGGTCAAGAAGGTCAATGGGAGTTGAAGGATATGCATTGACTTCACTGACCTCAATAAGACATGCCCGAAGGACCCTTTTTCTCTTCCCAGCATCGATGCCCTAATCGATGCGACCTCCGGGCATGAGCTCCTCAGTTTTATGGACATCTTCTCAGGGTACAACCAAATCCGGATGTTCCCTCCTGACATCCTGAAGACCTCGTTTGTGACAGACCAGGGATTCTATTGCTATTGAGTTATGCCGTTCGGCTTGAAAAAACACGGAAGCTATATATCAGCGCCTGGTGAACTGCATCTTGCAAGACCAAATTAGCCGAAACATGAAAGTCTACGTAGACGACATGTTGGTCAAGAGCACCCGGGGATAGGAACATGTCCTCGACCTTCAAGAAGCCTTCGGAGTGCTCAGGAGGCACAATATGAGACTAAACCCAAACAAGTGTGTGTCCGGTGTCTTATCTAGCAAGTTTTTGCAGTTTATGGTCAGCCATAGGAGAATAGAGGCCAACCCCAAAAAGATCCAGGCCATTCTCAAGATGGCTCCTTCCTCTAGTGTCAAAGAAGTACAGAGGCTCACGGGGTGTCTCGCCGCGATTGGGCGATTCCTCTCCAAGTCCGGGGAAAAGTGCCTTCCCTTCTTCAAGGCCCTCAGGGGGGCTAAAGGCTTCGAATGTGGACAGCAGCAACAGGAGTCCTTCGACAAGCTCAAGGAGTATTTATCTAACCCCCCGCTCTTGAGCAAGCCAGCACCAGGGGAGGTCCTCTACCTCTATCTCGCAGCTTCAGAGCAGATGCTTAGCGTGGTCCTTGTAAGAGAAGAGGATAAGGCGCAGAAGCCCATCTATTATGTAAGTAAGGTACTCCGCAATGCCAAACTTCGTTACCCTAGGTTGGAGAAGATGGCTCTCGCCCTGGTTATGGCAGCCCGAAAGCTCCGCCCCTACTTCCAATCTCATTCGGTGGTCGTCCTTACCGAACAGCCGTTGAAACAAGTCCTGCACAAGCCCGAGACCTCCGGGCAGCTTATGAAGTGATCTATCGAGCTGAGTCAGCATGACATCAGCTACCAGCCCAGAACGGCGATAAAGGCCCAAGCTCTGGCCAAATTCATTGTGGAGAACACCATCCCCACTCATGCGAGTCGCCTACCGACCCCTTGATCTGGACCGTTTATGTAGACGGTCCTCTTGCGCCGATGGAAGCGGGGCGGGCATAATCTTAATCGGCTCTAATGCTTTTGTCCTCTAATACTCTCTCCGCCTGAACTTCCCGGCATCAAACAATGAGGTAGAGTATGAGGCTCTCATAGCGGGGCTCTGCATGGCTCGCAAGGCAGGCGCCGAGCATGTAAGGGTCTTCAACGACTCCTAGTTAATCGTCAACCAGGTGTCCGGGGAATACGAGGCTAGGGACGAGCGTATGGTCAAGTACTTGGCAAAGGTTAGGGAGCTTCTAGCCCTATTCGAAGATGTTCAACTCCAGCGCGTCCCTCGAGAGGAAAATGCATAGGCAGATGCTCTCTCTAAGCTTGCCTCCTCCTCCCTCCAAGATCTAGAGCGGACCGCCTTGATAGAGGTCCTTCTCAGACCAAGTATTGATGAAGACGGCCCGGAGCCAATGGAAGCCTACCCCTTAACACTTGGGGAAAACTAAATGAATCCCCTCCTCGAGTACTTCAGGGACGGAGTCCTTCCTGAAGACCCGAAAGAGGCTAGAAGGATCAAGATGCGAGCCAAGCGGTACACACTCCTTGAAGGAGTCATGTACAAACGCTCTTACACCCAGATAGACGGGCGACCCTATCTGAGATGCCTATCCCCGAAAGAAGCACTCTATGCCCTAAGAGAAGCCCATGACGGTATGTGCAGCGTGCACTTAGGAGAAAGATCCCTCGCCCTCAAGCTCCTGAACTACGGCTACTTCTGGCCCACACTATTGAGTGACTCCGAGGAATACGTCCGCCAGTGCGACGCCTGCCAGAAATCTACCTCCTTGGCGAGTCCAATCCCCTTTGCAATGTAGGGGATGGATTTGTTCGGACCTTTCCCCCCAGTGCCGGGCCAGCTGAAGTTCTTAATAGTGGCAATAGACTACTCCAAGTGGATCGAGGCCGAACCTCTTTCGACAATCACCGAGCACAAGGTCCAGAAGTTCTTTTGGAAGAACATCGTTTGCCGGTTCGGAATACCTTGCATCCTCGTAACCGACAACGGGACTCAATTCGCGGGAGCAACCTTCCGTAACTTTTGCGAAGAACTCGGCATTAAGCAGTGCTTCTCTTTGGTAGCTCACCCTCAATCCAATGGCCAAGCGGAGAACGCAAATTGACAAATCCTTTCTGGCCTGAAGAAGAGGCTCAACAAATCCACTAAGGGGTTGTGGGTCGAACAACTCCCCAATGTGGTTTGGAACTATCGCACCACTAAAAGAGCTCCGACGGAGGAGTCCCCTTTCAACCTCACGTATGGTTCCGAAGCTCTCATCCTTTGGAAGTGGGCATCCCTTCACCTCGGCTGATAGCCTACAATGAAGCGTAGAATGCAGACCAGCTTCGCAACTGCCTAGACCTCATAGAAGAGATCTGTGAGAGAGCCGCGATTCGACAAGAGACCTACCGCGGTAGGATCACTCAAGCTTACAATAAGAGGGTATGGCCAGCCAACCTAAAAGAGGGTGACCTAGTACTCAGGAAGTTGTCGATCTCTGATCCAAGCAAAAAAGGCAAGCTGGCACCCAATTGGGAAGGACCATATAGGGTCTCCAGAGTTATCTGCCCAGGAGCGTATCAACTCGAAGACCCGAGGGGCAGGAGAATACCGAGGACATGGAATGCGGAGCACTTGATGAAGTACCAAGAGGGTGTCTAAACACCGCTCCAAGCAACTTTCCCAAGAGCGCTCCAGAAGACATGTCTAGAGCCCTTACTTGTTTTTTCTTGTTATCAAAGTGTAAAGGTGGCTCGCAACTTAGAAGTGGCCGCCCAGTTGTTCTCAATAAAAATAAATCTCTTCTTCTCAAGTTCTCTATTTTTGGGTAGTCTAACTCTACTTACAAAAAAAAATTGCATTAAAACGACATGCTTGGAGTCCAACACTTGGATCGACTCTGCTTCAACTACTTGCTTCTAAGCGGGTACAAGGCAGATCACCATTCGGAATTGCTCCTACAGCTGTTGATACTTCCAAAACGACGCGCTTGGAGTCCAACACTTGGTTCGACTCTGCTCCAACTACTTTGCTTCTAAGTGAGTACGAAGCGGATCACAATTCGGATTCGCTCCTACAGCTGTTGATACTTTCAAAATGACCTGCTTGGAGTCCAACAATTAGTTCGACTCCGCTCCAACTACTTTGCTTTTAAGCGAGTACGAAGCGGATCACCATTCGGAATTGCTCCTACAGCTGTTGATACTTTCAAAACGACACGCTTGGAGTCCAACACTTAGTTCGACTCCTCTCCAACTACTTTGTTTCTAAATGAGTACGAAGCGCATCACCATTCGGAATTGCTCATACAACTGTTGATACTTTCAAAACAACGCGCTTGGAGTCCATGTAACCCCTATTTCCCCAAATCCGTAATTTCTGTGTATTTTTCTGTATTTAAAATTTGTTGTAAATATTTTTTTTCGTTTTCAAATTCATTGTTAAAATGTATTATTGATCTTCTGTTAAAATCTATTTTTAATTAATAATTTTATTTATAACTAGTTCCCAATGATTCTTTTTATAATACAAATTATTATTATTATTATAATTATTATTATTATTATTATTATTGTTGTTGTTGTTATTGTTGTTGTTGTTGTTATTGTTATTGTTATTGTTATTGTTATTGTTATTGTTATTATTTTTATTATTACGAAATCTTATTGTATTTACTAGTATTTGAGTATTAACTCGAAGTATACTATTTGATTTATTATTGTATTACTAATTGTTATACTTGATTTAATTATTTACTATTAATTTAAATCCTACATTGTATTGATTATTTTATCTATTCTTTTGGATCTTATTCATACCCATTTTCTTAGTGGATAATCCAATACCCTATAACCCTAAAACCTGTTACCCTATATATAAAAAAACCTACCCTAAACCTAACCTAACCCTACTCCCTACTATTTTACCCTAATCTACCCAGCCGCCATACTCCATCTTCTACCTCTTCAACTCCCGTCATTCTTCAAAACCCATCCCTCGACAACCCCCGTCTCCTTTCCTCCTTGCCTGCAGCCACCTGCGACCCTCTCCTCCTACCTACCTCAACCCCTGTCTCCTCCTTGCTGCATTACGATGCCCAGGACAGCCCGGGCGACACCGCAACACAGCCACCCTCTCCTCCGCCCTGTCTCCCTCTGCCACACGACCGTCGACAGCACCGCCCCCTAATCCCCACAGTGCGGCTTCCCTATGCTGCGCCTACAGTAGTGAAGTCCCGACACCTCAGCCAGCACCCCCTGGCCCTGTGCGACCGCTTGCGGCAGCCCCCCCTGCCACACTCAGCCACCACCACGCTGCCCTGCATCCCACCTGTTCGTCGTGCCGCCGCCGTCAAGCCATACCCATGCTCCGTTGCTAGTTGATCATGGGTTTTGATCTTTTGATTGTGGGCCATTGATTTCCTTGATTGATCATCATGTGATCCTGGCCGTCAATCTGCACTTGATCATCTGATCTTGATCCCATCATATTTAGGATCTGATCTGATGGATCAGATCTGGACCATCCACCATCATCTCATCTTGGCTTTGATCATCTTTGATAGTGGGCCGTCCGACCTTGTTGATCTTGATCTTGATCTTGATCTTGATCTTCGATCTCAGCCGTCCGATCGACCGATCACGCTTGATCTCGGCCCTTGATCGTCTCGTTCGTCTTCTACTTGATGAGTTAAACATTTGATCCACTTTTTGTTCTCATTCATCAAATTTCCAATCATGGTATAGTTACTCTTTTGGTACTCTTCTAATTCTTATATGTTTTATTTTTGATTTCGACCCTTAGATTCGCTTGATATTCATCTTGATCTTGATCATTATCGAGATCTGTGCCGATCGTGCTCATCGCCTGAAACCCATTCCCTTTATTCTTTCTTCGGATTCATCGTCACCCCAAGGTAAGTATCTTCTTGTACATTTCGTTTTCTAGTACAAGCTTTCCTTTGAAAATACTACAAGTAGTTTGTGAATGTGAATCCCCTTTGTTTATCGTTGATAATCTCATGTTTCGCCTTATCTAGTACATGATCTAAGAGTCACAACCCTTCATTGATACACTTGTTCACAACTAGTATAATTATGATACATTTCATGCGAAAAGTGTCTTATTTGGTTTCTGTCCTGTCTTAGCTTGCTGTTTCGACCCCTATAAAACCAAAATATGAACTTGAGCCCTGAATATGAAATGTAGCCCTAGTGTCTAGTTGTCAATAACATCCATAATTTTTGAATTCCGAATTACAGTTTAGAAGATGTCATAGTTTTACTGCTGCTGTGTCGGTAATCGTAGATTTATAAAAACTGCTGCACCACTTTGGTTTACAATTATTTTAACTATTCTACCAGTAAGTAAATGACTTGAAATTTTTCATGCAGATACTAGACACCCTAGAGAATATTTCCTAATTTTATCAGAACTAATTAATGACGTTTCAACCCTGTTTCATATGTATAAACTCAGTTTTGTAAATTTTGGCTGAACACAAATGCTGTATAGTTTGCTGTTTTGACATCAATTGCTACAACTTTTATGTATCTTAATTATATGCGTTAGAACCGGGCAGGAGTCTAGTTTCTAGAACTTTTGACGGATCCACATTTGATATCTTGTAACAACGGGAATCACAATTTTGGTGCAGCAACGTCATACTGTCCAGATTTGGAATTCTCATTGTTCTTGATATTTTGATTTGTTTTGACCCTCGAACATGTATCCTACCTAGCCTAGACTTGTTCCATGTTCTTGAATATGTTTACTTGACTTGTTTCGTACACTTTCATGCTTGCATAATGATTATAATAAATAACAAGCCGGGGTTTAAGGGAAAGACCATAGTAGTGGACAATATAGGTAAGTATACTCGGAAGGGGGCCCGTGTTTCCCAGTACTTGGTTCATGAACTTGTTGTATCTTGTTAGATTCATGAAGCCATTACTTGGCTCATGAACTTGTTGGATTCATGAATCCACTGTGTGGTTCTTGAGCTTGTTAGTGGATTCACGAACTTGTTTCGTGAACTTATTATTTTATTTTTCGATTCATGAACTATGCTTGCTTGATGCTTGATACCTGAGTACACCGCTCTATAAAATCTACCACTAGACCTAAACAAAATTGCATTGACTGTAGCAACCATGTGATAGAAGGATGGCACATGAAGTGCTACCTAGATAGTAATAACCACAAGACTTGATACATGAATACTTGAACATGATACACGCTTACTTGATACTTGATTACATGATACATAGGACTTGATACTTGAATATAATACTTGACACTTGCTACTTGATACTTGTACTTGACAACTTGATACTTGAGACTTGTTATTTGACACTTGTACTTGATACTTGTTACTTGATGCTTGATACTATTACATGTTCACTTGTCACTTGCTCCACTACTAGTATTTGTTACCCAATCTTCACTTGAGTTGTCCTTCTTGCTAGCTAGTCTCTTGAATCCCAATACTTGTTGCATCCCTATTATAATATGTTATACATTCTTGATTGCAAACCTTGTTCCATATTTCTTGCACTTGTTTTCATACTCTTGCTTGTACCATTTGTGGTCATAAATTGCACTAAGGACATTTATCTTGTTTTCACTATTTTCCCCTTTTTATATTTTCACAAGCAGACTTTGGAGACGAATTGCCTGCTGAAATTGGTGAGCAGACATTCTAGGCTTCGGTTGAAGCAAGGACTTGCTTAAATTTTTTTGTCTTCTTGAGTTATTTATTTCTTTTGATACTTAAAAACTTGTAACGGGCTTATGTTCCCGAGTTTTATCTTTTCATCCAGAGTTGAAAACTAATTGGGATATTATTATTTGTTTCAATTGTTTTCTGTTGCTTAATAAATTATTCATGTATGCGTGGTTGTGTATATTTTGTTATATTCTTGTTATAATGCTGAGTCGATCCTACAACTCATGAATGATGAAAATCATTTGCTAGGCTTTGTCACGCGCTCGTATTCCGTGTTTTTTGGGAAGCGGGGCGTGACAGTCCAACACTTGGTTCGACTCCGCTTCAACTAATTGCTTCTAAGCGAGTATGGAGTGGTTCACCATTCGAAATTGCTCCAGCAGTCGTTGGCACTCTCTAAACAACAAGTACGGAGTCCAACGCTTTTGGCTCCTACAACTGTTGACAACTACAAATGCTAGCAAAACACACAAGTGCGATAACAAGTACTATTTCATTAAAGTTTGAGACTACAAGTCTAATTATAAGACCAACTACTTATCTTTACATTGAGATACAAAACTTGTACAAAGAAGACGGCAAAATTACAAGGGAGATACCCTAACGCCTCCTAGGGAGTGGGATACTCCTCTTGAGCGACAAGCGAGGTCGGTGAACACCTTGTCACTGCGATCCTGCACCCGTGGGGGTCTCTAAGCCAGCGAGCCTAGTTGTGTCTCTGAGAGTTGTGCCGGCCGAGGCACTGCTCGACGAGACAGCCACTCCGCTATGTGCGTCCCCAGGGCATCCCAAGGTGGGAGGCAAACGTAGCGCCAACTCATAAAACGATCGTCCCTGCGAGTACTCACCTCCGGTGCAAGAAGTAGTCCTAACGTTGCTCCCCTCTGAAAGACGCTGTAACCGATGAATCTCCGCCTCTAACTCAACGATTCGCTCCTTCAGCAAGTTATCTGTTACCCTAATCTTTAACCGAGGCATTTGACTCGTATTACCCGCACGAGAGGCCTCGGTGATGGTCTGCCGAAGCTGCGCCGTCTCCAGACTCTTTTCGAGCACCACGTTCTTTAGACCATCTCTCTCCGCTCTAGCCTCAAACAAAGACTGTCGAATGGACTCTAGCTTCTTGCCTAGCTTGCTGGCCTTCGAGGGACTTCCCTTCTCTGCTTTCCAAGCTCGCTCCTTTAGTCGTTTCAGTTCGGAAGTGCGACGCGTCAGTGTCAGCTTGTGATGACTTAGTTTTGCATCGCTCTTGAGGAGCCTCTCTCGACTTCGAGAAAGAGCCAACCTAGCAACCCCTAGATCAGACCGAAGTCAAGATACCTCGGCACCTCGAGGCACTTCGGGGAGAGGTAGTACTTTGGCGATCTGAAAAGAATAAGTGAAACTACTGAGTACAAACACAACCACCACAAAACTCAAGAGCGATGCCGAGCTCCGACACTTGTTCAAAAAAGTGTTTTAACACTTGTTCAAGAGTGAGCTTCAAAGCAACGCCGAACTCCGACACTTGTTCAAAATAGTGTTTTAACACTTGTTCAAGAGTGAGTTTCAAAGCAACGCCGAACTCTGACACTTGTTTGAAAAAAGCCCTAACAATCATTCAAAAAAAGAAGAAGAATTTTTACTCATTGCCGAGCGTCAACACTTGCTCAAAAGTTTTTTGTTAAAATTTCAAGATTACAAGCGGTGGCCAGTCCGCAGTTCGGCACTACATGAGCAAAAAGCAAAAAACTAAAAACAAAAGAAAGAAGTAAGATGCAAGACGGATTATGGGTCAACCTCGGTTGAAGGACCCTCCTTGAGGGCCACGATGGCGAGGGGCTCGGCCTCCGACGGAGCCTCCCCCTCGGCCCCAACCACGTCAACTTCGACCACCTCAGTGTCCTCTTCTTCTTCGCCCTCTTCTTCCCCTTCGGAGACATCGTCGAAGCCGGGGACACGGTCCAGAAAGAGACGCCACCCTTGCACAATCAACCTCTGGAAATTTCCCCTTCACCTCATCTATGGGCCGAGCATATGCCTTTGCCATATTTATGATCAGGTACCCCTCGCCTTCTCTAAGGCCTGCTCCTCGGCCTCCTTCACCTTCTCCGAGGCCTGCAACTCTGCCTCCTTTGCCGCCTCCAGCTTCGCCACAGCCACAACGTCCTCCTTGTCCTTGGCTGACTCCTCGGCAGCCTTAAGGAGCCGAGCGTTGTCCGCCTCCAGTTTGGCGACCACGACCTCGAGGTTCGCCAACCTCGAGTTCTTTGACTCGGCCTCCGCCTTCGCCTTTTCGAGCTCCTTGGCAATCTGAGCCTTCTTACCTTGAGCCTTATCAGCCTCGAACTTCAGTTCTTTTTCCTGTTCGGCCACCTTCTTCATCAAATGGCCGAAGTGGCACGTGATTTGCGGAGTATGGAACTTAAATCGTTTGAGAAAAGATAAAAAAAACTAAGTGCTCGGCAAAAGAAAATTTGGCCTTTGGAAACTTACTGACATCGCTGAGCGAGCGACTTCAAGGGCATCATCGCCCACGCTGCCAGCCTCCATCGCTGCTTCGTCCTTCGGTGTGGCAAGGTGCCGAACCGCCTGCATGCACGCCGTTGTGTCGCCCAAGAACCCATCAAGCTTCTGGACCTGCCACTCCGGAACAAAGATCTTCTTGTGCTCCTCGGTCAGGAACACCTCAACTTCGGCAGTCAAGGGTGGGACTGCTAACCCTAGGGCTACCGACATTGGGAAGATTGCCGAATTGGTCGAAGCCGAAGTGGCCGCTACAGCCGAAGGCTTCGGAGCGGAGGGGACCGTCTCACTATCTGCTCCACTGTGGCGTGGTGGGCCTGTGCCGTCTCCGAAGGGTTTTTCGAGGCAACTCTCTTCCTCTTCTTCGGGGCCTTGCTGCTCAAGGCTCCACGCTGCGACACCAAGTCTTCGAAGTCCATTGACTCTACCGAAGAGAAAGAGTTAGGAAAAAAAAACTACTTTTTCAACAACATAAAAGAAAACAAACAAAACAAAGTCGTACTGGGGTTTATCGAGCTAAGACCCCCCGGAAGAGCGCCTCCTCGGTCAAGTCCTTCCAATCGAACTTCGGACGATCGAGTTGTGTCCGAACCATCTCCTCCTCCTCGGTGAGGGTTGGGCGTTGCTTGACCTTCTTCGGCACTGAACGACCCATGCTGTGGGGATCCCCCATGGACCTTGACTTCGGATCAGGAAGTACTTATCCCTCCAGTTCTTTATCGAGTCCGGACAGCTAACCAACTTCGTCCCGAACCTTGGAGCCAAGTAGAACCGGTACACACCCTTGTGTTGCTGATGCATCCGGTACACAGTTCGGAGAACACTCAGCCTTGGGTCAATACTCGTTGCCTGGCAATGGAGGACAAACCATTTTATCAGCCTCCACACATTCTGCATGTACTGAACGGGGCTGACACGGAACCACCTCAGCACTTCGGCGACGAATGGGTGAAGGGGGAGCCGAACTCCTGCCAAGAATGCATCGACCGGCCAGAAGCACATGTCGACAGGCATCAGCGAGTTTGGTCGTACCCCTGGCCCGAGGAGCATTAAGTCGAACTCCCGCGGGATCTGAAAGCATACCCAAATCCTCGCCAAGTCCTCCTCGGAAAGGATGGAGATAATCTCGTCCGCTTCCGATGTCTCTCTAGCCTCATTTTCCTCGAAGCTCCGAGCCATCCCATACATAATCCGCTCTGCCTGGTCCCCCGAAAGCTCTCGAACCCTCGACAGTCCGGTTAGGACCCCAGGCATCCTTTCGAACTCCCCCATCCTCCGATCCTCCATGATCCTCGTCTCAACAACTACCGAAGTCTGCCCTACCACGGCCTTGCCCTTGTCGATTGGGGGGACCTGACTAGAGGAGGCCTCGGGGGCAAGAAGGGGGGAGGTCTCCTTCCTCGAAGGGTCGATAGACATTTTCTAAAAGCGAAAATAAACTAAGTATGGAGTTACCTTGATTTGAAAGCTACGGTCGGAAAACACGCTGGAAGACGGTGAAAACTCGTCGGAAGCTCTCACAAAGTAAAATTTTTGCCTGAGTAAAAAACAAGAGAAATGAGCAAAATGAAAGTGGGGGTAAAGATTTATAGAAGCTAAGATTGGTGGCACACCTACCAAGGCAAAGGGGCCCCCAAGAGCGCAAAGGCCTCGCCCATTTAATGAAAAGACGCAAGAAAATGCGTTGACTGGTCAACGGTCCCAGGGTCCCACAGGCCACGTGGCGCTCTCCCATTTGTTGACAGGGGTTCCGAAGTTGATTGCCATCGATGTCGAAACGCAAGAAAATGCGTTGACTGGTCAACGGTCCCACAGGCCACGTTACGCTCTCCCATTCGTCGACAGGGGTTCCAAAGTCGATTGCCACCGACGCCGAAATGCAAGAAAATGCATTGACTAGTCAATGGTCCTAGGGTCCCACAGGCCACGTGGCGTTGTCCCATTCGTCGACAAGGGTTCCGAAGTCGATTACCACCAACGTCGAAATGCAAGAAAATGCGTTGACCGGTCAACGGTCCCAGGGTCCCACAGGCCACGTGGCGCTCGCCCATTCGTCGACAGGAGTTCCGAATTCGATTACCACCGACGTCGAAATGCAAGAAAATGAGTTGACTGGTCAATGGTCCCAGGGTCCCACAGGCCACGTGGCGCTCTCCCATTCGTCGACAGGGGTTCCGAAGTCGATTGCCACCAACATCGAAACGCAAGAAAATGTGTTGAATGGTCAACGGTCCCAGGGTCTCACAGGCCACGTGGCGCTCTCTCATTCGTCGACAGAGGTTCCGAAGTCGATTGCCACCGACGTCAAAAACACAAAGAGGCAGGGGCCCATCTGACACGCGTCTCCCTCTCAGACTTCGGCACGCCTCCCGAAGTTGATCGCCACCGATGCCTAAATACGAGAACAGCCAGGGGCCCACATGCCATGTGTCGTCCTTCTGGACCCCGGCGAACGTCCCGAGGTCGATTCCACACGGACAGAGTTCGCCTTCTTCACAACTGTCAGATCTCTCAGATCTTCTCGCCCCTAGCGGATGGACAGCCCAGATGCGGCCACGTCATAAATGGTGATTAAAATTGTTTTTTTTTTAATTATTAACTCGAATTATTTATTTAAAAATTGCGAAAAATGCCTAAAAATTTAGGGAAATTAAGTAAAAATTCTTTAAAAATAATTATAAATTCGGGGGAACATATTTGAGCCCCTGGATAAATAATTATTAGTTGGAATAATTAATTAGTGCCCCTAAAAAATAAATCATTGCTTCGCAAAAATTGAATAAATGGTCCGAAAAATAGTTGAAAAATCGAGAAAAATCACCAAAAATCCAGAAGAGCCAAAACTTTGAGCATGCTAGCAACTCAGAGAAACACTGTCACCCCTCAAACGAGACTTAAATACCCGTTGAGAACTCCGATAAAACCCTATACGCCATTAAAACACCAAAACTACTCCCACAAGGCTCGTGATATGGCTAAAAATGGGATTAAATCGGAACCATTCAAAGTGTATGCGAATCTTAAAGTCACATGGGCAAGATGGTAATTTCACCTACAGACGGGTCCGAATTGCGAACTGGGTCTCTCCTCTTGGACCCACTAACCCATGAACGGATCTGTTCAACTGAGAACGGGTCTCAACCCGTTAAGGACCAGCTCAACGGGATAGGAGAAAATCCCGTCTCGTCCTTATCCGCTGGAGGTGCTTACAACCACTTCTATCCAGTCACACCGGGAAGTAGGGATTCGATCTTATCCCGAAGCAGATCCCTATGGCGACTATAAATACCCCCCTACCTCCTACTGTCACAGGTGATCACTCTTTGCACACTTGACCTCTTTCCCTTCACTTTTCTATGTATTGACAAGAGCGTCAGAGGGTTCGTCGCCGGGATCCATCCCTGTGTTTCGAACATTTGTGCAGGTTCGCGAGAGTTTCACGGAGTCAATTCGTCAACAAGGAAGAAGAAGGATTCATCCGGTTTGAGTTCCTACGAACCGACAAATCTCATCTATTGCCCCCACACCAGATTCAGCGGCAACAAGTCCAAAAGGTACTGCATCTCTCACACACTTCGATAACCATAGCGGTTTTGTGTATTGGCCACTCCTTCAACAATTAGGGATAGTTCATAAATAAAACTCTACCTTTTAGCAGCGGAATTGGGCAGGAGAGCCTTGTTCATGTGTTTGCTAAGTGGACTTTAATTTCGTATTTGGACATAAAAAAATTAACCAAAGCCTTTGTCAGTAGATTTCAGTTGACAGTTTTTCAGCTGGATGTAGGGCCAAAAAATTGTCTCAGTGATGTGCATGAGCCCCTCTCCCTAACTCAATTTCTATTTTGACATAACAATAGCCTTTGTCAACAGATTTTGGGTAATATACTATGGCCAGAAGTATTGAGAAAATTGTTTGGAGCCTCTCAGTGCATCTAACGTCCAGTCATTTGTCCTAACAATTTACATCTTAACCAAAACAAAAAACTATAATAAGTATTCCTTGAAAGACTCTTAGATTAGGATTTGGGTTTCATTTCATCCATCCAACCTGCCTCTTAGTATCAAATCTAAAACCAATATCACAAACCACAAGTTCAATTCCTAGGAGAGACTCCATTAACAATTTCACATTGCTAAATCAAAATTAATGGGATGCCAATCATAAGCTAAAGTTGTGTCTAGGCTGTGTAGCTAGAGCGAAAACCTAGAATATTGGAATTACTAAAGCATGCTGTCATATTATAACTCAAAAGTTGTAAACAAGATTTAATCTTGCTTTCAAATAGCTTAAAGCACACAAAAGGCACAAGTTTGATCCTTGTACAAGCAACGTTGGGAATAGATTAAATTTACACTTAAAGATCATGTTAAACCACAATCATGTTCTGGATCAGATTACTAAGCATGACGGTATGTATGGTAATAAAGAGTTCTAAGTCCAATTCTCATATCAAAACATCAAGCCAAAAAAGTGATCTCTTCAAAATTAGCAAGTCATGGATAACTGATTAGTAATAAGCAAACAACAATATCACAATCTCATATTTCAAGACCACAAAACTAACAATTAATAGATGCCTGACCTCCTACTACTCCAATCACATCACAATAAAACCAAAAAAAAAAATTAAAATTTAAAAAAATACTCAACGATCGCTTACATCGAGATCCGCCTCGTTCATTCAAGCTCCTCTGCTCGCTGCCGATCCTGCATCAATAACAGATTGACATAAAATCGACGCTGATCCCACATGAAGAAGAGATCTACATAAAATCAACGGAATTAAGGACAAGCAAACAACAACAATCCAAGACCTACTCTTATTTTTTATTAATGATTGGGCAAGTGCACTGGGGCCTAGGAAGAAACCTCGGACTGATATGGAGGAGTAGCTCTTGCTAGCTGGATGCTGAAGCTTAGGCATGTGGGGATGATGCCTATTTTGTGAGCCAGACCTTTGTTAATTTCTAGTAGATTATAATGTATTTCTTTGCTGTTAGATGTGGACTTCATTGTTTTGGGTTTGTAATATGTCGTACTTTGTTTCGTTAACTGTTCATTAATGAAACAGGTGACTAGGATCACTTTTATATCTTTAAAAAAAAAATCCAAGACCTACATAAAAACAAAACTTTAGGGTTTGAAATTCCTTACTTGATTTTATGGGATTAGGGTTCAGTTCTTGAGGCCGATGCGGTTTGTGAGAGGGAGAGAGAGAGAGAGAGGAGATTGGGGGAAGGGGGAGGTGTTAGGAATTGTGGCCTCAAATACACGTAGGTACAGGGTACTTGAAGTTGGAGAAGAAGAGGAGTAGACAAAGAAGCAAGGGAAGACAAGCAACAAGTAGAAGAAGATAAGTCTGGAGGGTTGCGTTCGACCGGCTAGGGATGCGGTCGACCGACCCAGTCGACTGGGGATTCTTCGAGTGTAGGTGTCCAACAGAGGAGGGGACGTTCGACCGACCTAGGGGGTGCGGTCGACCGGTCAACCCTCGGGTATGGATCCACAGATGCGATCGACCGGCATGGGGTGCGGTCGACCGACACCGACGCTGATTGTTCTTTTGGGCTTGCGGGATAAATGCCCAATTTGCTAGATTTGTGTATATCTTTTAGGGTTTGCTTGGGGGCTATATATATGGCCGTAAATTTTAGGGTTTAGTATGCCGTGATCATTATTCAACTTCAAGAGAGATTGTGCAGAGTGTTTCAAAGGTGAGAGAAAGAGATTGAGAGTTGTAATATCTTTTGTAATCTTTGTATTTCTTTGGGAATAAGAAGTATTGGTTATCTCTGCATATTGGTTATGTTCTTGTGAGATCCATATATTGTGGTGGCTTGTTCTTGGTTCATCTATTTCTTGGGAGTTTCTATTGTCTTGTGGTGCACTTCTGTTATTAGCACTACGAGTTGGGAGTAGATTTCTCCGACAAGTGGTATCAGAGCAATTGGTTCGAGATGGCCAATAACAAGATGAAGATCGAGAGATTCGATGGGAGTGACTTCGCAATGTGGAAGATTCAGATGATAGCGTATTTTCGTCAGAAAGATGTTGATGGTCCGTTGTTTGATGAGAAGCCGGCAGGTGCATACAAGGATGTAAAGGTCTTGGCAGAGTGGAATCGTTTGGATCAGAAGGAGCTGGGGCAGATTCAGTTGGGACTGAGTAGGAAGGTATTGTTTCATATCTCGAAAGCAAAGACCACAAAGGAGGCTATGGAGATTCTCACGGATATGTATGAGAAACTGTCGGTATCTAATCAAATTCTTCATCTAAAGAAATTGGTTAATATGAAGTTGAAGGAAGGGAGTTCAGTAGTAGAGCATGTGTACAATTACTGTATGGTTTACAACCAGATAGAAGCTGTAGGTTTGAAGTTTTCAGAGAGGGACAGTCATTGTTACTTCTATCTACTTTACCCGATAGTTATGGTACGGTGGAACAGACTATTACAGGCACTATGACAGATTCGACGACTCTACAGGATGTGGTGAGTAGCATTCTGAATGAGGAGGTGAGAAGGGTGAGAAACGGGGGATATCCATCATCATCTTCTAGAGATTCCGCCATGTACGTTGAGAAGAGACGTGGAAGATCCAAGAGCATTCGAAGAAGAAAGGATCAGAGTAGTTCATCTGAGAGTGGATCTGATGACAGCGATGGGGGACATGGGCTTGAGTGCTGATATTGTCACAAGAAGGATCACATAATGCGCAGTTGCAAGGCTTATATGAAGAAGAAGCAGGAGAAACCAAAGAGAGATACTCCAAATAAAGCTCAAGTGGGGCTTGTTGAGGATCTATGCTTATCAGCTCGGGAGGAGTTGGGCACTCAAGATTGGTGTATTGATTCTTCTTTTCATTGCATTCCAAGGAGAGAAGTGTTTGAAGACTACGAGAAGGTTTCTTTTGGAGATGTGATCGTGGGGAATGATCACCGGTGTCCTGTACGTGGGGTTGGTATTGTTCGCGTGAATACCATTAATGATCAATGTGTTGTCTTGCGGGAGACAAGGCATGTTCCAGACTTGAAAGAAAATCTTATCTCGATTGAAAGGCTAGACAAGGAGGGATTGTCTACTATAGCTGGTAGTGGGGAGTGGTGTATAGCTGCAGGTTCAAGGTGATTGCAAAAGGAAAGCATGAGGGAACGTTGTATTTGCTTGGAGACGTGAGGGGCATTTCTTCTGTAGTTGACTCTCAGCCGGAATCAAGTAGTGGGTTGTGTGGGGTGCAACCGAGTTCTTTCAGTTGTAGAGGGGCGGTTACTAATTTAGTGGGAGCTGCTGGCCATGGAAGTGATCCTAGTGGGCAAGATGTTGCTGCGGTGAGGGTAATTTGCGAATTGGCAGTTGAAGCTTCAAATCGCTCTTGTGTGATAGAGAGCACTGATATCGATATGCGGGGTGATATCGATGAGGGTAACCGAAATGGGACTGTAGGGGTTGAACAGTCTGCGGAGTTTGTGGAGGTGTCGTCTACGGAGGTTTCTAGTGCAGAGGGTGCATTGAGAGGCTTTGAACCATGTCCAGTGTTGATGGAGATCTTACGAGTTGGGGAGTCTCATAACACGGAATCCGACACAGGAGATTGTTTCTCCGGTATTTGTGCTCTATGCAATTGGTGGAGCACATCCTTCATGATGCGATGGGGGGTGGTTGGTGCACTCCACGTGGTGGAGTGGCGGAGGTGCTCTTCATGAGAGTGGAGAGTACTTGGGTCTTCCATGAAAGTGAAAGGTGGCAGAGATAATGCGAGGAAAGATTGCAATAACTTTGAAGTATGGTGTATTTGGTCCAAGTGGGAGATTGTTAGAAATTGTGGCCTCAAATACACGCAGGCACGGGATACTTAAAGTTGGAGAAGAAGAGGAGTAGACAAAGAAGCAAGGGAAGACAAGCAGCAAGTAGAAGAAGAGAAGTCTGGAGGGTTGCGGTCGACCGGCTAGGGGTGCGGTCGACCAACCCAGTCGACTTGGGATTCTTCAAGTGTAGGCGTCCAACAGAGAAGGGGACGGTCGACCGACCTAGGGGGTGCGGTCAACTGGTCAGCCCTCGGGTCTGGATCCGCACGATGCGGTCGACCGGCTTGGGGTGCGGTCGACCGACACCGACGCTGATTGTTCTTTTGGGCTTGCGGATAAAGGCCCAATTTACTAGATTTGTGTATATCTTTTCGGGTTTGCTTGGGAGCTACATATATGACCGTAAACTCTAGGTTTTAGTATGCCGTGATCATTATTCAACTTCAAGAGAGATTGTGCCGAGTGTTTCAAAGGTGAGAGAGAGAGATTGAGAGTTGTAATCTCTTTTGTAATCTTTGTATTTCTTTGAGAATAAGAAGTATTAGTTATCTCTGCATATTGGTTGTGTTCTTGTGAGATCTATATATTGTGGTGGCTTGTTCTTAGTTCATCTATTTTTTGGGAGTTTCTATTGCTTGTGGTGCACTTCCGCTATTAGCACTACGAGTTGGGAGTAGATTTCTCCGACAGGAGGGGGGACTGCGATGGGGGGCGAGGGACGATGACGACGGAGGTGTAATTGTTGGGTGACTTCGGGGGGAGCTAGGGTTTGTGATAGAGAGAGTGAGAGGAGATATGGACCGGCGAAGGGGCCGTGTGACAGTGATGGGGGAAGGGGCGATGGCGGGGGAGGGGGACGGCGATGGGGGAAGGGAGCTGGGTTGGGTTACTGAGTGAGGAGGGAGATTGAGAGGTATAAAATAATTGGGGGAAAGTAAAATGAGAGAAGGAGAGGGAGAGGGAGGGGGATTATTTATCCGTGACCTACCCCGATGTTTCCACGCAAAACCGCAGGGTAGCCCTCACCTATTCCGGCAGTTTTCGGAAACGCCGGGGTAGAGTTGGATTTTTTTGTTCTTTCGAATTCTTCGCTTCTACCGCGACGTTTCTATCAAAATGCTGGGGTAGATCTCTTTTCTTGTAGTGTCGGAGGTGAAGCTGTCCCCTCAAAAGATACAAGATATCCTGGAGAAGTTGGCGGAGCGGGTGCAGTGGTCCCCTAAAAAGATCACAGTTCAGTTGCTGGAGAATGTTCTACAGGATATTATCCTGGAGAAATAATAAAGGAAAGGATTAAAATGAAAGAACAAGATATTTAAAATGCAGCAAAAGAAGAATCCGTAGCATAAGTTTAAATATAGCGACATTCTAAGGATTTTTTTATAATTTGCTTATAAAATTTTGCAGTCATAAAACATCCAATTTGTTGTCAAGGCTAGAATTTTTTTTTACTAGTGATCTATTATTCTCATATAACATTGATGTTGTTTGATCTAGCTTGTAATCTTGCTTTATTTATTCGCTGGTGCCATCATCATTTAGGAGATTACATCTTATATGCATCAAATTTGTCCCTGCTCATTGATTTTTCTTCTTTCTTTTTCCTCCCACAAAGAAACTGATGATGACATCTTTCCTGTTTAGTTTATTTCACTACCATTTTTATTTCTGGCAATTATAGCCATATATAATCTTTTTTTGTATTTTTTAGATTTTGAGAATATTTTGGAGATTTGTATCACGATGTATTTTGAGCCTATTTAAAGGCCTTGAGATGAATGAAAAGATATGTCATTATTGATTAAAAAAAAATTTGTGTTGAGGTTTTGCTCTTCCCCCTTCTCCTTTGTGTGATACAACTGAGATCTAAATTAGGATTTGTGATAAATCTTAATACAATTTTAGAGTTAGTGATTAATTCTAAAATCTACCCCAAATTAAAAATCCCCAAATACAAATCCCTAACACAAACCCTAATCCCCTATTCTTCCCCTACACCAGCCGCCAACCTACTTCCTCTTCTTCTCTTCCTCTTCCCCAATCCCGACCAACAAAAAAAACAGAAAAAAAAAAACCCAACCTTCGTTTTCCCCAATCCTCCCATCCCGACACCCTAGACCCCATTGAAGCCATCCCCGCATCTCCAACCCGACTCCTCCAACACTCCTCGGCCACCGTCGCCGCCCTAGCTCTCCCTCATCCAATCGAACCGCCACCTCACCTTCATCCCCGTCTCCCATCCATCGGTACTGCCCTCAACCCACAGCCACTCCACCTCTTTCCCCTCAACAGCCGCTGCCCCTTCTCCCCTCGACGACGAACTCCGTTGCTTCCCCCCCGGCAACCAGCACTAGCCCCATCGTCATTGCTGCCTCCACCCGCACATCGAAGGCCCCACTTCATCATCTTCGCTGGCGAGTTCACCCTTGCTCCTCTTGCTGTCATTGCCGCTCTAATTGTGTTCTTAGTCGATGGTCCAACTCCGAGATCTACGCTGGTTTCTTCGCATTCGGTATACTCTTTCCACTATTAGTATTTGTGTTCTACTGCCATATTATCTCTTATATTATCTAATTTGCCTGTTGTCCACAAAATAACTGAGATTGAGTGTTCCACATGCTAGACTAGAGTACGAATCAGTATTGAACTTATTACTTGCTAAACACATAGGAATTTAATTATTGATCGTAAGGTTGAATTATTAATTGGAATTGTTACACTTGATTCAATTCTTGAAAACCCATCAAACCTGTTAACTGTTAAAATTTCCAACTTAGATCCGCACTTTCATGTTGGTAAAATTAACCCATTAAGATTCTTGAAAATTTTCTATTTTAGGGTTGGTTTTACATCATTTTGGTATCAGAGCGAAGGTTCTTCAAACCCTAGTTCTTGCATCGTAGGCATTATTTTTGCATTCATTTAGGATTGTTTAGTCTTTTATTTTATTTTTGTCTTTCTTTTATTTTAGGTTATTTCGGTTTCATTTTAAAAAAAAAGGACACACCCCATAGTTTCCACTCTTGGTGAGTACGTCTTCGCAGCACCATCACAGACCCTGAAGAGCCTTTCTTATCCCTTCCCAATCACCCAATTAGGAACCCTAGACTTCCCAGACCTAAGATGGACAACCCTGATATCTCCGCTACCCTAGCTGCCATCCAAGCAACTCTTGCCAATATCAATCAGAGGCTTGAGAAAGTGGAGCTAAATCAAACTATTGTCCCTGAGCTTCATGCCCATCGTTAGATCCCTCAGGGGAATGTTCATGACGATCGACATCAAGAACGTGACCCTGACGAACAATATAAAAAGAACATTAAGGCTGATGTTCCCCAGTTTGAAGGCCACATGGAACCCCAAGCTTATCTCGATTGGATCCGTGCCATGGACCACTACTTTGTGTGGTTCGACATGAGCGAAGCCCTTAAAGTTAAATTTGCCACTATGAAATTAACGGGTAAAGCTCAACAATATTGGACCAATCTTGAACATGCCCGCAAAGGCCGAGGCCTAACACCCATAGCCACTTGGGAGACCATAAAAGAGAAGCTCACTGAGAGATATGTACCGTTATCGTTCCACACCCGATTGCTAGATTCGTGGAACCAACTTTATTAAGGAAGTAGATCCACACAACAATATGTTGATAAATTCGATGACTTCCTTATTCGGTGCAATGCGTTAGGTAAAGAAAGTGAAGAACAAACTCTTTCTAGGTTCAGAGCTGGACTACGAGCTGACCTTAGGAACGAGTTAATCTATAGAAATGTGGACTCAATAGCGGTAGCCTACGCCATAGTCCTCGATATAGATTTCCTTAAAGCTAGTTCCCATTACAAGTCCAACGATTCGATGGATCATTCCTCTAGAATGAGTCATCCTGATCCCTCTAGACCTGAGCACTCCTCTCCTCAGTACCCTTACAAGTCTTACCCAAATAAACATACTTCAAATTCCTATCCACTTAGAAATGTCAATACGGGTAAGAACATTGAAAGAGACTATTCAAAGATTGATCCTCTCACTAAGTGCTATAAATGTAAGGGATACAGTCATATTGCTAGCAACTGTCCTAGTCCAAGTAAGATCAATATAGTAGAGGGTACCGCAGTCATCGCTGATGAGCCCGACAATGAGTTTACCTATGAACCTAATATAAGTGATGACTTTGATGAAAAAGAGGATGACCAATCTCTCAATTGTATTCAGCCTGTCCAGTCACCTCCATTGAGTATACCTGAGTCACCCATTCCTTCCCAAGTCACTTGGCAACCCATAGATTTTACCCCTGTGTTAGAACATCACAAAGTCACAGAGTCTATGCCCACATTTGCATATAACATTCATGACTTGCATAGAAAAATTTCCAAGGAACTTAATGAGAATAATTTTAACTACAAGTTAATAGCAGATACTAGAAGGAAATTTATAACTTTTGATATTGGTGACGAAGTGATGGTTCGAATTCATCCGGAACGGCTTCCTGTTGGACCCGTTAAGAACTTGAACATACGTGCTGCAGGTCCATTTAAGATTCTACATGCAATCAATGATAGTACCTATGTCGTTGACCTTCCTGAAGGTTTTGGCATAAGTAAGACTTTCAATATTGAGGATCTAGTACTTTATGAAGGCTCAAAAGTCAACCCTAGAAATTTTCTTATAGATGAGCCTATCCTGCAGTCTAATGGTGAGATTCCCCCATTACCTCCACTACCAGATACTACTTACCCATCGACAGAAAAATTGGATAATATTTTAGATGATCAGATAACCTCTATTAGAGATGGTAGTATGCACAAGTATTTGGTGAGGTGGAAAAACAAACCGAAGTCGGATGACACTTGCAGTGATCGTGAGGGGCTCCCGTAACTGGATCCAGATCTTTTGGAGCACGATGACAGGATCACTGGTTTTGATTCGACTGGGTCGAACTCTCTCCCACCCGGAGAGAATGATGAGGACATATTTCCTGTTTAGTTTATTTCACTACCATTTTTATTTCTGGTAATTATAGCCATATGTAATCTTTTTTGTATTTTTTTGGTTTTTAAGAATATTTTGGAGATTTGTATCAAGATGTATTTTGAGCCTATTTAAAGGTCTTGAGATAAATGAAAAGATATGCCATTATTGATTTTAAAAAAAATTTGTGTTGAGGTTTTGCTCTTTCCCCTTCTCCTTTGTGTGATACAACTGAGATCTAAATTAGGATTTGTGATAAATCCTAATACAATTTTAGAGTTAGTGATTAATTCTAAAATCTACCCCAAATTAAAAATCCCCAAATACAAATCCCTAACACAAACCCTAATCCCCTATTCTTCCCCTACACCAGCCGCTAACCTACTTCCTCTTCTTCTCTTCCTCTTCCCCAATCCCAACCAACAAAAAAAAAAAAGAGAAAAAAAAAAACCCAACCTTCGTTTCCCCCAATCCTCCCATCCCGACACCCTAGACCCCATTGAAGCCTTCCCCGCATCTCCAGCCCGACTCCTCCAACACTCCTTGACCACCGTCGCCGCCCTAGCTCTCCCTCATCCAATCGAACCGCCACCTCACCTTCATCCCCGTCTCCCATCCATCGGTACTGCCCTCAACCCACAGCCACTCCACCTCTTTCCCCTCAACAGCCGCTGCCCCTTCTCCCCTCGCCGACGAACTCCGTTGCTGCCCCCCCCGGCAACCAGCGCCAGCCCCATCGTCATTGCTGCCTCCACCCGCACATCGAAGGCCCCACTTCATCATCTTCGCTGGCGAGTTCACCCTTGCTCCTCTTGTTGTCATTGCCGCTCCAATTGTGTTCTTAGTCGCTGTCCAACTCCGAGATCTACGCTGGTTTCTTCGCATTCGGTATACTCTTTCCACTATTAGTATTTGTGCTCTACTGCCATATTATCTCTTATATTATCTGATTTGCCTGTTGGCATAAGTAAGACTTTCAAAATACTGGCATAAATACGAATCAGTATTGAACTTATTACTTGCTAAACACATAGGAATTTAATTATTGATCGTAAGGTTGAATTATTAATTGGAATTGTTACACTTGATTCAATTCTTGAAAACCCATCAAACCTGTTAACTGTTAAAATTTCCAACTTAGATCTGCACTTTCATGTTGGTAAAATTAACCCATTAAGATTCTTGGAAATTCTCTATTTTAAGGTTGGTTTTACATCAGAAACACTTATATGATATTTGTATTGAAATTTAAATTTTCTCTTCAAATTGATTCAAAGTTCTTATTAACATGGTTGTTTGATTCTCGTGGACCCTGGTGTGGTTTACGTTACTAAAATAGGTTATATTTTCAATTCAAACATTTTAGTAAGGCTGAGGTTAGTTGGAGAAGAACATAAAAATTGCACAACAAAAGTAATAATAGCGTGAAACAGAATGTCAGTGTGTAAAATTCCTGACGTACGGAGGCTGAACTTGCAAATGACTCTCAACTCAAACAAAGACCAAATGAGGCGAATGAAGATGTTGTCCCATATTTTGATCATAAAAATCAAGATTTGGCAACTCTTGCATAAACTGTAGCGAATCACGACCTTGATTTTCTTAGACATGAGCTGTCTCTAATGTCTCCGACACTTTAACTAGGCTGTAGAAAAAATGATGTACGTGTTTTTCTTCCGAATGCGTATTTCAACCTTTCAACTATTTTGGCAAATATTTTTTGAGAAATTCCACCCAGAATTAGAACCCTTTGTTTTTACTGACATCTCAAGAAATGACTAAAATAACCAGATAGTTATTCACTATTACATATTGTCAACAGGTTTATGGATCATCATGAATCACGATCATACTGAACAATTGTCAACAGGTTTATGGATATCTGAAACTTCAATTTTTTTATTGGTCAGTATATTTCATCGAGCTAATGGCAACAATAATTTTATGCTACCACATATGCATTAGGAAACTCTAGTTTCCCAACTATTTTGTGTTCAAATTGATGATTTGAATTCACGTTTCCTTGTTTTCATGTTTCACTTCCAACATTTGCACGTATTTGATCAATTAAACTGTTAATCTATTAATCTATCTAATGATATTGTGGAATCGTTGGCTGCTTCATGCATCACAATGATTAATATATTTCAATATTGCAAAGAGGAAACATGGAATTTGGTTTGCCCATTTATATGGTCCTATGTGCTGTTATCTTATTAAGCTTTATCATTTGAAACCATAACAGTAAACTATTTGATGGAATGGAAAGAATTCTTCAAATCTGCACTAGGAGTAACTGGCAAAAAACTGCATTTGATACATCCTGTTAACTGGGGTAGTATAGTTCTTTGAGTGGAAAGTTTCTGCTCACATGACATCTAATGATCTTGTTCCTTATGATAACTGTTCATTACATTTACAGCATCCCTGGTCGTTATGAGGCATTCTGGAAAGAGTTGGATCGCCGTGAAGCATATCTGGAAGAACAAGCATGAGCTGAAAGTTGAGAGGATGCGGGCATTGCTGCTCCTTTTGGGATCAAACTCTATGCATGGTTTTGTGTTGGTGAGATTGGTTTCACTTTCACTAGCTACGTACTATCCCTAAACATCCTAAGTCCCCAAATTGAATATGTCCATTGAGAATTGTCTATTAAAAAAATTTCGCAGCTTGTTTTCACATGTGAAATTTTTGTTGCCCTTTTCGGTTTTTTGAGCGTTGGATGCCTGCAAGGTAGAAGCGTCGAACATAATATACCTCAGTAATTTTGTGTCCTGTTACCTCGATGTATATTAGACTGGCATCTTTCCCCATGATAAACTACTTCAAAAAATAAATGAATATAGTAATATATTTGAAAATTTGGTAGAGTGTCCATTTCTATGTCGCACTCATGAGATTAGTCATTGATTATGAAACTTGTATTAGCCAATTTCATTTTTGGTCTTTACCAATCTGGTTGGTTGCATGATACATTAGATGCATACATCTGTTGATTATTATAAGGGTGTTTCACAATTCCAACATTTGTCGGCTGAAAACTTGAATTTGCAACACATGATTCTCATCTCAGCTGGTGTTAAAATCTTGAATGACAGCCTTTCGTCAATGTTTGGTTTTATATGGTTAGCCATTGAGATCATTCTCATTGGCATAAAAAGTGCACACAGAGTACATGAGAGGCTATACATATATGTCCATACGATCACAACCATACCTGTTCAATTTAGACAAGAATGCTAATGAAAAGAGCTAGGACTAATCGGTTCGATTGTTTGTATAACTCAGCCCTTGAGTTGTAATGGTAAGATGGATGAGAATGCTGATGAAAGAGTTAGATCTAGTAGGTAGACTGTTTATAGCACTGGTATCGGGCCCTATCGGTTTGGGTCATGCACTACCCACACAAGGACCCGATACCCTATGGGTCCAAAAATTGGACTCGGATCCGACCCGTGAGAACTGAGTCCGGCTCCTACTTAAAATAACCATACTCGTCGGGTCCAGTTCCTACTTAAGATATTCACAATTTTGCACTTAAGTACATGAATAAATAATATATTTACACATTCATTTTCAACAATTACTATTTACATGTATATCTCTATAACTTTATTATTCAAACTTCCTATTTTTTGGGCATTTTTAACGGGTCGAAATCCGGGTCGGGTCCATCTTGAGCGAACCCGGACCCGGACCCGGACACGAAACTGCAACGGGTCTTATTTTAGGACACAGACTCGGACCCATATTGATCGGGTCGGTTTCGGTTCAATGCCAGGTCCGGATCGGGATCGAATTTGGGTATCGAGTCAAAGTAACAACTCTAACTGTTTGATACTTCAATTGCAATTTTTTTCTCTAATATATGACCTTTTTCGAAATTATTTGCAGAAAGAGGACACTTTCCAAACTAATTGTGCTGGGGGACTCAACAACTAAACTCGCTGTTCCCAACGGCGAGCTTAGTTATTTCGTGTTCAGCGTTGGGAATGGCAGGCCTAGTTTTATTTTTTGGAGAAACTCGCCTCTCACAACGGCGAGTATAGTTTAAATTTATCAAACAAGACTCGCCATTCCCAACAGCGGAGTTATCTATACTAGACTTATTGGGAACGGCGAGGTTCTTTGAATTTTTTTTTTTTGGTACTAAACTCGCCGTTGGAAACAGCGAGTCTAGTGCAAAGCATCTCGCCGTTCCCAACAGCGAGTCTTGTTTGAAAATTTTGAACCAAAAAAATTCTTTGCTTGACTTGGTGAATTTTCGAAAAAAAATCTATCAAATTTTTTTTTTAGCTAAACTCGCCGTTGGGAACAACAAGTCTGGTCGTCGTTCTCAACGGTGAGTCTTGTTTGAAAATTTTGAACAGAAAATCTCTCAGTGGATTTTCGAAAAAAAAATTATTGAATTTTTTTTTTAACTAAACTCCCCGTTAGGAACAGCTAGTCTAGTGTAAAGCACCTCGTTGTTCCCAACGACGAGTCTTGTTTGAAAATTTTGAACTAAACTCGTCATTGGGCACATCAAATTTCTATATAAAAAAACAAAACAAAAAAAAGATACTTGTCGTATACCAACATCGAGCACGAAATAACTAAGCTTGCCGTTGGGAACGCAAGTTTAGTTGTTGAGTCCCCTACCGCAATTAGTTTGACAAGTATCTTCTATTTGCAAATAGTTTCGAAAAGGGACATATATTTTAAAAAAAATCTCAGTTGCAACAACAATATCGCAATTTGTTCATGGAGCTAGAAGCAAATAAAAAATTTGCTAAGTATTATATTTATATCTTATGCTAATAGGCGAGAGAGTCTACCCCCTCACTTCCTGTAACACCCCGTGTTATATATATATATAGTAAGTCTATTAAGAGCTGGGAAGCTGGGCTCCTTATCGGGAGCTGGAGCTAACAGCCATCCGATCTGGTTTGATTCAGATCGAATGGCTGAGATCAGATCCCGTTCTCCATATTTTTTGTTGAGGGTAAAATGGTCATTTACTCCCTCAATCTCTCCTCTCCTTCTATCTCCCCGCTCACTCTCTCTTCTCTGCTCTCTCTCCCCCCACTCCCCAAATCGCCCCAAACCCTAGCTCCAAATCCGACGCTCTCTCTCTCTAATCTCTTGCTAATCGATCCCTCCCGGCGCTCCTCCTCTCTCGCCCCCTTCGACTTTCGAAACCCATCAACTTTCGTCATCTTTCTACCTCTCTCAATCATCATCTCTCTCCCTCTCTCAATCTCATCTCTCTCCCTATCTCTCCAGACCCCTGACCCCAAATCCGTCGCCTCTCTCTCGCCCCCTTCGACTTTCGAAACCCTAGACGGGTTTGAAATCCCCTTAAGCCCCCATCGACCTTCGTCAGCCCCCTTCCACCGCTTGTTCTCTCGACCACCACTCGACCTTCAAAACCCTAAACTGATCTCCATCTCCATCTCCAACTTGGGTAGAGGTAAAATTTCAACTTGGGTAGAGGTAAAGTTGATATCTTTGCTATGGCAGTGATGAAAGGTTATTGATATGGCTAAAAATGGGGTTAAATCGGAACCGTCCAGATTGGGCACGAATCTTGAAGCTCGGGGGTAAAAAGGTAATTTCACATACAAGCGGATCCAAAGCGGGTACTGGATCTCCTTTTCACAGACCCAATAACCCACGAACGGGTCCGCTCCAGTTGGGCACGGGTCCCGACCCGAAGCGAGCCCAGACCAGCAAGAGACAAATCAGGGCCACTGATTTGACCAAGTCAACGGGCCTGATTTGCTCTCACCGGGAATCAAGGGGTTAGTTTCCTAAACAGACTGTGAGGATTTTTCTCCTAGCAGTTATACAGGGAACCAGGCCTCTAATCACTCCCCTGGCGACTATAAATACTTCCCCTCTGCCACTGTGACCAGGTTAATCACTTTTTCACCACTTTAAGCTCTTTCTTAATCTCTTCTGATTACTGACAAGAGCGTCGGAGGGTGCGTCGCCGGAATCAATCCCGGTGTTTCGCACTTCCTTGCAGGTTGTGGCAGGAGCAAGAAGGCTTGAGTCAACTGTTCGGGTTTTTCTCGGACTCACAAATTCTATCTGTTTACCCCCACACCGAAATCAGCGGTAACAGATTGGCGCCGTCTGTGGGAAGACAACCCCACGAACAGCCTCAGCCCCTTCTCTGTCGTCCTCCCCAACCATGCCTCCAAAGAAGGTCAGATCCAGAGGGTCAAACCGTGGGGCTAATCCCGCCGACCCAACAAAGGAAGCACCTTTCAATCCTACTCCTCAGCCCGACCTTCCTCCTCCGACCCAGCAGGGCCAGCCTCCTCTTCCCAAGCAGCAACCCAACAATGGCCCTTCCGGCCATAACGGTCGGAAGCAGAAGCAGCCACTCAACCCGGACCATGTCTCGGTCCATAACGGGTCCTCGGACACGATGGCTTCTCATCATCCCGACCTCCGCAACACACTCCTGAACCGCCAGAAAGAGGAGGACCTCCGCACTCACCTCGATGAGAGGCAGGCCCGAGAGGGAGCCTCCCACCAGCATCGTGACGAGCGGTCGCCTCACCGCCGAGAGGGCAGACGGTCTCCAGACCGAAGGGGCCGAGCGGCATCACCCGACCGCCGAAGGAGGGGGCCACAGTCCCCCGCGGGTCGGCATCAGCACAGGAACAATGACGCACCCATCACCCGCGCCGAGTTCCTGCAATTCCAAGACACCGTACTGCAGGCTCTTAACCTTCGGCAGAACGTCCAAAATGCTCAGAGGGCTCCAACGCCCCCGAGGGATCCCAGTCCTCGCCGCCGAACCCGAAGTCCTTCCCCGGCTCCCAGCCGCGAGCAGCGGCAATACAGTCCTCGCCGATCCCAGGGCTACCGGCGCCGCAGTCCACGCTCCCCTTCCTATGAAGAAGAGTCCGGGGAGTCGTATGATTACCAGCGGAGGGACGACGCCCTCATCCGCCGCCTCCATGAGGTGGAAAGGCGTATTAGCCGCATGGACAGAGAGGAGGAGTCCCGAGCAGGAACGGTCCGTCCCAGCAGACCCCCTTTCTCTCGGTCGATCATGGAGGCCCACATACCGAGGGGTTTCAAACCTCCGCAGTTTGAAACATACTCAGGGGAATCCGACCCAGTTGATCATGTCGAAAGCTTCAAGACCCTGATGCTGATCCATCAAGCTTCCGACGCCGTGCTCTGCAGGACCTTCCCTGCCACCCTCAGGGGGTCGGCTCGGGAATGGTATTCCAGACTCGCTCCCTCCTCCATCTTCTCGTTCGAGCAGTTTGAAACACTGTTCATAACTCACTTCGTGAGTAGCAGGCGAGCCGAGAAGACAAGCCTCTCCCTACTGAACCTGCGGCAAGAAAGGGAAGAGAAGCTGCGGGACTATGTGAAGAGTTCACCGCAGAGGTTAGGTCTATCGCCTCCTTAGACCAGTCTGTGGCGACCGTGGCGTTCCAGTCAAACGTCCTCAACGCTAACCTCCGATCGTCCCTAGCCAAGAAGCCCCCGCATGACTTCGCCGACCTCCTCCTGAGGTGCGAGAAGTATATCCGAGCAGAGGAGGCTGAGGCCCTCCCGAGCTTCGGGGGGTCCTCCTCAGGGTCGAAGAGGAAGGCGACGGGGGAAGAGGGGTCCAAGAAGGCGCAGAAGGACAACGGCGGTCAGCGCCGCCCTCCCCCCAGGTTCGAGAAGTTCACTCCCCTCACCACTAACGTCTCCACCATTCTAATGGAAGTGGAGAAGGAGGGAGTCATCCCTCCAGCTCCGAGGATGCACACCCCGGCGAAGAGGAGGAACAAAGATAAATGGTGTCGTTACCATCGGGATCACGGCCACGACACGAACGACTGCCGGGCCTTGAGAGATGAGATCGAAGCCCTCATCCGGAGGGGGCAGTTGGCCAAATTCGTGAAGGCTAACGATCGGGCGGATTGCAATTCTCCTCCGCCTCGGGGGGCTAACAAGCGCTCCGAGCGACGCAAAGAGACACCCGAGTTCGAGGAGGAACGGATTCTGCACATGATCCACGGAGGCCCCATGGGGGGCTCCTCTAATTCCTCCCGGAAGGCCTTCGTCCGAGAGGTCAACTCGGTTCACAGTGCCCCTCCCCCCAAAGGTCTCGGCGTCCCTGTGTCTTTCTCCGACGCAGACCTCGAAGGGGTCCGAACCCCACACTGTGATGCCCTCGTCATCGACCTCCACATGGCCAACTTCAAGGTGCAGAGGATTTTAGTAGACAATGGGAGTTCGGTCAATATTCTCTTCCTCTCGGCCTTCCGAGGCCTGCAGCTGTCCCGGGACCGTCTCAAGCCGGCCGGTTACACACTCCACGGGTTCACGGGGGTCCCGGTAACTGTCGAGGGAGTGATAACCCTAGACGTAACCGCAGGAAGCGCCCCTACTACCCGGACCGAGCCGATGGACTTCATGGTCGTCGACGTCCCGGCGACGTATAATGTCATTCTAGGCCGACCAGGCCTAGCCGCCTTGGAAGCTGTCCCGTCGGCATACCATTTGAAAATGAAGTTCCCCACTCGGTCGAGAGTAGGGGAAGTCAGGGGAAGCCAAGAAATAGCCTGGAAGTGCTACATGACTTCCACTGGGGGA
The DNA here is from genome assembly GCA_017893485.1 of Hemerocallis citrina. Taxonomy (NCBI): domain Eukaryota; kingdom Viridiplantae; phylum Streptophyta; class Magnoliopsida; order Asparagales; family Asphodelaceae; genus Hemerocallis; species Hemerocallis citrina. The sequence continues at coordinate 224,818,640 of CM030360.1, read as the reverse complement.
CCAGTGCTCTCGCTCGAGACACTAGAAATCCCCGAGCCGAAAGCTAGGCCAACGTCCGAGCCGGCGGACGAGTTAGAAGAAGTGCTCTTCTCGGACGAAAATCCGAGCCGGAAGTTCCTCATCAGCAAATCCTTGCCGACCGCACTGTGCTCGGACCTGATTAAATGCATCCGGGATAACCGTGACTTGTTTGCATGGTCGGCCGCGGACATGCCCGGCATTTTCGAGGAGCTGCTCGTCCATCGCCTAAGTGTCGAACCGAGGTGCAATCCGGTTCAGCAGAAGAGGCGAAAGTTCGCTCCCGAGCGACAGCAGGCCATCAAGGAGGAGGTGGATAAACTGCTGAAGGCCAAGTTCATACAGGAGGTAAATTACCCTGAGTGGCTCTCCAATGTTGTAATGGTCAAGAAGTCGAACGGCTCCTGGAGAATATGCATCGACTTCACCGACCTGAATAAGGCGTGTCCGAAGGACCCATTCCCTCTTCCAAACATCGACACCCTCATTGACGCCACTTCGGGCCATGAGCTCCTCAGCTTCATGGATGCCTTCTCAGGCTATAATCAAATCCGAATGTTCCCTCCGGACATTCCGAAGACCTCCTTCATCACCGACCAGGGCCTCTACTGCTATCGGGTCATGCCGTTCGGGTTGAAGAACGCGGGCGCCACCTATCAGCGCCTCGTCAATAAGGTCTTCCAGAACCAGATAGGTCGGAATATGGAGGTGTACGTTGCAGACATGCTCGTCAAAAGCGTCCGAGGCACTGATCACGTGGCCGACCTCCAGGAGGCCTTCGGCGTGTTGAGAAGGCACAGCATGCGGCTGAACCCGAACAAGTGTGCGTTCGGGGTCTCCTCGGGAAAATTCCTCGGCTTCATGGTAAGCCAACGAGGAATCGAAGCTAATCCCGAGAAGATTAAGGCCATATTAGACATGGCCCCGCCTCGGAACATCAAGGAGGTGCAGAAGCTTACCGGTCGGCTCGCCGCTATCGGTCGGTTCCTCTCGAAGTCGGGGGAAAAGTGCCTCCCCTTCTTCAAAGCACTCAGGGGGGCTAAGGGTTTTGAATGGGGCCAACCACAACAGGAATCGTTCGACCAACTGAAGGCATACTTGGTGAACCCCCCTCTGCTAAGCAAACCGGTCCTGGGCGAGAGACTCTCTTCGTCTACTTGGCTGCTTCCGAGCAGACCCTAAGTGCTGTCCTAGTAAGAGAGGAGGACCGGTCCCAAAGGCCCATCTACTACGTGAGCAAGGTGCTTCGGGACGCCGAGCTCCGCTATCCGAAGATAGAGAAGATGGCCTACGCCCTAGTCACAGCAGCGAGGAAGCTTCGGCCATACTTTCAGTCCCACTCGATCGTCGTCCTCACCGACCAACCCCTAAAGCAGATCCTCTATAAGCCTGAGACCTCGGGCCGGCTGATGATGTGGTCCATAGAGCTGAGCCAGCATGACATCTCTTACCAGCCCGGACAGCAATTAAGGCGCAGGCACTCGCCGACTTCATCGTAGAGTCCACTATCCCTGAGGTCGAACACATTCTGAATGGACCCCCCATTTGGACAGTCTTCGTGGATGGATCCTCCTGTAATGAAGGAAGCGGCGCAGGCATCATTCTAAACGGCCCTGACGACTTCGCCCTCCAGTACGCGATCCGCATGCACTTCAAGGCCTCGAACAATGAGGCAGAGTACGAAGCACTCATTGCTGGCCTCAGACTTGCACGAAGTGCTGGGGCGCAGCGCCTCCGAATCCACAGCGATTCCCAGCTCGTCGTAAACCAGGTCTTGGGCGAGTACGAGGCCCGAGACGAGCAGATGGCGAAGTACCTTGCTAAGGTTCGGGCCCTCATGAGCCGGTTCGAAGAGGCACTCATCCAGCGGGTCCCTCGTGAAGAGAACTCACAGGCCGATGCCCTCTCCAAATTGGCCTCATCCTCACTGCAAGGTCTCGAACAGACCGTACTGATCGAAGTCCTCTCTAAGCCGAGCATCGAAGACGAGACACCTGGCTCGGCGGAATCGTTGCCGGTCATGTTACAAGATAATTGGATGAAGCCTTTAGTGGAGTTCTTAAGGGACGGGCTCCTACCCGAAGACCCCAAAGAGGCTCGCCGAGTCAGAACCCGGGCCGAGCGGTATGTCTTGATCGAGGGCATCCTATACAAACGCTCTTTCTCTCAAATAGACGGTCGACCGTACCTAAGGTGCCTCTCTCCAGATCAGGCCGAATATGCCCTACAAGAGCTCCACGAAGGCATCGGAGGGGCACACTCAGGATTTAGGTCCTTGGCCCGAAAAGCTTTGAATTATGGGTACTTCTGGCCGACCCTCCTTTAAGACGCCGAGCGACACGTTCGGCAATGCAGCTCTTGTCAGAGACACTCCAACATCCGTCGCCTCCCTTAGGCCAACCTCGCCTCCCTATCAAGTCCCATCCCCTTTGCAATGTGGGGGATGGATTTACTAGGGCCTTTCCCTTCGGCTCCGGGTCAGTTCAGGTTCTTGGTCGTAGCCATCGACTACTTCTCGAAGTGGGTCGAGGCCGAGCCCCTCGCCACTATAACCGAGAACAAGGTGGTACAGTTCTTCTGGAAAAGCATCATCTGTAGGTTCGGCGTCCCCCGTGTCCTCGTGACGGACAACGGGACTCAGTTCACTGGCACGGCATTCCGAGCTCTGTGCGATGACCTTGCCATCCAGCAGCGCTTCTCGTCCGTTTCCCACCCTCAGTCGAACGGACAGGCAGAAAATGCTAATCGGCAGATCCTCGCAGGCATTAAGAAAAGGCTGGACAAAAGTTCCAAGGGCTTATGGGTCGACCAACTCCCCAACGTCCTATGGAACTACCGCACGAGCAAGCGGACCCCCACAGGCGAGTCCCCTTTCAACCTCACCTATGGGTCCGAGTCCGTGATACCTCTCGAAGTCGGAATACCTTCCCCTCGGCTCACAGCCTATGACGAAGCACAGAATGCCAGGGACCTCAGGGCAGACTTAGACCTGATAGATGAACTGAGGGAAAGGGCGGCGATTCGGCAGCAGAGTTACCGAAGAAGGGTTGAACTGGCGTACAATAAAAAGGTCCGACCCGCCAACCTTAAGCAAGGAGATTTAGTTTTGAGAAAGTTGGCCATATCCTTCCCCAATCAGAAGAGCAAGCTGGCTCCGAACTGGGAAGGGCCGTACAGGGTCACGAGGGTAGTTTGGCCCGGAGCTTATCGTCTTGAAAATCTAGAGGGCAGAGAGCTTCCGAGGACCTGGAATGCCGACCACCTCCTAAAATACCAAGAGAGCGCTCCGGCGCCACTCTAAGTATCATAGGATATCGAGCCATTCCAGTCCTTTGACTTGTAACCTATTTTCATAAATTGTACTATGTAAAACGGTTCGCCGTCGATTATCAGTAAAGAAAGCTCTTTCGTATTTGTGAATTCGCACGCTTCTCTCCCCTCTTATCATCTGCTTTTTAAATTTTGATTTCAACCAATGGTTCGGAGTCCACGTTCGGCTCGACCTCACCTCCTCGGCTCGTCCCCGGACGAACCAGGGGTAGACCGTTGTTTGGAACTGCTCCCACAACCGTTGAACTAAACCGATAGTTCGGAGTCCAACACTCGGCTCGACTTTACCTCCTCGGCTCGCCTCCGAGCGAGCCAGGGATAGATCGCCGTTCGGAATTGCTCCCACAACCGTTGAACTTCACCGATGGTTCAGAGTCCAACACTTGGCTCGACTTTACCTCCTCGGCTCGCCTCCGAGCGAGCCAGGGGTAGATCGCCGTTCGGAATTGCTCCCACAACCGTTGAACTTCACCGATGGTTCGGAGTCCAACACTCGGCTCGACTTTACCTCCTCAGCTCGCCTCCGAGCGAGCCAGGGGTAGATCGCCGTTCGGAATTGCTCCCACAACTGTTGGACTACAACGAGTGTCCCGGGGTCCAACACTTGACTCCCAGTCCCCCCAAGCTTGCTTCGCGGCAGCCTGGGAGCGGACCCCCACTCCGCTTCGCCAGTGGAGGGATACAGAAGCTACGTTCGGCCACCTAGTCTGAGCAATCTTGCCCAACAGCCAGAGCACGAAGCCCCATGCCTCCGGTCGGATGCCGAGCAAGTGCCTTCCCGAGCTCGCAAACAGAGAAAACACACTTTCTCCTCAACTTTCGTGCATGATCTCGATCAGACGGCCCAGATCTTGCCACCAACGCTAAACGACAAGATAGCATTTTCTTGGGAACTGAGCCGCTTCGAGATTCGTGCCTACGTTCAGCGGCTCAGATCTTGCCACCTGCGCTAAACGACAAGATAGCACTTTCTTGGAGACAAAGCCGCCTAGGAATTCGTGCCATACCTTGTCAGAGTCGCTAAACGACAAAATACTGTACTCGTAGGAACCCGTTCGGTTCAACACTCTCGCCGAAGGAACTAACACGCTCGGTTCAAAGATCTCGGCGTGACCAACACAGTTATAAGCAAGACAAATATGCAGAGCAATGAAAGATATTTTATTAAACAACCAAACCAGAGTACAAAGCACATCTTTTTCATGGTTACAAAGTGTTGGCAAACAAAATACACGATGCCGACCCACTATACTTGGCCCTCATATGGAAATCTCTTCGCTAGACTGTTCGGCCGACTGTTCGTCCTCCTCGGCTGACAGCTCCCCTGCATCGTTCCGGAGCTTCGCTACCACAGTCTACAAGTGTCAAATCTCCGAGAGCAAATTGTCCCGCTCGGCTATAATCTTCGACTGGTTGTGCCGAATACACTTGACCCGAAGAGCGTTGCTGAAAGCGGTTTGCGAATCTTCGTCCCCTTCTGCAGGGGTCAACTCGGCGATCCTGTTCTCCAGACGTTGGATCTCGGTTTCCCGTAGGTCGAGGACGGACAAGAGGTGGGCCCGCTCACTCTCAGCTCGGCGTAACTCCCGCTCGACGCTCCTAGGACTCAGAGCCGCCGTCCCAGAAGTGGCCTCGAATTCAGAGTCACCATCCGACCCGTGGAGATCAACATATGGGTCGGCCGCCTTGAGCTGAAAAAAGGGAAAAACAAATAGCAAGACTTCAAAACATCGCCGAGGCCCAACACTTAAAATTTTTCCAAATCACAAATCCGGATTCATATTCAGACATGTTAATTCTACATACAACGAGACCGACCCTACAACAACATTTTACAACAGATCAGAAGGGACATGAAGCGACATGATCAGGTCCTCTTCGGAAGGGGAACGCTTCGGTTTAAGGAAACGCGAGGACGACGAGGCCTGCCCTCCGAGCTCGATCCTAAACCAACGAAGCGCGACCCCCCTTCGCTGTTGGCCCTAACTGCGGCGCTGACCGAGGCCCCGCTCGACGAGACGGCCACACTGCTCTGAGCGTCGGCTGGACTCCGTCCGGTCATAGGCGAGCGTGTCGCAAGTTCGTAAAAGGAAATCCCTCTCTTGCTCTCTTCACGAGTACATGACGTACTGCGGACGTTAGCCCTCTCCGGCACAGGCTTGAGCGACGCGACCTCTTCCTCCAGTTCAATGATTCTGTCTCTCAGAGCGTCGTCCTTCGCCATCTTCTTCGGACGAGAAGGTCTTGACGAGCCAGAGACGGTGGCGCCATCAGTCGCAAGCCGTCGAAAGTGGGTGACCTCGATCCCCCTATCTATCGTAATCCTTCTGAGCCTGTCAACTTCGGCCAATAGCCTCTTGCGCTCGGCCGACGCCTTCTCCAGCTCGGAAGTCAGCTTCTCTTCCGCCGCCGAGCGTTCTTTCTCCGCTAATTCCAAGTGTTGGACCTCAGCCAAAAGGTCGTCATTCTTCTGCTCGGCGGCAGTAAGCTCTCTATGGAGCCGCTCGACTTCGCCTTCGGGACAAGGGGCTTGGGGGTACTTCCGCAGTTGCCACAGCTCGCGACTATACCTCCGCACAGCTGCCTTCGTCTCCTCCAGCTTTTCGAGCAGAAGAAACCGATTCTGCCGGCTGTGCAAGAGCTCACCCTTCGTGTTCGCCAGCTCCTTCCGAAGGTATACAACCTCCGTGATCGGACCGAACTTCACCTGAAAAGCGGAGATAAATCCGATGGGACAATACATGAAAACATCTACAACTAGTCACACGCAAATCCGAGGCTCAACACTTGGACAAATTTTGGCCAAACAAAATGTTCTCATTCAAAACCGAGGAGAAAGTTTTACAAAAAGCGGTGGCCAGTCCGCAGTTAGGCTTACAAAAAAAAAGACTAAAAAAGAGAGACAACCGAGTCAGGGGTCAACCTTTTTGCCGCTCGGGTCCGTCGACCCCCCGGTCTTGTCCTCGCCATCGCCCTCGCCTCCGCCTTCGCTCCCACTCTCCTCCTCGGAGTCGTCCTCCTCCTCGCCCTCGGCTTCGGTCTTCCCTGGGCCTTCGACACCTTCCGCCTCTCCCTCGGGGTCGAGCAACCCTTCGGGAACACCCTCCTCCCCTTCCACGGGGTCGTAAAAGTGGTAGGAGGACGTGTCGAAGCCCGGGTTCTTGGCGGCTACGTGGAGCAGGGCTCGACCGTAGGCATCCTCCATGTTCTGGAGCATGTGTTGCGCGGCCTCCTCCTGCACGGCCTTCCTCACCTTCTTCACCTTCTTCTGGTGTTTGGCCATGATCTTTTCGGCCCTCTTCCGAGCCTTCTCCTCTTCTGACCGAGCGTTGGCCAGCGCCTCCTTCAGCTCGGCAGCCTCCTTCTCCAAGGCCTCAAGTTTGGCCGCCGCATCCTTCGACAGCTGAATTGCGTCGGCCAGCTGCTGCTCCAGCCCCTTCACTTCAGCACCCCTCTTCGCCGAGAGGAGCTGCTCGGCATCAAGCAGCTGCGTGGCCTTGACGCGCTCCGCCCTCTCCCGTTCGTTCTCCTGCTCCTTGTTCGCAAACTCCTCGAGCAGGAAATTGAAGTGGCAGAGGGTCTGAAAAAGGACAGCACATTAAAATCCGAACCCAAGGACTTGGAAAAATTCTAGAAAAGAAATTTTCATAAGGGAGAGCTCGGCCTACTTACCGACATAGCATTCCAAGCAATCTGCATCACGGCGTCCCCTGCTAGCCCGGCCTTCAGAGTCGCTCGATCCTTTGGGGTCGGCAGGTGCCTCACCGCCTCCATGCAGATGTTGCCGTCGCCCAAGAAGCTGTCGACGTTCATCACCTGCCAGTCAGGGACGAAGATCTGCTTATGACGCTCGGACAAGATCTTCTCCACCTCGGCAGTGAGGGGCGGAACTTGGAGGGACAACACCTCCTTCACGCCGAACGCACCGCTCGACGAACCGGGAGCGTCCCCCTTTGGGGTCGGTGTCGGCGTACCCGAGGTAGGAGGGTCGAGGACCATGACCTCCCCCTGCTCGAGGACCATGACCTTCGGCTGGTCGGCAGCCTTCACGACCGAAGGCTTCTTCGAGGCTCGGCTGTCCTGAGGCCCCGCCACAGGCCTCTTCTTCTTCGCCTCCTGCTCCGACCGGCCCTTCGCCACCAGAGCTTTGTAATCCAGCTTTATCGTCTCTGCACAAGCCAAATGAAAAAATTTAGAAAAATTTTCATGAACCTTAAGCAAAAAGTATAAATACCAGAAGCATACTAGGGTCGATCGGACTGAGACCCCCTCGGAACAGATCCTCCTCGGTAATTTCTTTCCAGCTTAGCGCTGGCAGGGCGAGGAGCTTCTTCTGGACCTCCGCCTCCTCATCACTCAGTGCCGCCTCCTTCTTGGTCCGGTTGGGCAGACCATCCTTTGCCCAAACCGTCGGTATCACCCACGGCGCCGGAGCTCGGATGAGGAAGTACTTCTCCTTCCAATGTTTGATCGAGTCCGGATTCTCGATCAGCTTCACGCCCGTCCGGGGCGAAAGATAGAACCTCTGTTCGTCCCGCCTTGGCTGACAGGGTCGGTAGAGACTCCGAAAGAGGAACATACTCGGCTTGGCGCCGACCTCTTGGCATCGGAGGACGAATGCCATGACGTGCCTCCATGTGTTCGGCATCAGCTGGGCGGGGCTCAAACCGTACCATGTCAGGACATCAACCACGAACGGGTGGAGGGAAAAGCGGAGTCCGGCAATAAGGGAGTCGACCGGAAAGACACACACATCCGACGAGGACTTTGTGTTGGCTCGGAAACCCGGCCCGGGGAGGAGCAGTCCATAGTCGGCAGGGATCCGGAAGCCCTCTCGGATCAGGTGAAGGTCACCCTCGGTGAGAGACGAGATGGTATGGTCCACCTCGGATAGCTCCCTCGGCTCGTTCTCTTCCACCAACTTAACCGTGCCTTGGGTCACTCTCTCCAAGGTGTCCTCGGCGTAGTCCCGTACGCCTCCCACGCTCGACAGAGAAATGGGCTGCCGACCGAACGCTCCCGCCGTCTTCGGCGTTTCCACGATCGTGACCACGGCCTTGCCCTCCCGGGACACCGCCGCAACTTCCTTAGGCAGCTCGGCCACTTCGCCCTCTCTATCCGGACGTACGACGGTCTGATCACTCGGCTCCACTACCTCCTTCCCTTTATCCCCTCGGCCAACGGCTTGCTCCGAGGCGGGGGTCTCATCCGTGATCTTAACCATTTTTTCTAAAAGAGAAGGGAAAGAGACTGACCTTGAAGTGATAGGTACGGTCGGAAAGTTCACCGGAGACAAGGAACGCTACCGCGATAGCTAGCACCGCCACCAGAGAGCTGAAAACTTCGAAGGCAAAGTGAGAACTGAAGAGAGAGAGTAAAAGTAAAAAATGAGACTTGGTCTAAGGGGGGGTGAAGATTTATAGTAAAATGGAACGTCCTTTGGACTTCCAGACGAAAGAGCGCGACTTTTGGGCTGCTCTCGAAACGTCGCGAAGGCCCAACACAACTGCCTTCCTCACCAAGTCAACTAGCTCGGTGCAATGGGATCTGAATCCGAGCTACACGTAATCCGAGCCAGATTGCACAGACTCCGGTCGGTCTCCGAGCAAGGGCCTTTCCGAGCCTGCAAATGGAGAAAACGCACTTTCTCCTCAACTTTCGTGCATGATCTCGATCAGACGGCCCAGATCTCGCCGAGGACACTAAACGACAAGATAGTGTTTTCTTGAGAAATGTGCCCGTCTCGAGATACGAGCCGCTATCCAACGGTTCAGATTGCGTCAGGTTGCTCGGAGGCCCTACACTTCCTCCATACCCCACCTCTGTCTGAAGAAACCAGAAAAAATTTTAATTCAAAGTTTTAAGGCACCACCTTCGGCGTGCCCCCTAGGCCCCATGTCTCGGTCGGCTTCCCGCCGACCCACGGGGCCCGGTCGAAAGCAGATCAACACTCAGAGATCGGGAGAAGCGCACCATTCCGAGCTAGTTGATTGTAACTGTGAAGGTTCGGCCTGGTAGAGGACTCTAGCAACAGAACCTTCACAGTTTCAAACAACAAGCTCGGAACGCCCTTTATTTCTTCCCCCTCAACCTCACCGGTGGTCCGGAAGTCCGAGCCATAATCTCCCCCGATGCTGATACCCACGTCGGGGCAGTCAGAGTCCGGAGAAGATCATGGTGGAAGAACGACCGCTCGTCCTTCCGAAGCAACTTAGCCCCCGGGTCCGAATTTGGATCGTCACCTCTTCCACCATGATCTCCTCCAACCCCGCCACCCACCTCGGGGCAGCCGGAGTCGGCAGAAGACCTTGGTGGAAGAACGACCACCCATCATCCCGGAGCGACTCATACCTCGGGTTCGGATCACAGTCGTCACTACTCCTGCCTCGTTCTCCCCCGACCCCGACACCCACAATGGGGGCCGTCAGGAACGGGAGAAGAAGAAGGCAGTAGAGTGACCACCCCTCCGAACCTATCAAGGTTAAGACTTCACAAGACTGGCGTCCGCCAGAGGCAGACACCACCGAGGTCTAAAACTCAACATTGCTGCGACTGAAATAACAAGGGGAATGGAGTATTTATAAGCTCCCCTCCAAGGCCTCACCATTATGACCCTCGGAAGTTGAAACGCCACGCATTAATTGAAGGAGTTACCCTTAATGACCTGGGGAAGGTGGAACGCCGCACAAACCCCGGGGCACCATTAATGTCCTTGGGAACAGAATCATCTCGAGACAGTCCGCACCACGTCACCCGACTTGCCGAAACCCCCTATCTTCGGTCGGCGGCCGAGCAAGTGCCTTTCCGAGCTCGCAAACGGAGAAAACTCACTTTCTCCTCAACTTTCGCGCATGATCTCGATCAGACGGCTCAGATCTTGCCACCGATGCTAAACGGCAAGATAACGTTTTCTTGGAAACTGAGCCGCCTCGAGATTCATGCCTACGATCAACGGCTCAGATCTTGCCACCTGCGCTAAACGACAAGATAGTGTTTTCTTGAGGAATGTGCCCGTCTCGAGATGCGCGTCGCCATCCGAAGGCTCAGATTGCGCCACGTCGCTCGGATTTGCCGAGACCCCCTCCCTCCGGTCGGCGGACGAGCAAGTGCCTTTCCGAGCTCGCAAACGGAGAAAACTCACTTTCTCCTCAAAAATCGCGCCTGATCTCGATCAGACGGCCCAGATCTCGCCGAGGACACTAAACGACAAGATAGTATTTTCTTGAGGAATGTGCCCGTCTTGAGATGCGCGTCGCCATCCGAAGGCTCAGATTGCGCCACGTCGCTCGGATTTGCCGAGACCCCCTCCCTCCGGTCGGCGGACGAGCAAGTGCCTTTCCGAGCTCGCAAACGGAGAAAACTCACTTTCTCCTCAAAAATCGCGCCTGATCTCGATCAGACGGCCCAGATCTCGCCGAGGACACTAAACGACAAGATAGTGTTTTCTTGAAGAATGTGCCCGCCTCGAGATGCGCATCGCCATCCGATGGCTCAGATTGTGCCACATCGCTCGGACTTGCCGAGACCCCCTCTCTCTGGTCGGCGGACGAGCAAGTGCCTTTCCGAGCTCGCAAACGGAGAAAAAAGACACTGAGCTACTACGACCGTTGGATCTCCCAGAAATTCGTGCTCTTGATGACGAACGGTCCAGATTGTGCCGCGTGCACTAAAAGACAAGATAGCGTTTTCTTGGGATTCACACCATCATCCGACGGCTCAGATTGCGCCATGTTGCTCGGCCTGCCGAGACCCCCTGTCTTCGGTCGGCGGCCGAGCTAGTGCCTTTCCGAGCCCGTAAACGGAGAAAAAAGCTTCCGAGCGATAACAGCCAATGGATCTCTCAAAAATTCGAGCTCGACCATGATCAACGGCTCAGATCGAACCACGCCATAAATCGGTATTAAAAATCGTTTTTTATTTATTTAAATCGTTTATTTATTTAAAAATTGCGAAAAAATTGCTAAAAATTCGGGAAAATTAACTAAAAATTCTAGAAAATAAATAAAAATTCGGGGGTATATTTTTGAGCCCCTGAACGGACAATTATCGCCTAGAATGCACTGTAAAGGCCCCCGAACGATTAGTAAATACATCGCAAAATTATGTAAATAATCCGAAAAAATAAATAAGAGCCGTCAAATACTCGATATGGCTAGGAAACAGTACATGACATCAAAAAGTTACCTCACTACCCCCTTCGAAATTCTAAGTCCTCCATATGGACTCCGATACAACTCCACTAGCCACCAAAACAGTCAAACTACTCCTCAAAGGCTGATCATGCTCAGTCTTTAGGAGTGGGGGGCTCGTGATATGGCTAAAAATGGGGTTAAATCGGAACCGTCCAGATTGGGCACGAATCTTGAAGCTCGGGGGTAAAAAGGTAATTTCACATACAAGCGAATCCAAAGCGGGTACTGGATCTCCTTCTCACAGACCCAATAACCTATGAACGGGTCCGCTCCAGTTGGGAATGGGTCCCGACCCGAAGCGAGCCCAGACCAGCAAGAGACAAATCAGGGCCACTGATTTGACCAAGTCAACGGGCCTGATTTGCTCTCACCGGGAATCAAGGGGTTAGTTTCCTAAACAGACTGTGAGGATTTTTCTCCTAGCAGTTATACAGGGAACCAGGCCTCTAATCACTCCCCTGGCGACTATAAATACTTCCCCTCTGCCACTGTGACCAGATTAATCACTTTTTCACCACTTTAAGCTCTTTCTTAATCTCTTCTGATTACTGAAAAGAGCGTCCGAGGGTGCGTCGCCGGAATCAATCCCGGTGTTTCGCACTTCTTTGCAGGTTGCAGCAGGAGCAAGAAGGCTTGAGTCAACTGTTCGGGTTTTTCTCGAACTCACAAATTCTATCTGTTTACCCCCACACCGAAATCAGTGGTAACAGTTATGAAGTATCAATTTTTGTCGGTCCAGAGCTAACACAAACATAGCATGAAGTATACAAATTTTGTTAGCTCAGAACATACTTCATGCTATGTACAAAAGGTTTTTGGTACATTACATTTTTGGTACAGTACAATAATATTGTCTCTAATTTCTATTTCGAAATTGGGGTGCTACATGGTTTACTATTAGTTAAATACAGATTTTAATTGTTCAATGATATGTTCAAATTAATTTGGTGCTTCTTTTATTTTCACAGCATGAACACCTCTATGTTGAAACCATGTCATGCTCAGACACAAATACATCATAAGCAAGACACATGTATACTATTACTAGCTTATTTTGAGTTAGTTTCTTAAGCATTTTTCCACAAACCAATTTTACATATCGTATACCATTTACATGAGCATGTTCGTGCCCATGCTTCTTGGAGCCACAATTGATTTTACTCATAATTATTCAATATTCATATCAACACTAGCTCTAAACTTCTAACTCATTTTGTGTTCATATCCATTGTTTAAGCATATATATCTATTTCGTATCATTCCCCATTCTTCCAACTATCTATTAATCAACATCCAATTTCATATTCAGAGAAATTGCTTTCGTATATCAAACAATGTCTAATAATCAAATGCAGCCTATATCCAATTCAATCAAATTTCTATCCCAAACAATGAAAAAAAATCCCTAACTTTAGCCCATAAATCACATTTCATGAAGATTAGGAAATTGTCTGAGGAAGCATAATGAATGCATCACCAATAGTGAAATATACCATGTCAAAACCAATCTCATATTCAGAGAGCCATAATGACTTCTCAGTGATCTCAGTGATCATAATGAAAGACTATTGAAGGATAGAGCCTCAGAAACACAACTCGTATTCAAAAAAGCAGCAGAAGTGTAATGCACCATGACAAAACAAAGTGCAAAACTAAAAGAGACCCAAATTAAGTTCATCATTGCCCAAATTCAGAAAATCTTCAATCCCTGAATTATGAATGAAGCATAACAGTGTAATATCATCATAGTCATAACCAAATTAGGTGCATTAGTGTAATATCACCACATTGTAATCTCATAATGAAGCATAATAGTGTGATTTCATCACTGCCATAGCAAAGATCAACTTTACCTCTACCCAAGTTGAAATTTTACCTCTACCCAAGTTGGAGATGGAGATGGAGATCAGTTTAGGGCTTCAAAGGTCGAGTGGTGGTCGAGAGAACAAGCGGTGGAAGGGGGCTGACGAAGGTCGATGGGGGCTTAAGGGGATTTCAAACCCGTCTAGGGTTTCGAAAGTCGAAGGGGGCGAGAGAGAGGCGACGGATTTGGGGTCAGGGGTCTGGAGAGATAGGGAGAGAGATGAGATTGAGAGAGGGAGAGAGATGACGATTGAGAGAGGTAGAGAGATGACGAAAGTTGATGGGTTTCGAAAGTCGAAGGGGGCGAGAGAGGAGGAGCGCCGGGAGGGATCGATTAGCAAGAGATTAGAGAGAGAGAGCGTCGGATTTGGAGCTAGGGTTTGGGGCGATTTGGGGAGTGGGGAGAGAGAGAGAGCAGAGAAGAGAGAGTGAGCAGGGAGATAGAAGGAGAGGAGAGATTGAGGGAGTAAATGACCATTTTACCCTCAACAAAAAACATGGAGAACGGGATCTGATCTCAGCCATTCGATCTGAATCAAACCAGATCGGATGGCTATTAGCTCCACCGATAAGGAGCCCAGCTTCCCAGCTCTTAATAGACTTACTCTATATATATATATATAATTAAATTGAATGTGGCCTATAGAATATCTCTATAGGAGGTTGGTTGTATGGGTTTGTTGCACGGTGGGGGACCCACAAGGCAGCAGATGTTGTTGTTGTCGTTGTCACGGGATGAGGTGGCAGGAGTGGGGCTCGGTTGTGAAGAGGGGGGGGTCTATGCGAGCGCCAAGTGGCTGTATGGGACCCCCTGACTTCGGCTGTTGTGTGCTCTCGCCAGAGAGAGAAAAAGCAGCTGGTTGTGTGTTTGGAATTGTCCCATATCAGAAATATTTGAGATTAATTGTATATATATATATATATATATATATATATATATATATATATATATATATATATATATATATAATTGTTTGGAATTAGAGATTACAAATCAGCTATAGTATTTTTTATGAGGCAAGTCTGTGGTAGGCAGTTGTTAAAAAAATCGTTATTCCATTTTAATAATATAGCAAAATGAGAGAAAAAATAGGAACTACGTACGATTTTATTAAAAAACCAAAACAAAATAAGAACCCCAATCCCTCAAACTCTTCTTCTCCCACTTTCTCAATCTCACAAAATCTCACGTCTCTTCCCAACCCCACCCCAAACCGAAATACAATTCATAAAATTATTTTTGTATGATTTTCTTAATCTATCATCTTTATTTTAACCAATGCTATAATGCATGGTTTATAATGTATAACTTATTTACTAAATGTTAATAATGTTGTAATATACATGTTAACATAAATTGATTAAATTTGCGACATCTTTTCATTGCATGCATTTTTTAGCTTTAGTAATATTCAATTGGATAACATTATGTTTTGTGAGTGATTCTTTAAATCATCTGCTTATATGAGGATGATACTGAATATTTCAGTACTTACGGTAAGGTGATATTCATAAGTTTCTCCTAATTCGTTCACACTTTTTGGAGTTCTATATAATTTTAGGGTAAATTTCAGTTAACCCTACCGAGTTTTACTCCTTTGGTAGAAAACCCTACTCAATTTTTTTTTGGCTGAAAACCTTACCCAACTTTGCTCCGTTAGGCAATAAGGCATACTCCATTAATTTTGGGCTGTTAACTGAAAAAGTGATGACGTATCAATTTTTCAATGACGAAAATACCTCTATACAGTTTTTAAAATTACCCTTATGCCATTTTTAGAGTGTTTTTTGGAAAATTGAAAGATTAGGTGGGAATTTTGTGGGGATTTCGACAATTTTTTTATTTTTATTTTTTTTAATAATTTCTTTAAAACTCCTTAAAATTCCCTTTAAATTTCCCTCAATTCCTTAAAAATTTGAACAAAAAATACTTCAAAATTATGAAATTACTTTATAAACAGAGCTCATAATGCTCACTAAAGAGAGCTTAAGATGCCTGGAAACATCATAAACAAAGCTCAATAGGCCAGGAAACAACATAAACAGAGCTCATAATACTCACAAACAACATAAACAGAGCTCTTAATGCTCACAAACAACATAAACTGTAACACCCTCGATTTTTAAATAATGTTTTTGAGATTAATAAATGAATTAAAATAATTTTTGGTGATTTAATAAACATTTTTTCTGAAATTTATCTTTTTACACGTTCAAAACACCTGCAAATATTTTCTTGGGAAGTTCAAAGTCAGAAATTATTTTGGAAAAACCTAATATTTATTAGTAGGTATTATTTATGAATTTTCTAGATTTTTCTGATATTTATTTGGCATATTTGCAAATATTACAAAAAGATGGGCTTTTGTGCAAAATTACCACTTGGAGTAAAAACTCTAGAATTTTGATTTTCTGGGCTGAGCATGATTGCTAGCCAAATCAGAGGTAAAGAGTTTACCTTTTATTCTAATAGATTTGGTTCATTTTGCAAATTTGTTAAAGAATGGTCTTTTTGCAAAATTGTCACTTAGAGGCCAAAATTACAAAATTTGTTTTCTGAATTTGAAATTGATGCCGGCTAGATCTGGGGAAGTTATTTTTGATTTTAATCTCAATTGAATTGGTTAATCTAATTACCTAGTATGAAGAATTTAAATATGTAAAAATATATTCTGAAGGAATATTTTGCAAAATCTTCCCAAAACCCTAGAACCCTAGATTAGGGCTGCTGCAGCCGTCCCCTTCCTCTGCAAAAACAAAAAACTATTTTATTATTGGTTTTCTTGGAGTTTCGAAGCGAAGATCTTGAATTTTTGCAAAAGGAGCTTTTTCTTATTCTTTATTATTTCGGTTGATTCTTCATTGAGGTGAGTGACATATGTTTATTTTTGTATTGTTCTATAAATCTTGTATGTGGTGATTTGTTTAGTAGAATGCATGCTAGTGGATAGTATGATGATATAATGAATATATTGATGGATGGATGGTTAAAAGTAGATTTTTTATCATTGTTACGATAAAAATCTCTATATAGATGACTTAAGAACATTAAGAATTTAATATAACTCATGGAGGTGCTATTTACTTGCTGATTTGCTGATGTATAATGGATTGTAAAATTTAAAATGCATAAAAGTGAACAAAATTGGATCTTTACTGTGTGTGCATATGGGTATGATCAGTTTTTTATATTTGATGAAAAGAACTTGACTAAATGAATGTTATAATTGCATATAATCACAGACAAATTAATCTAACTATTTGTAGATGTGTATAACAAGTTGGAAGAGGACTTTTGAAGTCAAAAAAACCAAGTTTGGGGGTTTTGAATTGGGGATTGATTTCGAGTCTGATGGTGTTTCAGCTGAAATTGTTTTTTTAATTTTTTTTATTTTGTAAAGTTTTCAATTGGATCTTGATTCTGTATGATACTGAGATTGAAATAAACAAAATACTACTCATACACAGGGATTCTTGATGTTTTAACCGAAGTATATGCACACGAATACACACACACACACACACACACACACACACACACACACACACTTAAACATTTTTGATGTTGAATAGTTTTAATGAAAAATACACACACACACTTATACATTTCTGATGTTGAATAGTTTTAATGAAAAATTGATCTTTTATGAATTCGATAAGAATTTGGTTTGATTTATAAACTCCAGTAGGTTAAGTAAGTTGTATTTGATCATCTCAGGATTTTTATTTTGAAAATTTATGCTTTAAAGAGATAAAACTATATATATGTTGAAAAAGTGCACGAATATTAAAGCGCTATTTTTTTTTGACATGTCAGTCGACCGCTCGAATTTACACTAAAGATTTTGGTTGACTGTCAATTCTTTACTTTTGGATTTTTAGCTCGAAAATCGACCGTCGCTTTTTGAACTGTTTTTGACAGTCGACCGTCGCTGTTGTGCTGATTTTTTTTCTTGAGTTTTCTGCTGTTTTCTCGAATGACTATTTCTTCGAACTTATGAAGTATTGATCTACTGTTTTAGATGATGTTTTTACTATAGATTACTGTATTCCATAGAGAGTTATAATTTTATTCTAATAGAATTTAATTTAGGTTTCTACGACTGTAAAAAGGTGAATTTTATATGGTTTTCCAAAGAAGTTCTTGTTTTGGTGATTTTTCTGTGACTTCAAGATGTGAAGCCCAATTGTTTAAAGAGATTTAATTTTAGATTTAATTTTTAGAAATTTTTGAGTATTTGGATAAATTTGGATTTGTTTGATTTAAAGAAGTTTTCTTGATATAAACAATTTAATGATGGAATTAAGAGTTTTAAAGAAAGGTTTTGTGTTGGTATTTGATTTGTGAGTCTCTAAGAGTTGAGTGGGATTCCTATACACCGGCAGATGAGATTTTTTGGATTTTGAACAGTTGGTTCTTGGGGTTGTTTTGGTGGAATAAAGTCCTGCAGGATACACCAACTCTAGAGGGGGAAATTATGTTTTAATTAATAATAATCAACCTAAGGACAGACACTAGTGGAGATGTGATAGAACTTAAAAAACGTAAGTATATGCTCTAGGGGTTAGTCCAACGGATGCGTTCCAGGATTTTGTGTTATTATATCCCATGCACAGTTGGTATGTTCGTGTATCGAGGGTCAGCAGGCCTATTCACGGAATATACAGTGCATTTGCGTGTTGAGGGTAGGCAGGCCTATTCATGGGATATACTGTGTATCTGCACGTCGAGGGTCGACAACCCTATTCATGGGATACACGGCAGGGATGTGATTCTCCGGTTTTTAGCTATGCTTATATGATGCTTGTGCGTCGAGGGTTGTCAGGCTTATTCGCGGAGTAATCTAGATATTTGTTTCTATCAACGTAGTAGGATTAGTTGCATAACGATGGATTAAATCCTATCAAGTGGAGAACGATAAGGGCTTGCACCGAACCTATGTAGTATGGAATGCATAGAATCCGACAAGTATGTATTAGAGAGTCATTATATTGCATTTGTGTTTTCTTGATTTGGCTTTATGCATGTTTGTTTTCTGTTTTCCTACACTTGACACTTAGCTTAGTTTCACTTGATGGTTTCATGCTTTATTTATCATTATTTCATTATCCATGTGTTACTACGGTGGGAATGCATTGATCATGACTTTATTCTTTATGTTTCATTTATATTGTATTTCTTTTGATGTCACTCACACCGTTATGGTTAACCCCTGTAGTTTTAGGGGTTAGGGTTATCTCTAGCCTCATATTTTACAGGTAGGTACTTATAGCTTGGGATTTGGATACATATGGTAGAATGATAATGTGGCTTATGCAAATTGTAAAAGAATGTATTGTAAAAAAAAAAATTGTAATTCAAGGTGTTGTTTCCGTTGTGCTTTATAAAGAACTAGTATAATGCACGTGCAATGCACGTCTATAAAAAAGTTTAGTCATTAAATTAAATGAATTTGTATTTGTATATTTTGATTTGACGTGCATGACATGGAGATGTTTAGTGGATGTAGTTTGCACGTATATTGCACGGGTTTACTCAGTTATAAAATTAGGGTTTGTTTGTTTACACCCCCAACTCTCCCATTAAAATAGTAGAGATTGATGTAATAAAAGTTGAAAAATATCTGTGTTTGGCTATGTTTACTATTACATTAAGTTAGATGCTGTGAATTGTGCTATGTATTTCTGATATATTATATTGGATATTCGGGGTGCTACATAAACAAAGTTCAACATGTCTGGAAACAACATAAATAGAGCTCATAATGCACACAAACAACATAAACAGCGCTTAACATGTCTGGAAACAACATAAACAAAGATCATACTACTCACAAACAACATAAACAGAGCTTAACGCGTCCGGAAACAACATAAACAAAGCTCATAATGCTCACAAACAACATAAACTGTGCCCAAGATGCCTGGAAACAATATAAACTGAGCTCATAATGCTCACAAACAACAAAAATAGAGATCAAGATGCTTGGAAACAACGTAAATAGACCTCATAAGCAACAAACAACATAAACATTTTTCATGTACATACTGTTAAAATGTACATAAATTTGTTACATATCATATTATACAAAATAGATACAAAGCACATAAACAGGATCAGCAGCTAGCAGCTCAATATACATCATATATTCGACATTTGTCAACACCATCAGCCACTGTACAAACTGCAATAAACAAGAATGAAAGGGTTTAACTAGCTGTTAGTAATTATTTATGAAAGATAACAACACTAATAACACAACTTAACTCAAAATGTTTTTAAGTAATTTTGGGCTCATAAACTCTTGTATATAACAAGGATTAAGGTAATTTTCAATTGAATCAAGCATGACTCTCAAAATCATCAGAATTATGAATTAAGCATATCAAGAAATTGTTATAGGAAACAAAAATATACTGCAACACCTAATCAAGACTTAATCAAGACTCAAAATTAAATTAAATTAGTCATTTATCTTTCGAATTAGTGGTTTTGCATCTATTAGATAGCAGTATAACTAGTTAAAGAAACTGAAAGCCCGCACAAGCACAATTATGGTTCACCTATTGGCCTTATCACACATACAAATAATAATATGGACATGTAATGTTCACATGAACAACATCTGTCATAAGATATACCTCTCATTCCTCAATACTCTAAATCTAGTTTACTATCTCCAAATCTGAGAAAGAATTCTGAACTCAATCCTGACTAACTGAACAATGGTAAACAAACTCAAAAAACAAATATGCTTAATATAATAAAGACCATTATTTCAATGGGTGAATATTCAATAATTACCTACTAATTCTACTAGGATGTATGCTGAGCTGCAGTATCAGACATGAGAATCCAAAGATGAAATGAAACTAAAATTCAAGATTGGCTCTAGACAATTCAATGCAGCTGCAAAAAGTTATTGTTGTTAAAGGTTAAGGTTAGACCAGCTGCAATTTAATTTGGGTTCCTTGATCCATTACTATCACGTATCAACATCTTACTTACACATTTCAAATATGATACATAAAAAATACGGATACATTTAGGCATATCTAATTTATCTCAATCCAATCTACACATCTTCTACTATGACTCACATATTGTAAACACAAGTTCATGATAAGCTAACCCAAACAATGGATGAGTTTGAAACAACCTTCCAGTATACAATTACAGAATTTAGAAGGGGGATCGTCTAGTACTGAAAAACTAGTCAAATCTAATGTATATAACATTATTACCAGTTATACACCCCTATTAGAATTTATGCTGATCTACACTCTCATACATAAGAATCAAATACCAGAGCATGAAACAAAAATTTGAGTAGATATGGTCACTAACAAGTCAATGGAATAAAAGAATGTTAATGCAGTTAAAGTTGGTTAAAGTTGGACTAGCCTATGATTGAATTTGGACCCTAGGAATGATATCAACATCTAATCACACACAATTCGTGCATGATTTATAAAAATGATAGCTACATTTATTTTGGATCTGCATATTGGTTGAATTATCTCATTCCAGTTTTAAGCTATGTTTGGTTGGATCCAAATTAATGGAGAAGTACGGAAAATGAGACAAGAAAACAAGGAAAAGGATGAAGGGTTCAAAGCTATCGAAGAGCACTGTAGCTACACGACACTACTCTTCCATTGTTATCTCCCTCCTCTCTAAACTTGAAAACAAATTTAGAGAGAGAAACGATGTGGTGATTTCTTAATGGTCCACCAAGAAAAGGTTGCAAAAGTTTTCCAAACTTTTACATCTATCCAAACCTCTCCTTACACCGAACCAAGCATTTATAGTAGTCTAATAATAATAGAAACCCAACCTTATTATTCTTAGCTTGTATACAAACCCCTCAACATCTACTTTAAACCCAAGAAACCTGAACCCCCAACAGAACTATCCCTAACTTCAGTTCGTCCCCCAAAAACACTAAACTTAATCAATAAAGAATTACATATTTCTATGTCATTTTTCAATTTATTAACAAATTGCAATTCCGCGCTAAACCAGTTAATCAAACTCTAATCTAATCTCAATCTCAGTCTCAATCAGATTTGGGGATTAACTAACGAAATACTAGCAAAAATGAAGGCAACCCTTGGGGATTTGGATTGATCAGTGATTGGAATGGGGATTCTGGTGGTTGATGCGGTTGTAGACAGTTTCTCCGACGAGGTAGATTTGAAGGCGACGAGCGCGATGCCGAGGCCGAGCGTCACGTGGTGGAGCTTGCGGGGGTCATCTGCGTGCAGTCCACGCATGTGCGGTTCCCCACCCGTGCATGCAGCTCCTGTAACCGCCACGTCGCCGTCGAGGGTTTCTTGATTTTTTTTTTTTTTTTTGAATTAAAAATTAAAAATTGAAGAAAGCGGGGGATTAATTGGAGAGTAAAGCGGGGGATATTGGAATTTGGAGGAGGGTGATGAAGAGGAAGAATATCGGATTTGGGTTTGGGTTTTACTGGAAGAAGAGGAGGATGGATAGTTTTGTTAAACGGTTAAGACACTAGGGTTATTTTAGACATTTCATGTTCACGTTAATGGCGTCAGACACTCCTAACGGAAAATAAAGTTTGGTAGGGGTTTCTGTCAAAAAAAAAAAAAAACTATGTAGGGTTTTCTAACAAAACCATAAAACTCAGTAGGGTTATCTGAAATTTAACTATAATTTTAAGATTCGCTCAAAACTATTTGAAGTTGTGCAATTTGTACAGGATAATACTAGTTTTAAGTTATACGGTACATTTCCCCTCCGTTTTGTTGATATAGTGGGACCAGGTTAGGTACATCACTGTTCTCCATCTGATTCAGGCCATTATCATACCATTCATACCAACTGAACCCCTATTTAAACTAAGAAATTAGCACGATTTTCTCATGTTTTTTTTCCCTTCCTAAATATATATCGGCTAGAGATGGAAAGAACGTGGAATATATGAGTGAGGTCACAAAATAGTCCACCTTCTGCATAGCCGCAGCCGCAACTCTCTGAAACCAATCCCTTAGAATTGTAGAGAAACACAGGATGCTTGTAAGTTCCTACTATCATTCAAAGAAAAATATAAAATACAACCTTTCTCATCTAAACATGTTTTTTCTATTTTTTTTTTAATTTTTTGATGATCTGAAATGTGGACAAAACAATTTGAAAATCATTTGTGTGTGTGTGTGTGTAAGAATTTGAAAATTGATTTAGATGGTAAATGTCATGCAGGTGCAAAGACAGTTACATATTAACTGCCCTTTGAGATTTGTTCTTTTCTACTGCCAAGTTGTAGTCATCCCTATTTTGGCAACTAGCAACCAGGTGCTTTGTCAAACTTTGCTACTTCCACCATTTTGCAGCTTAATTTTGAACCTTGTCAATATTAAACCCAAATATATTGATTAGTCTTTCATCAAGAATTTTCAACATTAATTTTAATAACTTGAAATTGACATGAGTAAATCTCTATGTTCAAATTTTGAACTGTCAAACAATCTTAATTAAATACGATTGTTACACTGGGGGAAAGTGTCCATCCATTGATTCAAACACAACATGAGTTCTGATCATTTGGAGCCTTCTCCTTTCCTTCTAATGCTCAGGCATGTAATAAATTTTGCTTGAATTGGATGAAATCAAGGAACTAGAAAACTTCCTTACTTTGATTCACTCTCATATTCGACCTGTTCATAAAATTTCAGAAAATGTAAACAAATCTAAACAGAAATAGTCTTGACAAAAAGTTTGATAAGCCAAAGAGAACAAGGTTACAATGGTGAGCAAAAACAGAGAGAGAGAGACTACGAATGAGTCCTCATGGTATCGAGAATGGATCCACTTATATGCACTGGTTTGGTCACGGCAGTTGTTTGTTTGTTGCTGTGACATTCCTTGGCACTTTTACAACATGGCACACTGAGCCGTTAATTACTAATGTCGCTCGGTACCATATCATGGAAGAAAGTTGCCCAGCTGTGCTACAATTTGCTAATTGCTCGTGTACAGCTCACTTTCTCTCTACTAAGAAGTAGCCATACACTTAGCATGACTAAATTATATCACTAACAATAGCAATGGATAAATTCTCTATATTACCTCAAAGGAACATAGCTTTAGGAAGAAAGAATGCATCTGCATCAAAATGGTGAGACTTCTGTTCATAGCGTCAGATCATACACATTGAACAACTAATGCACAAATTTCTTAAACAATAATTTATGGTGTTCATATAATGACATAAAATATGGTATAATTATATATCTTTTTAACCATTGATCCATATCCAAAATACAATAGAAAGAATGTGTAAATCAATACTACTCCCTATACTGTAGAACTAATTTACAAGACCGACACAGCAACAGACACTGATACAGTATCTCCTCCTCCAACAAACCCCCCTGAGCTCCTGATTGAATTGCTTCTCATTATCACATACTCCACTCCCAGTCCACCACCGCCATTCTCCATCACTGCCACAACTTCACATTTCTGACACATTCTCGCAAGTGAAGCTGCTTTCCTCCTCGCTCTCTTTGTTCCTGTAAATAATAATCTCTGGATTAACCCACCAAGAGCAGGCGTTCTTGCTACTCGCTGTATCAGTTCTACTCCCCCACTCCTACACAATTCACTCAAAGCTGCAACTGCATTCTCTTTAGCTTTAGGGCTACCTCTTCTCATCATTGCCACCAAGTTTTCAACTGCTGAATCGACTTTACCTACAACTTCAGCCACTCCCTGCTTCCTAATAAGCAATGCCAAAGCACCTGCTGCTTCCTCTGCTACTCCATCCATTGCCAATGCTTGTACCAGTGCCAGAATCGCACCCGATTCGATCATGATAAAACAAGATTCAGGATGTGTGGAGAGATTGAACAGAGCAGTTACAGCATCCTTCTTCCCCCTCTCGCTCCCATGCATTAACAACCGTGCCAATGCCTTAACTGCTTTTGGCTCATCAATGATCCTCTTCTTGTAGTCATGAACTGCAGAGAGACTGAAGAGAGTGGCGGCTGCATTTTCCCGTGCTTCCGTTGTGTAACCGTGTCTTAAGACATTGACAATAGCTGTCAAACAATCTTCTTCTTCCTCCATAATTCTGATTTTGTTCTTGTCGTGTATTGAGAGATTGAGAATTGCAGTTACTGAATTCTCTTGAGTAATAGGGTTTGTTGAATCAAGAAGCTTCTTCAGAAGGGGAATTGCCCCGGCCTCTGCAATGAAACAGCGGTTCTCCTTCCCTGTCTTTGCAAGCAATCTCAGCTCTCGCGCAGCAACGGTGACCTCAACTTCAGACCCATTATCAAGATGTTTGAGCAGAATCAGGGTAGTGGCCCGATTCGCTTCCACTGCTGCTCTACTAGATGAAGCAGCTGCCATGTTCTCGAGAGAACTCTCAGAACCTTCCGGAAGATCATAATAAACTCCATGCGAATCACACCACTGAGAAATTAAGTTTCTCAAAGCTATGTTGGGCACCAATTGCGTATGACCTAGAATTTGACCGGAATTAGGGCAAGTACTTTGCCCTTCTTCCATCCATTGGGTAATCGAAGACCGATCATAAGTCTGCCCAGTCGAAACAGTGACAGGATCTTTCATCAAATCAAGCGTAATCGGACAGCAAAAATCCTTTGGAATCGGAAAATCTCCACTCCCCATAAAAGAAGCTCTTCTCTTCGGTTTCTTCTTACCACTATCCCAACCCTCACCCACCTCAACAAATCCAAAGAGCAAGAACCTACAATACCGAATGAACGCAACAACTCCCCCCAAAACAGAAGGGCAATTCACATCTTCCTCTTCGCTATTAACTATCTGTTCTTCAATAAAATCAATCTCAATCCTACAACTCTGCGCACTTGTAATCCCCAGCCTGTCCACAAGCATAATTTTAACCTCCTCGCGATCCGGCAACCTCCCTCTCTCAAACCCATCAAGAAACTCAAATACCCTCATCCTCACCAACTCATCTTGAGCATCGACGTACAGTTTCGCCCTACTCGCCTGCTTTTGGAGCAGCACCAGCTGCTCCTCAAGATCGCACGGCAAACCCATCCCTCTAAAAGGGAACACGTCAAGAGTCGTCGAAATCTCCTGATTCAAGTCGTGAAAACTCCCCGAAACTTGCTCATTTTGCAGCAACAACCAAACCCTACTCGATTCGGCACAGTAATCCAAGAGCATCCTCGCTCTATATACAAAAATATAAAACTCTTTGAAGCAAAGAGTCGCGGACGACTTCGGCAACGACGAAGCGTCGCTCAAGAATTCAAACAGAGAAAAGAGAATCTTCACCTTGAGAATAAGCAATCGAGCGTTCTTCCGCTGAAAGGGGAAGGAGGTGACGGGACTCGAGTAGGCGGTGACGAGTTCGCGGCAGCAGGAGGCTAGGGTTTGGACGAGGGCGAGGGTGGAGAGGTTGGAGGGGATGACGAAGGAGCCGGTCATCGGGGTTCGCCGGCGCCGAACGGCGGCGAAATCGGTGGCGCTATTCATTGATTTTTGTTCGAGAATTTAGGTTACGGTTCAGGTTGGGATTTTTTTTTATTTTTTTTATTTTTTTTATTTTTTGTGTGTGTGTGAAAGGTTGGGGAAAGGAGAGGTGCGTGGGTGGGTTGTTTTAAAGGAAGGGGAAAGAATTCCGCGTAAGAGAGAGGGTAGTTTGGGGAGTTCTGGTTGTGATGGGGGGAAATTGCGGAGGGATGAGATGGGGGTAAGAGGGTCATTTTGCAGGGTGGTGAAGGATTCGTACAGGTAAAAAGTAAAGAGTCTGTGGTAAAGTCAATGCTACACAGAAATTATTTTTCACCTCAAATATATATTATAAATACACTCTCACCTATTTCTCAATAAAAGATAATTTTTTATCTTTAAAAATAATTTAAAATTAATAAATTATTGTCTTTAAGAGTATCCACACTCGTTGAGCGTCAAAATATGCATAAATGAATAAATGAATATAGCAAAATTACGTTTTGCTGCAGTCGTTGAATGCTATTTTTATCTTTTTAAATTAAAATAACAACAGACGGTGCTTCATGCGCCGTCGGAGAGGAAAAAAAATTTAAAAAAATTTTTAAACGGTGGGACGGAATATCATGTTCAATCGGAGGAAAAAAAATTATAAAAAAAGGTGCGATAGCACTTCAAGTGCCGTCCGAGGGAAAAAATCGTCCTCGTGGTGCAAATAAAAAATTACAAAAAAATTACAGAAATTATGAAAAAAATACAAAAAATTACAAAAAAAAATATTTGGGTTTTTAGCTAATTATAGTGGAGTATTTTTTCATCTCAAATGCTAATATTTGGGTTTTTTGCAAACGATAGTGGATGCTCTTACTAATATCATCTTGTTTTATTAATACTAAGTTATCTGCACGCACGCCCTAAACTCGTGCATATATTATAATCTCAAATCAACCCCTAAACCCTAAAAATTGATCAATCTCACCTCTAATATCCTCAATTTAAATCAAACCAACCCTAATCATCCAATCAAGCAATAGTCGTAAACCCTCAACTTCAAAACTCAATCTCAATATCAAACAATCTCAACCGCAACCACATCACAACACACTAAAGAAAAACTTGAGTTTTCCTTATTCAAATTCAAATAAGCTAAGAGTGCAAGGGTAATCGATTCGATGTCATTGTAACATAATCATAAAATTAGCATGCAATTAAGATAACCATCTCAACTAATTGTCAATTGAAGAGTGCCCAATGAAGACACATAAAACTGATTCAAGAAATACCATAAAAAACCAATATTTTCCCTTGCCAATGTCCTCCATTTTCCTTTTCCAGTGCCGGACCCATTCGGCAAGGGTGTCGAATCCCTCGTCGTCCGATTTGGTATCAGCAGCATCAACAATGATCTCGATCTGCCTAACCCAATTGGAAAAGTTGTTGGAGTTGAATGTGAACTTGAAGTTGTTACTACTATGATAATCGCTTTCGCGGTCATCGTGATCCACCTTCATCCCCTTCACTCTCTCATCTCATCTCATCAACTCCCAACAGCCAAAACAACAAAGCAAGATTCATGTATCAAACCCTAAACCCTAATTTGTTGATTTGATGCGGAATTTAAAGCAGTGCTTTTGTGACGATGAAGAGGAACGGAAAGCGAAGATGGGTATTGTACGAAATAGAGCCATTGTTAAGAATTGGGGATTTGGATTTGGATCAGAAAATGGGGATGGAGTTGGATTTGGATCCAGAGTTGTTTTTTATTTTATTTAATATTTCGATGACACTATCTTTTATTATATATGAATGACACTTTTGTAAATAATTATATAGTAAATAAATTATGGTAACCGACAACAGTTGAGCAAATAGATGGTTAATATAACTCCCTCTTAAAATTGTTTACATTAAACACTCACGAAGAATACGTTCCAGAATAAGTTTGTTTTTCTTGTACGTTTATATATTAATTAGGCTTCAAACAAGATGAGAATTAATAAAGATTAGTGTGTTCAAGACTGAAATTTAAAAAGACGATCAGGTGATTTGAAGGGTCTCAATTTGCTTCTTGGAAAGTCGAAACTATTTTTATCCTTTTTCTTGTTAGTACTACGTACTATTCCAAATCTTTATGTTTCCATATTGCCGGCTTCGCCTAAGATCGATCTCTAAAGTGATCTTAATTTGAGCCACGTACACAACTTTACTTGGTATTATTTAAGTTTTTTTCTTGGTTTCCTTTATAAATTCCACGTTCGAAAAGCTAGTCAGTCTGTGGATGATGTACATACTGCAGGCATGCATATTCCAAGTCACGATAGATTTAATTAAGTTTGTACAAATACAATGCGAACCATAGGCTCCAAATTCCATCTTAAACTACAAAGAAGTCGATGAATGTGAGTGAGGCCAAAGCGGAGAGTACGAGGTGTCGAAATCGCAACTTTAGGTGGCTGGTCCAAACAAAGATAATCAGAACTGACCTGATCTCCATCTACGTACATATCCTTCCAAATGTTCGATTATTGATTTAATCAAAAGATTAGATAAGCATCCAAGCAAAAGAGGACAGGATTAAGGACAAGAAGAATATTGAAAGTAGCAGCAGCTAAACCTATTGACTTTAATTAAGCATTGACCACTGCTAACTACTAATCTCCAAGTCTTCGCCGTGTCATCTGATTTTATGCTTAATTATTCATTAAAGAATTAATCGTCACGCGCCTGGCGTGCCGTTTGTATTGGTAGGTAATAATATTGTTTTCTACTACTTTTTAAGCACTGTTCTTAAGTCTTTACCCTAGCTGCTTCTTTTAACCGGATATGGAAATTTTACCCTATCTTACCCGATTGGGATGGTAAATAGGTAAATTCAATGAAGTACTACACTTGGACGCCTATTAGGTCAGGGAATGTGCGTCACAAGGATTGGCAACGGATGGTGTAGAAAGTGGAGAAAAGACTCATGGGGGTGGAAAGAAAAATCTCTATATTTGGGCGGTAGAATTACCTTGATCCATTCGGTTCTGAGCAGTCTGTCTACGTATCTAATGTCTATCTACAAACTCCCGGTATGTGTAGAATTGATAAGTATAGGAGACATTTCCTATGAAAATGTGCTAATGAAAATAATAAAGATTTTCACTCGGTTAATTGGGGCCAAATCTGTAAGAGGAAGGAATTAGGAGGCCTCATACTGGTGAATCTGAGGAATATGAACAAATAACTTATGAGTTAATGGTAGTGGAAGATGCGATACAGACGCAAATATATGGTGGTGTAAATCCTTCTCAGATATGGAGGGAGAAGCAAACAGGGGAAAGTCTCGTTTCTCTGGAAAGGTATCTTGAAGGTGAGAGAGATTTCCACATCAATACTAAAAGTGAGATTGGGAACAGGTGAGATACCAGATTTTGGAAGGATAAGTGGTGTAGGGACAACACTCTACAATCGCTATTCCCTCAAGTAACAAACGAGATTGGGAATGAAAAGGCACTTGTGTCTGAGGTGTGGAAGCGAGACAGGTTAAGACTGAACCTCACAAATCGAATCTCTCAAGACTGTCGACGGCAACTTCAAGCGCTTACAAATGTTCTGAATGATAGTATTGGCACTAGTAGAGAAGAAGTGAAGGAGTAGATATGGTTGTTTGAACCTAACATGACCTTTCCGTTGAGATCCATGTACAGTTAGTTGAATGATGGTGGGATGAGAAGCAAGGAAGCTCAGACGATATGGAAGACTAAGGTACCAAAAAATGTGATAACGTTTTCATAGCTTGCGACACACAACACTATTCTTTCAAAAATCAATCTTAGAACTAGAAATATCCTAGTTGACTCTATTCGCACACTCGATGAGGAGGATACTATTCATATCCTCTTCTCTTGCCCTAGAGCTAGATTAGCGTAAGAGGTTATCTGTATGAGATTTCGGATTGGTGATTACCCCTTACTACTAGTGATTTGTGGAACCCATGGAGAAAGAGCGGTTAAAAGGGATATTGGAATTGTGTGGGATATCTCATTGGCTGCTACCATATTGACTATGTGGCTAGACTGCAATGAATCTTGTTTTCGTAATCCATGTTGTAGATTTTCTGTTATGATGCATAAAAAAAAAAAAATCTCATTGATGTTGGGTAGGAAATGCAGGCACAAGAAAGAGATTGTGATTTGAGGGCGAGGAGTAAGTGTGGTGAGATTGTGATTTGAGGGCGAGGAGTAAGTGTGGTGAGTCCAGTGCGTGTGGGGAGCAGGTTTTGGTCCATCAACTGGCTGGTGGTGGTGCTCATATGTTGCAGTTATCTTATGGTGTTGTCAATTTCGATTTTCTATTTCTATTTTGATTGTTGTTGTAGAATTTTATGTAAGCTTGGACTTTGGTATGGACATTATTATTCCGACTAGAGGTTGGTTGTGATTAAAGCTGGTATCGGGTTCTATCGGGTCGGATCCTTCACTATCCGGACCCGGACCCGGTACCCAGGCCCGGCCCAGGGGCAAGCCGAGCAAGCCCCTGGGCTTGGGCAACCCCCCACTGATGGGGCAACAAAATTGTAAAAAAAAAAAAATCAATATATATATATATATATATATATATATAGTAAAATAAAATTTTTAAGGGCCTGTGTGTAAAATTCGATTATTTTTTTAACTCTCCTCTTTCTCTCTCTTTCTCTTCTTCTTCCGGTTCCCCATTTTCTTTCTTTTTTTCTTTCTTTTTTTCCATCGAAAACTCAAATTCCTCCACCGCTACTCCGCTCCTCCACCATACGAGTACACGACTAGTATCCAACTGTAGTCTGTAGCTCCACCGAGGCTCCGACGGGCGACGGGCGACGGCTTGCCCTTTCCATCAAAACCTTAAACATAACCCTTGCCCTAATCGAAACCCTAAGTCCTTAATATTCTTCGGCTCTTCCTCTTCAGTCCCCATCAAAGGTATTATATCTACTTTTCTTCTTTTTGTCTTCTCCTTTCAATTTAATGTGATTTACTGTGAATTTTGATTTACTGTGAATGTGATGTACTGGGAAACTATCAACTTCAACTTGAAAATATAGAATGAAATCTGGACTATTAATAACTGTGTAGATGTCTTGATAGAAATATAGAATGAATATAGAATGAAATTGGTGAAAATATGAAATTATGTAAATGTCTTGATATGGCAAACAACCGAACAATATATGTTAAAAGGGTATTGAAGTTCATCATTGGTGGATGTTAAATTTCTTTTAAATGGGTTATATAAGGATGTTAAAATGGTATATTTGTAGTACCTGCTATCTGATAGAAATATACATTTTGTACGATAAGAAACATTCACAGAGAGCATGAAAAAAAGATTAATCTGTATATGTAAACATCGCACATCTATTTAGAAATTTAAATTTGAAAATCAAGATGCACGACAAGCATGGTCATCGAACCTGAAGCATCAACCATATCAGAACTCCAGCAAGAACCTTTTTGATTGTTTACAAGCAATGATTTTGTAATCAGCATAATGGTATGATTGTTTACAAAAGAAAATGATTGTTTATTCACTTTTGTAGAAAAACAGTTTCGAGCAGTTCTGCATAAATTATGCTAATGAAAGGTTGCAGCAACATTTTAATCGCCATTTATTTAAGTTGGAACAAGAGGTAATTTTCGGGTATTTATGATTGATCATTATGTCATCTATATCTAATATTGTGACACTGTTATGATTTCTTATTCTAGGAATATTATAATGACGGCATAGACTGGAACAAAGTTGATTTTGAAGACAACCAGGATTGTCTGAATCTTTTCGAGAAAGTACGTATATTTATCCAGGGTAATGCTGTAGTTTCTGATAGTTTTTTAGAAAAGATGTTTAGTCATCAAAATAAAAAAATCAGGGAAATTTTTTTCTTTGCTTCCAACTGCCAGCATATTTAAATATATTCATGTTTTATCACAAGCATGGACTATTGTAAAATTATATATTCATGTCTACAAGATTTCTGATCTCATATAAGGTTAGTCTTTGGATTGAAAATTCCTCAAATACAGGATATGCCATATCATGCCCTGATGTTACCCATATTGACATTTCAGTCTCCTACATTGACATTTCAGTCTCCTAACTGTAACCCATATCATGCCCTGCTGTCAGATCCCTATCCCTTGTTCATATCTTTCATTTTTTCAGTAAAGCTTATACTTGTTTTATTCAACAGAGTTACTATTGATTTATAATTTTTTTGAGCAATAAATTTTTACTTTATAATTAGTCTCTAATATTTGATATTTATGCAGAAACCTTTAGGACTGTTGTCTTTGTTGGATGAGGAGTTGACATTTTCAAATGGTACTGATCTGACATTTGCTAACAAGCTTAAGCAGCATCTATAATCTAATTCGTGCTTCAGAGGAGAAAGAGGGAAGGACTTTTGTGTTAGCCATTATGCAGGGGAGGTTAGTGAATGGATTCTTTACAATCCTTATGTAGCTTCTATTTTAGCTGATTCGACAATCAAATATTTCCTTTTGTGATCAGGTTGTGTATATGACACTTCGGGGTTTCTGGAGAAGAATAGAGATTTATTACACATGGATTCTATTCAACTCCTGGCTTCTTGCAAATGTCGTCTTCCTAAAATATTTGCATCAAAGATGCTTACTCAATCTGAGAATGCAGCAAATAGTCTGTATAGATCCAGTGGAGTAGATTCGCAGAAGCTAAGTGTTGCAACAAAGTTTAAGGTAAGGTAATTTCATCATCATTTATTGTCGATCATCATCGCTATCAAAGATTGGTAATTGAGCACAACTCCAAGAAAAAAGATGCCAATTGTTGCACTGTTTAAATCACATCCCCTTCTTTTATTTAGTGTTAATTTTCTTGGCTAAGAACCATATACAAGAGAGTAAGGTAATCCAAAATGACTATATTGTAATTTCCCTCCATTACAGTATAATGTATAACAGAAATAGAAATAAGAGAAAAGATGATAGTTTCTATGATCTATGCCCAAGGTCTTTTCACATAGATAAATCTTAGTTTGCTAAATGTTCTATAGATTTGGAGATTACAAAATTTTCAGTTCCTAGATTGATTTTTATTTTAAATTATGAAATATTTTTGCATAAATTGCTTTCCATGGCTTAGTATACATTTGGTGTTTTTCATGGCTTTGCGAAAATTTATTTTATTTGCTTTTACTTTTACCTTTCGTTGTTTTATTAAAAAAATTACTAAGGGGCAACAAAATATGAGCTTGGCTAGGGCAACCAGCATCTTCGGGCCGGCCCTGCCGGTACCTCACGAGTCCAAAAATTGGACCTGGATCCGACTTGTGAGAATCGGGTCCGGGTCCGGGTCCTTATTAAAAAAACCTACCCGTCGGGTCCGATAGTGGGGAATAAATATTTGCACTTAAGTATTTTTTCACCCGACTTAAGTATATGAATAAATATTATATTTACACATCGATCTTCAACAATTACTATTTATATGTATATCTCTATAACCTTATTATTCAAATTCCATATTTTGGGGGTATTTTTTAACGGGACCAAGTCTGGGTCGGGTCTATTTTGAGCGCACCCGGACCCAGACCCAGACCCAGACCCGAATCCAGAAGTGCATCGGGTCTTATTTTAGGATCCGGATCCGTATAGATCGGGTCGGTTATGGTCCAATAACGGGTTCGGATCGGATCCGGATATCGGGTCAAAGTACCAACTCTAGTTGTAATCTATCTATGTTTCATTAGGGATGGCAAGTGGGCCGGGTCAACCGGCGACCCGCCCGTTGAACCCGGCCCGTGAAAGGGTTAGGCGGGTTCGGGTCGAACCCATGTACAGTAACGGGTCGACCCGGGTCGTCGAAAATGCGAATCCAACCCGTGTAACCCGGCCCGCGAACCCGTTTAAAAATTCACAACCCGCCGCAAACCCGCGGGTCGACCCGCGGGTTACGACCCGTTGGAACCGTTCGGGTCGAACGTTCGGCCCGTCACGGGTCGACCGTTGACCCGCGGGTCAAACGGGCCATTGGGGGGTTACTGTACAACAGAGAGCCGTTTGGCTCTCTTCTAGCCGTTTTTTTTTTTTTTTTTTTTTTTTGGTTTTGTTTTTGTTTTTTTTTTTTAGCCTATAAATACCCCCCCAAAATCCCATAAAAAAAATCACACCTTACTCTCTTACTCTCTCTACTACTATAACTCATTCCTAAGGAATTTTTCAACAATTGAAGTATTCAACAAGCAAGTCTTCAAGGCATATACACGATCAAATTTCGATCGTATCGAAATCAAAATTCAACAACGTCTTCAACTCTTCAACTCTCGTCCAACTCCAAGTGATCAAATCGTCAATTCTCCTTCAAGAATCAAGCCCTCCTCAACTCTTCAATTCCGGAATCGCTTATTTCTAATTCTACTTCTATTCTTATTTTCACGGTTTTTTTATATACGCGTATTCACGATGAACGGTATCAAAATTTCATACCTCTCTCGTTATTTTATTATTGTGCTGTAGTTGTAATTATTGTTGGTTTTTTTATTTTCTCTATCTCAACCCTCTTGTTTTTTAGATTTTTTTTATAATTAACCATTCCTACATTGTGTAGTTTTTTTTACATACATTACTGCATTATGTCTAGATCACGCGGTAGCAGTCGTAGCGGGCAAGATTCCTCCTCCTCTTCCCGTAGGTCACCAATTGTCCCAATTAGCGAGCCCGCCCAAGAGTACCATGATCCTCCTACCCAATAATGGGGTGCACACGACGAGTTTGTAGGTGACATACAATTAGAAGAAGAACAACAACAACAACCAACCGAAACCACACAACCCCGTAGTAGTAGGAAAAGTAGAGGAAAAAGTAGTGATTGGCATAAGTTTTACGATTATATTCCGGACGAACAAACTCCGGATATAGGTTTGAAAGTTTGTAAAACATGTTCTACAGCATACAAATTCAAGAGGGGTGACAGCGCCGGTACAATTAATAGACATATCCAAAATAACCATAAAGACCTTCTTGCTGACCTACAAGGCCAACAAAAAATCAATCCTAGGACCGATCTAGTTGATAGCCACTCTTATGATCCTGATCTTGTTCGTCGGAAAATGGCCCGATTAGTCATAAAGGAAGAGTTACCATTTTCCTATCCCGAGAGTAGGGACTTGGAAAATTTTAATCAAACGGCCTTAAACCCTCATTTTAGAAGAATTCCGAAAAATACTTGCAAATCGGAATGTTTTAAAGTGTACAATGAAATGAATGACGCTTGATTGCAATTTTATGGAATTTGACTTGTAGAGTTAGTTTAACTTCGGATTGTTGGACGGGTGTGAACAATATTCCAACGATGGGAATAACCTGTCATTGGATCGACAATGATTGGATTCTTCAAAAAAGAATCATATCACTTGCGGCGTTGCCGTATCCCCATAGTAGCGCTGAAATAGCAAACCATATTTTAGAAATTTGTGATGTTTTTCATATTCGCGATAAAATTATGTGTATTAGTTTTGATAATGCATCTAACAACAATGTAGCAATTACTACTTTAAAATCCGTATTAAACCCTCTATCTGACAATATTTTTCATGTTAGATGTGCATGTCATATTTTAAATTTATGTGTTCAAGATGTATTAAAAATAGTCGATCCATATATAGTTAAAATTAGAAATTGTGTACATTTCATTGCATTAAGTCCCAGCGTATTTCAAGAATGTAAAAATTAGTGTCGGATTTCAAATGTACCCTTTAGAAGATTTCCAAAGGATGTTAGACACCGATGGAATTCTACTTTTGATTTACTACATGTTGTTACCGAATATAAAGCAGTTGTAAATGATTTTTGTATCGCAAAAAATATGCCAAATTTTGAAATGACTCCCACCGATTGTTTTTATACCGAATCTTTGTTGAAATTTTTAGAACCTTTTAAAACCACAACTTTAAAATTTTTAAAAACATATGAATCTACTTCTAGTAGCATTTTTATTTCATTGGTTAGCATGAGGCAAACATTTAACGAAATGTTAAATGATACTTATGTTGGTGAGATTGTAAAACCTGCATACAAAAAAATTTTGAAGTATTATTTTCCTCCTCCTATGTTGATTTGTGTTGCTACTGTTATGGATCCTCGTATCAAATTAGAAGGTACGAAGAGATTGATTGAAATGTTTTTTGCATTACTTGGAGAAAATGTAGAAATAGTAATTGATTGCGCTGCCTTTTTAGTTCAGTTTGAATCTACATTAAATAACTTGTATGATTATTATGATAGATGTTTTGCTTCTAGTAGTACAACTTCTATAGTTAGTTCTTACTTCTAAAGATAAGGGTAAGAGTATATTTGATGATAGAACATTTAATTTACTTGCACAAATTCAATCAAAAAAATCTAGGACTAATCAACCAAATGAATTGAATTGGTATAACCAACAAGATTCTGAGCCTTCTTCTTCTCCACTAGATATTTTACAATGGTGGAAAGACCATGAACATACTTTTAGTATTCTGCCAATTATGGCTAAAGATTTACTAACTCCTCCTGTCTCTACAGTTGCTTCTGAAAGCGCATTTTCTTCAAGTGGCAGAGTTCTAACTGATTACAAGAATCGCTTGAAGCCCGACACGTTAGAGATGCTCGTTTGCACAGAAGACTGGCTGAAGGCTGAAGATAGGACACAAGGGAAAGCACTATCAACGTCCACAAGTGGGAGCAACTCGCCGAAAGAACAACAACAATAACAACAACAATAGCTTTGCTTGTAATAGCAACTCGACCGACACGTTAGAAATTGTATTATATCTTTGCTTGTTATGTTAAATTAGAAAAATTGAAGTCAATTAAAATTGTATATAAGAAATATGTTAGTGTATAAAACATGTTTGTGAATTGATTTCTTCATTTCATTAGAAATTGTGAAAATTGTATAACTTAAATTGATATGAATAATATTTTAATATTTTTTGCCAATTTCACTCTTTCAATCTTATTATTATTATTACGATTTTTAATGTTTATTAGTATTATTATTATTATTATTATTATTATTATTATTATTATTATTATTATTATTATTTTAAGTTAAAAATATTTTTTAAAAAAACCTATCTATCTAAACAGGCCAACCCGCGGGTCGACCCCAACCCGACCCGGGTTGGACCCTAAAGGGTTCACGGGTTGGGCGGGTCGCCTAAAACAACTTTTGGCCTGGCCCGGTTAAGTCGCCAAACCGGCCCGAGCCCGCCCAAGTCAAGGTCCAACCCGGGCGGGTTCGGCCCGGCCCGTTCGACCCAAATGCCAACCCTATGTTTCATTAATACCTCTTTAATGAAACCGGGAACGGGTTATTCACCTTTATTTTCAAAATAAAAAATAAAAAATTGGTAAAATCAAATTTAACATTGTCGTTCCTAGCATTGACTATCAATGTTACCAGAGGTTTCGAACTAATGCTTCACAGCAAGACTTGATGTATCAAACCTATGACAAACACACATACATTACCACACTAATGAAAATGACCTTACTCAGTTTCCAAGTTCTAACCAATTATAAGCCACTAAGAGCATCCACCACAATCGTGCATGTTATAAAATACATATATGCATACTTAAAAATAACATTTGGATATTTAGCTGCACTCGTAACACAAAATACAGTAAAGTTGGCAAAATTTTGAACAGAAGAAACATGATGTTTCCTCTTACGAAAATCCTATACAATCCATCTCATAGAATTTTCCATACTATTCATCTCCTCCATCCAACCATTCATCTCTTTACTCCATACAAATACTATACATCTTCCCCATAGAAATAAAAAATTTACCCAAATAGAAGCACCATTTCTCTTGGACGGAACATCAAACATGATGTTTCGTCCACGAATCATGGAAGAAACACCATGTTTCGTCTGTGGAACTTTTTTTGTTCCGTGGTTTTTTTAAAATAAAAAAACTCCTCTATTTTCATCGGACGAAACACCGATGGATTAAAAATATTATAAAATATTTAGGACGAAACATCATATTTCGTCCGCTATAATATGCATATTTCTATATCTGCTCGTAAATAAAGCATTCTACTTGTAGCAAAAATGAAAAATGGGATAATAAACATTTATAGCACACGACTGCAGTACTCAAAAAGATTTAAAATGCATATTTTCCATATATATAATATATGGCAGACGAATGTGGATGCTGTAACACACTAAATCGAATAGACTGCTACTGGCTTCTCATTACTTCTCGTTCTCTCTCTTTTTCTTTCTTATTGACGTCAATGTTTTTTTTTTCTTCTCTAAAGTCCAGCTTGTCGGTGGTCAGAAAGTCTACACAACCAAGTGCAGAGAAAATTACACAGTTCTAATTTCAAACATTACTTCAAGATTGGATAGGGTAAGCAGCCATTTTCCGAACTGTACTGCTGGTTTTGATTTTCTAACACTAACGATAAGCATCGATTGAACTTAAAGATGAAAATTGTAATTAGTCACTACTAGTCTTCCTCTGCACTCAGATCCTGAGAAAATGGATAATCCAAATTAGAAGCTACGAAGACTTCGAGATTAGTTAGCAGTGGTCAATTCTGAAAAAAGTTAGACTGATAATTTACCCTGGTTTACAACTCCTAAAAGAAAACACGCTCACTTGTCCAAAGTTGATTGATCAGAACAGAAGAAGTTCCTACAGTGTTGGTACATCATGCCTTCAACTTGTAATTTGTGATACATTCTCATGCCTTGCCACCATAGTAAAGATATTATGATGCAAAATTCATCCAAATAGATCATTGTCAAAACATCCATGGCCTTGGTATCAGCATGATTGACACGGTTTTCGATGAAATGAATTGATACTAACTAACTAGAACAGAAAATCAGGTGGGCATATGCCTCCCTATTTGAATAAAATATGAAGGCATTATTTAGTTGTAAATCACTCGCTTTAAGCAGCAGCAGCAGTTCTTTCGAGATTCATACAAGGAAAAAACAACGGCAAAATTTTAAAAAACGTCACAAAAGTTTGGCCCAGTTTAAAAAAACGTCACAAAACTTTTTTTTATAAAAAAAACCACACAAAGTTTAACTTTCAA
Source organism: Hemerocallis citrina (assembly GCA_017893485.1). NCBI lineage: Eukaryota > Viridiplantae > Streptophyta > Magnoliopsida > Asparagales > Asphodelaceae > Hemerocallis > Hemerocallis citrina. The sequence goes on along the minus strand of CM030360.1, from coordinate 224,779,654 downwards.
CTCACAGAGTTACCAACCGTTAACTTGCTTATGCGTGCACTGCACGTACTCAAAATAAGTGACAAAAATACCCCTGACCTCTTCCTTCTCCTTACCGTAAAAACACCCCCAAATCAATGAACCCTAACTCACCCCAAACCCTAGCACAAGCTGATTGTAATGTCGATGTATGCATTACTGAAATTAAGCAAAACCACACCTAGTACAGACCAGATTCAACCTTTCTGAAAAATTATGTTGGTGCACTGGTGATAGAATGATTATTGATGCATTCTGTTGTTTTTGACAAAAAAACAGTAACTCTTTGTGCACCTGATCTTCTTCAAAATGCACATCAACTGATGGATTCATTTGCTCATCAAATGGGTAGGTTTGTTCCGTGGAGAAAACACAGCTAAAATGGTTGAAATTCATTTCATCCCCTTTGTGTTCAATGAGATTGGTGAAAGTTTCGCACACTGAAAAGAAACTCATCTTCCCACCAGAGCTTCATCAAAGGATAATCGTATCTTTGACTTGAACGGGGTGGGTTTTATGCGGTGTAGACTCCTTCAACTCAAACACGTGTTACAGTCATAGGAGTTAAGAGTACTTGTTCCTGTTGAGTTAGGGTTCATTGATTTGGGGGTGTTTTTACGGTAAGGAGAAGGAAGATGTCAGGGGTCTTTTTGTCACTTATTTTGAGTACGTGCAGTGCACGTATAAGCAAGTTAACGGTTGGTAACTCTGTGAGTTGAAAGTTAAACTTTGTGCGGTTTTTTTTTTTTTTTTTTAAATTTTGTGACGTTTTTTTAAACTGGGCCAAACTTTTGTGACGTTTTTTTAAATTTTGCCAAAAACAACACCACAAATCTTTTCCGTTTCAGTAATCTTGATTAAAGATTTTTAAAATGTAGGTGGTCCTTGGCCGGAACAGGATGACATCGGATAAGGAATAATTTTGTTTAAATTAATGGATTATCCAGTTTTATTCTATTTGGCTTAATTAAATCATTCAAACCAAAAATTTTAGTCAAACACGAGATAGACTTCAAATAATTTATTGCATTTATTCCTATTAACAAAATGTCATCAGTGAATTTATTGCATTTATTCCAATTAACAAAATAATTTATTGCATTTATTCAAATAATTTATTCAAAGTTGTATAGTAGAAGATTATCATCAGTGAACCAGAGACCAAATACAATAGTTCGGTACAACTCATGCATAGCAAATATGATGAAGATATTTCTAATGGAAAATAATAACAAGAGAATGGAGAAAGATTCTATGGTTGCTTCTCATTATTTTCAGAATTGATTAGTATACAAATTTTTCTAGAGGGACTAACAATAAGGGTAAATAAGAGAGAATTAAGACATGAGCTGCAAATGCAGTGAAGCATGTCTGAACTGAATACATGATGGAGGCAAACTAATAGAATTAGAATATATTACATAGTACCTTGGAGATTTGGCTCATAAACATCTTCCACAAGTGACAATTTTCAACATGTACTGAGATTTCCGCGTCCTAATTCTCAGATGTGGAAGCTGCAAAGTAAAAACAAATCCTAAGTGAACACCTAATTGTAGAGAATAACTTAAAACTTTTAGGATACAGAGCTATTAATGCGGATGCAAAATCAAAGATAGTAGATTGAGTTTGAATCAGCAGAAATATCAATATGCATGTAAGGTGCAAAAAAAAGCTTGTTAGTGAACAAGAAAATATGAATGCAAGTTAAGTTTACCCACCTTGCTTCTAGTAACTCTGGGAACTCTCCAACAACGCAAGATTCTTGACTGAGGCTCCAATCTCCTGTGAATGCAAGATAAAAATATAGTTAGACATGCTAGAGTACTTTATACACATGAATTAGAAAAAAAAAGTAACTTTTAAATGAAAAGAAATGAAATTTATTATGGAAAACCGAATGAATTGGCATTCAAATACGATTGGCGTAAAAATGAACATCATTTAGTGTCCGAAGCCTTCACACACCTTGGTAGCCTTTAGAAGAAAAAAATCCCCAATTATAATAATGGAGATATTTCAGCTATACAGAACATGTTCCCATATGTAGAAGTAAAAACTAAAAGAGGGTAGCAAGAAAAAAACTAGAAACTAGAAAGTTTTCCTCTACTTACAGATTCTCTTGTTCAAGCTTTTCAGCTATTGAAACCGCCTTGCGTCTAGACAACCCAGCCTGTTGTGCACTACCTTCTACTTGTTGAATTACATGTGCAAGAGACACTTTGCGTCTCACCAAGCTCAGTCTCCGACGTTGTGCTTCGTTCTCTTTATTTACTGATGGAAGCGAATTGCCTTGGTGTTTTTTAGGTGAGGCTTCATTCAGCCACATATTTTCTGGACCTTCTTCCCTGATTTCTGCATGCTCTTGAGGAGAAGGTACTACTTCAGTGATTTCACCTCTCCCTTGAACATTTTTGGTGGCAACTCTTTTAGTAAATTTTTTGTCCCTTAAATGAGACTGTTGATTGGCTGTGGATTGATGTTGTAAAATCATTCTAGAACTATTCTCGGAGGTAACCATATTGAGAGGAGTATGGATATCTGGTGTTATATCCTTCCTCACCTCGCATTTAATTTCAAGCAATACTTCAGAATGAAGAGTGGATTCAAATGCTTGTAGAATATGCCTCCTGAATTTTTCAGCCTTGGATTTAGTAGCTTGTGAACTGAAGATCAATTGCACAGTAGGAGCTACAAGGAAACGGGAAAATGGTTAAACTTTGAGCAGAGCAAAAGGTAAAGCAACAGTTATATTTCTCGAGAGGTTTAAATGCTCATTGCATAGATATGTGGAATTTAGAGAAAAGGCCGAAGAAGAATACTGTAAGGTGTAACCAAACAACTAAAAACCCAAAATAACTCTAGAAATTCGCAATTGACTATGCAAAGAGCACCAGACCCTTGAAGCTCCATTAACTATAGAAATTGTCAATTAATGTATAAATCCCAAACCAACAAGAAAACATTAGCAAACTCTATTCACATATTCAATATTCATGGAACTAAACAGTACATTTATGAATGAAAATCATGCTACAGAAGAAGCCAAAAAGGTAACTTGATTTCTGATAAATACTGACCGAATTATCTATAGAAAGAAAAAGAAAGTGAGAAAGTAAGTAGCAACTTGCGAAGAACTAAAAAGAGAAATTTGTGAATTCTTCTAATGGCAGATATTTATGTAAGGCAAGCATGAAACACAGAATAGTTTTCTTAGATAATGACATCTAAAAAAAATCCATTGTGCTTCCTGTATATAAAAAAATTTGCTCCTGCAATAGGAAATTAATCGTGGTGTAATTAAAAAGAAGATATAGAAATGAAGTTAAGATCATACCTGCACCAAAGCTGACTGAACTCAACTTTCCCTCGTGAAACAAAAAGTGCTTCACTGTATCCGACTGAATCTTCTCAAGCACCACCCTCCAAATCTTCTCATTATCCTTATATCTTTGATCAGATTTATATCGTCCATTTGTTTCATTAGACTCAACCATTGCCACGGAAGTTTCAGGAACATTCTCATCATTTCTCAATTTATCACTGTAATCATTTCCTACCCTATTTCCTCTTGATAAGCCCCTGCCACTAGAATTCCTCGACAAATCTTTATACCTAATATTGTTAGCAATCACTGGACTATGATGTAAACTAGTGTACTCTGAAGAAGTTGGCAGTGTATAATGTTGATCTGGAGCAATTTGAAGCAGTGCAGCCGTAAGCCAAGTTAATTTATCATTTGATAGTCTCAACTGTTTTTCTGCTTCAGATAGCTTTCTTAAAGCTTGGCGCAACTTTTCCATGTCCCTCTTGGATACTGAAATCCGAAATAAAATAATGTTATGGAGAAATAGTGCAAACTTCTTGATCAAAAATAGGAATAATCTATGGAGTCAATGTAAAATTCTCGAAAAAAGGAAGTTGATTCACTCACATGTCAACCGGTGGAAAAACTTTTGGCGTAGATTTTCACGAGTAAATACATAGCTTCCAGCAAGGATATCAGTAATTATTGTCGCAATTTGTGACATTAACGCCAATGGATCTACTCCAGTTTCCATAATATCCCGTAAACTCTTCACAGTATTTACAGTGTCCGCAGACAATGCCAGATCAAGTAAATCCACTAGCTTCTCGTCAGAAACTAAACCTACCTGGATAAATATCAAACAGTGCCAAAATAGTTTGTGTCAAAATCCTGAAATAATCTGTATCTGTCCAAATTCAGAATTATAGTCGGACATGATGCACTTCCTAATTGTGCTTCGTACACTTCACTGATGCTTGATTCGTGCAAAATTCCTATATGCACCATAAATTGTTAGGTCTATACAGAACTTTTCGGAAAGGTTTTGACATATTTAGCATTATCAAAGTCACTTGCAAAAACAACATTTGCACAAAAATAATTTTGATAATGACATAATAAATGAGATTCTTTTAAGAGAAGTAAAAGATGAAGATTTGGTAACTACTGTACGATAAATGATCATATTATATCATTATATAGTGAAAAATTTTTGAATACTTCAGTGAAAAAAGAAACTTAGTGTGTGAAATAATAATGTGTACATGGTGAAGACTTAACCGCAATAGGATGACACGACAGAATAGTCATTAGAACCTGCAAACAATTCAAACAAAACAGCGGAGGTTGATAGAAATGATAAGTAACTCACGAGTTCCTGGACCAAAGGAAGAGTAATTCTTTGCCCGAGCAAACTAAGTTGATCAAGAGTCATCTCTGCATCTCTTAACGATCCATCTGACCTCATTGCAATCAGCCTAAGTGCATCCTTGTCAATTTGCAAGCCTTCACGGGTTGCAATCAGCTGAAGCTTATATATAATACTGGAATCATTGAGTTTAGGGAAAAAGAACTTCTGACACCTGGATATGATTATATGAGGGAAATGATCAAGACTTGAACCGATAAGGATAAAAACCACACGGCGAGGCGCTTGATTAATGACCTTCAAAACAGCACTCCATGAATCAGAGGGCAAAGAATCACAATCATCGACAATAAACACTTGATATTGTGTCCTATCAACGAAAACCTCCATAATGTTTTCATAGTTGAATGCACTAACCGGTCCTACTTCCATCACATTTTGACTCTTGCCCATATTGTGAGACATGCAAGAACTGCATGAATCGCAAGGTTTGGGACGCTCCACTGATTGGCAATTCAGAGCTTTAGCGAACACTCGGGCACAAGAGGTCTTGCCCGTACCAGAAGGCCCATAGAAGACATAAACTAACCCAACTTTTCTTCTCAAGACAGCATTTGAAAGGGCTTGGACAACTAAGTTTTGCCCAACAAAATCTTGGAAAGTCTTGGGCATGTATTTTTGAGTTAGGCTCTGGTGCCTACCACTGCGGCCTCCACTAGATATCTGCTGACTACTGCCTGATCTCGATTGAGAATCAATGTCAGAATAAAGCTCGCGCCTTGATGAATTACCCACATAAATTCCAAGTTCCCCTGAATACTCCTGCACCAAAAAACCATCCCCATTCCTTTCATCATATCCCGAGGGCTCACTCAATAACGGTAGTACCTCAGAATCAGAACCAGTGGATGAAGTCAACTGATCAGACCCAATTGGCATTCTAGAAACTTCCTTTTCACCCTTCTTCAGCCTCGGATCAGAACGCCCACACGACAAACTCCTCCCCGCTATATCCAAAAACGTCTTCCCTCTATGATGAATCCCAGACCAATTCCATGGAATCCCACATCCATTCTTTGGAACTCGCATCTCAGTGTCCTCTCCTTCTCCCTCCCTTCTACCACATTTCCCTTGCGCAGAACTCTGACTCGAACACTTTAAATCAACAACCCTCCTCACACCTCTAACTCTTCGCTTCTTCTTCCTCTTCACACCTCTAATCTCACTCTCTCGGATCCTATCACCCCTTATATTCTTCTCCAAATGCTCCGATAGGCTCTTTCTTCCAATATAATCACTTACGCTCTTCCGGGCATTCCTCCCATTCTCAATCTCACTACCCTCATCATCACTACTAGTTTCCAACGCAACAACCTTTGAACTTGCAACCACTTCTCTTGGTTTCCTACCCAATGTGGGGGAAATCCAAGAAGGAGGGCTAGCACTAGCAGAAGGGTCTCGAAGCGACCTCGACCGCTGAAGGGCAATGAGATCCCTCATCAGGGATCTCTCCGAAGGTACCACCGGGCTTCGGCGAAGATGCATGTGGTTCCTCAGGTGAATGCAGTTGGTCAAATGGACATGGTTTCTCAGATGGGTACTTAGGGGGTATCCATTTACAGAGTTGGTCTCATTCTTGTGGAATTTTGGGTGAATGGCTCGAGTCATCGTCAAAATAACTTAGTAATATGAATCTAAGATGTACATTTCATTCCATTTCCTATACTGACAATAACAACAACAACAACAACAACAAAAATGTAAATAAATTACTTGCAAAGTGAAGTAAGTGATTAAAGGGAGAGTTTATAAAATGATAAGAAATTTGTGAGGATTAATTTTGCTTGAATTGTAGTTGAGGAAATGGGATTAACTTACTCTGTGAGCCTGAGCTGGAGTGTCTTCACAAGCTAGCAGCAATCTGCTTCTCTTTCTCTCTCCACAGGCCGAGAGAAATCTCTCGGCTCCTTGTTCAATCTATTTCTATAGTTTTTTTTTCTGTTCTTTTTTTTCTCACGTGAACATCACGAGGTTTAGGTGTTTTTGTTTTTTTTTTTTTTTTTGTGCTTTTTGCAAAGAGAGGGAAAGGTCCATGCTTTGAGTGTGAGGTGTGGGACCCGGTGTTCGGGTGGGTGAGGTGTGGATTTTGGTTTTGCTTTGTTTTGTTTCCTTTTTGGGGTGTGGTGGGCGGCTTTGCTATATTTAAAAGAGTTTTTTACTATCTTAAATAACAAACTACTATTAGAGCATCTGTAGTCTCGTTAAGTTTAAAAATAGGTATATAGATATTTTGAAAATAACAAATAGTTCAAACATTACAGTCATCTATACTTAAAAAATGACTTTTTTTTACGAAACGAAAGATTATATACCGTTTGAAGATCTCCATTTTTTTTTAATAGTGTGAAGGAAGGCAGATGATCTGTCGTCCCGTAATTTTAAAATTTAAAATTAAAAAGAAAAAAGAAAAAAAAGGAAGGTGAAGAACGACACATGATGTGTGTCCAACACAAAAACCATTTTGTGCATCTTTCTCTCTCTTCCCCAAACGAAAGAACATCTTCCGATTTTCTTTTTTTTTAATAATTCAACGGGAAATCATTTGCCGTCCACTCATTTCACAATTAAAATATTTGTCCCAGACGGCATATCATATACCGTCCGACATTAAGACGGTAAATCATCTTCAGATTTCTAAAATATGCATAATGTCATTTCCGCTGCCAAATATAGACGTCTCCTGTTCATCTGAAACCCAAAAAATGGGTATATAGACGACTACTATAGAGGGGTTTTTTTTTTTAAAATATCCATTTTTTGGATATATAGCCAACGACTACAGATGCTCTTAGAGGCTACTAGTATAATGTACGTATGATGCACGTCCAAAAAAAATAAAGTCATCAAATTAAATGAATATATATTAAATACGAAAAAAATAGTTTATATTTAAATGTTTTGGTTTTGGCTACACGAGACAAACCTCAACTCTCTCGTTAAAATAGCAGAGATTTTATATATATATATATATATATATATAAAATAAACTGGTGTAACACCTAAGATAGTAAATAATATATGATAGGAGTAGAATTACTCTATCTAAAATTGGGATTCTCACACAAGTCCCTTAGAAATATTTTTTTTTAGGGAAAAGGTGGAGTCCCTTAGAAATATTATAATTCCAAGTTTGTCATAAATTCTGGTTTCTCTACTAGTTCCTTAATCTACTCTTAAAAAATTGATCATATTGAGACCCCATATATAGGGATGGTGGCAACGAGTCTGGTTAAGGTCGGATCCTAAAAGATCCATATGCGAATCCACTACAAAACGAAGGATCCATTGGAGATCCAAACTCACTAAAGTTTGGAATCCGGATTCAGGTTTTGGATTTATCCAATTTCATTATTTTTTTTCAATATGGTAGATTGATAGTAATATTTCTATGGAAAATTTACATTTTGTATAAAATAATTAAATATTTCTCATTATATATTCAAAATAATGAAAGTTAAATGACCCCTATGATTAAATATTAATATTATCTCAATAGTTAAGTACAAATTTCACCTTTTACTAAAAATAAATTTTCACATAATATTTGTATTGCGTATTTGAAAAAATTTGTTTATACTGTTTGTTTTTTTTTTTTTTTTTTTTTTGTTTTTTTTTGGAGGGAGGGCCTCTATATACATTTAGAAATGCATAACTAAATTAATATATACTAATATGTATACACATTTCGCATTATCCATCGTGTTATTGAGTATGGATCCTTAAGGATCCATACCTGGATCCCAAAAGAAAATAGATCGATTTTAAGGATCCATAACCTACCCATTAAGCTAATGGATCCATTTTGGAGAATCCGTACCCTAAAATTCGGGTTGGATTCTGATCATGTCATCAGGTTATTAGATATTTTGCGACCTCTATGAAAGATGTCGTTCATTGAACTAACTTTGGAAGAAAAAAAATTAAAATTACGAATTTCGCTCTCTAAATAGTAGTCTTAGAATAAAGACACTTACCACTCAGAGGACTAAACATATCTCAAATTTTACCCCAAGCATACCCCAACTGCTAAAAGACAAGATTTGGATAATATCTTAATCATTTTTTTTTTTTACTTTTAGCCGTTGAGAATTTGTCTTTTAGTTGTTGGAGTAAGTTTGGGATAAAATTTGAGGTTTCTGTACCATTTATGTACCACTAAACTACTATGGGTAATGCTACACCGACTATTCCAAATTTACTGATTTTCTCTTTACTACCTTATGTGGTATACTATTAGTAGAGGTCAATGTAGAGTAGGTTGTAGAAATATCCAATAGTAGTGTGCCATCAAAGATGGTGATGCGGTTTATTTCTGGGGGGTGTGGATGCACCAGGTGTGAGTTCTTCTCGATTTGTATTTTTGGCAGAAGCTTTGGTGCGGGCGGTGGCCCCGACCCTCAGCAGGGGGAACGGCTCGGGAGTAGGCAGTAGTGAGGTGGAGATGGGAGGCTTGGCTCGGATCTGGAGGCTCGGATCCAGGGGTCTCGTGTACCTGCACTCGGTCTAGAAACACGAGGATTTGTCCCGGTGGCAGACCCTCTTATGGTCTAGTCAGCTACTGAAAGAGAGTAATAGTAAATAGGGTTTGAGATGGAAAAGATTGATTACCTTTGGAAAGGATTAGAGGGTCTAGTATTTATAGAAGAAGGAGTCTGGACCCATTTGGGACCGGGTCTGGACCCATTTGGGACCGGCCCGTGGGCCTGGCGTGGCAGAAGCTCAAGCGGTATAGGGCTGACGTGGCAGACCCGGATGATCCGGCAGTGAGCGCTCTTTGAGAGAATCCTGTGATCCAAGAGGGACCACGTCATCTAACCCATATCAGATAATAAAAAAAAAAGTTGTAGATTTGGCAGCATGTGTAGCATTACCCAGCTACTAGAGTACTTGCTATAGTCTTTTTACTGTTAAATACTTAAATCTTTTTCAAACCCTTTTCAAGATGATGCACTCGGGCTCCAGACTGATCACTTCACTTTAGTTATCCAATGACTAACATGAAAAATAGCAATTTGTAGCAAGTCCATATGAAACTACAATATTTGTATGGTACTTGTGTGAATATGAGCCCTTTAAAATTAGTATTGCAATAATTATAAGCCTGTCTTAACTGCAGATTAATTTTAAACTGAATTAACAATTGTAAAAACTAAAAACCAGATGCGTTAAGTAACATACAGGGATAAATACTAGCCGTTAGATTGATGGAAAGTAACCGTTTGTACGTTGAACAGCGGGTTCGGAATCTTTGAATAGTAACGTAAAAACTAAAAAGAATCTGAACGCGGGACCCACACCAGATGGGTCTTAAGCTGGGTTTCAACTGGCCCTGTAGACATTAAAATCTCGTACTGTCAAGGCTGATGTCGCGATTCGGAATGCCCCATTTATTATAAGGAATCCGACGCAAATGATGGTTGGGCCCACATCTCATATTGTTCTTCACTTCTTTTGGGAGTCATAATCTGATGGGAAATGCTATTAACTGTTATTATTGATTTATATATATTGTGATGGCTAGAGCCGTTTGGCTCTATCCGATTCATCAAAAAAAAAAAATAATCTGATGGGAAATGCTATAAATACATTGGTTTATATTCCAAATATATATTGGACTTATTTTTTAGTAATTATAGAGCCTTTTTTATTTATTTTTTAAGTAAGGAATGAACCCAATAATTATTAAAAAAATAAGCCCAATATATATTTAAGATAGAAACCAATATATATGTAGTATTTCTCTAATCTAATGCATATCGATATACTACTTGAACTTGCAGTACATAGAGAATAAATTCATAGTTTGAAAGCGTTTGTCCGACTAACTAATGTACTGCATGTTCTCTCCTAATTTGACATACATGGGTGCCCGCTTATATCATTGTAATATGTTGCTGAATTTTTCCTTTTATTCAGTTTAGTATCTCTTAGAGCATCCACAGTCATTTGCTATATATGCCATTTTGGCATATTATAGCAAACGAAATAGCAAAACACCCCTGCAATCGTTTCTCATTTATCCATTTTTTAGCAAACGTTCTATTCTCATTTCTCAAATATGAGAAACGAAGTGTGCTTTCTCAAATTATAAAAGACGGGGTATGATTTCCCGTCTCTCTGATTTAATAATTAATTAATCGACTCGGACGGAACAACATATACCGTCTCAATAATTTAAATTTTTTTTTTTTTTAAATGGTCGGAGGGGGATACATACCTCGGACGGGGTATGATACCCCGTCGCGCACCTTAAAAAAATATATTTTTTTTAAAGTATATCCTCAGACGGGGAATGATACCCCGTCCGGAGTATCAAACCCCGTCCATGAGGAAGAGTGCATTTAATGCTTCTCAAGGAATGCATTTAATGCTTCAGAGTAGTTTTAGAGTAGTTTAGAGTAGTTTTTAGGTTTAATTAGTTAATTAATTTGGTTTAGTAAATATTATAATATTTAATTTAGTTAATTAATATAGTTTAATAGTTAATAAGTAATTAATCTTTTTTTAATTTATTGTAAACGATGGGACAGTATATGATACCCCGTTGCTCGCTTTTTTCTAAAAAATAAGAAACAATATAGCAAATGACGACTGCAGCGATCGATGGCATTTGCTATTACTGTAGCTGCCATTTTATAGCAAATGAGAAAAACGACTGTGGATGCTCTTATCGTTTAGTTCTTTGGTTATTGTTTTGATGGATTCTGTTTGCGGTCATCAGCTGTTTCTTAGCATCGGGTGTTTATTGTACAGGTTACCTGTTGCTCACCGGTGTGTTGTTGGGATTTGTTGAGGTCTGCCTTTTCCCCACCTCAGTGTTGGGATTTTTGGCCTGCTGATTTTATTGTTAATGTATGCTTTTGTTGCAAGTGTCTCTCACCATAGGACGTTCCCTTACTTTTCCGCTTCTTTTGTTATTCTTGTGAGCGTCATTGCAAATGGCTCATTTGTTTGGCTGCGCTCACTGTAGTGTTTCTTGCGGTGCTGCTTGTGTCAAGTCGATGCCACTGCTCTTAGCTTTGTTGATTTTGCTGTTGGGCTAATTCGTTGGGGTCAGTGTTCGCTGCTTTTCGTATTTGCCACTCCGCAATCCGACAGTAGCATCAATGTCTTTTGTTTCTTTTTTAGACAATGCTTTTCATTGCTTCTATTCTTTTCAGAGTTGTACCTTTATCTCTTGCTCGTCTTCCAATTTTACGGCGTGTAAAATTTAATGTTGTTTGTTTATATACTATTTTTTTAAATTAGGCTAGAGTCTTGAGACTCTATCCTTTGTCTCAAAAAAAATATTGCTGAATTTTTCAACCCAACCACCGATCCCCACGCAGAGGCCTCCATCTGCCTCCTGAAAGACAATGGAATCAATTTCAATCGAAATCAACGCGACGGAGTTGATTCAAAAATATTCTCAAGATTGCTATGACATAAATTGGTTTCTCGTTGCAGGTATAGGACGAAGTGGATAACGTTCCATGGTTTGTATGATGTGGCCTATATAGTGAAACTATTAACTAGAAGACATATGGTACAGAAACATCGAGTATTGAGTTGATGAGGAGATGTGGTAGAGTTATGATGCCTAACGGGAGAGTTGGTGCTCCTTATAATCTTTTGCTCCATGACTTTGGTTACCGGGTATTATTAGTTATTATTATTTTATGCTATTTCAGAATGTTAAAACAGCGAGTATTGAGTTGATGGACTCATCAACAGCTCTCTCATGTAGGGCTCTTTCTTTTTTGCTGTTACTTTTGTTTATGTGGGTGTCCTAGAACTTCAGAAAAATCTTATGAGAATGACATTTTTATGACTTGCAAGGTGCCTTGATATTTATTCGTACTACTCTTATGAGAATGACAATCTTGTGTAGGAAATGAACTAATTATAAAGTTTATTGTCATCGAATTCCTTCGAATTTCATTAAATTCATAATAAGAATTCCATCAAACTATTTTAAAATCCTTATAAATCCAGTCAAAGTTTTAGGTGAATTCTCCATAAATTCCTTAAATACTGGAATTCTCAATTCTTTTAAAATCTTTTGAAATCTCAATCCAATACACCCCTGAAAAAGAAAAAGGAATAAAAAAGGAAGGTGAAGGATGATACATGATGTGTGTCAGTCCAACACAAAAACCATTTTGTGCATCTTTCTCTCTCTTCCCCAAAGCGAAAGAACATCTTCCGATTTTCTTTTTTTTTAATAATTCAACGGAAAATCATTTGCCGTCCACTCATTTCACAATTAAAATATTTGTCCCAGACGGCATATCATATACCCAGTGGCGAATCCAGGAATTTAGTTCAGTGGGGTCCTTATACAAAAATAAATACGATAACAATTAAGAATTTAGTTCACTGGGTTCCTATAATGCTTATATAAAAAAAAATTACACTGTAGCTTTTTTTCATTGGGGTCTTCAGTGGGGTCCTTATACAAAAATAAATACGATAACAATTAAGAATTTAGTTCACTGGGTTCCTATAATGCTTATATAAAAAAAAATTTACACTGTAGCTTTTTTTCAGTGGGGTCCGTGCCCCCCCCTGAACATAAGCTACATCCGCCCCTGCATATACCGTCCGACATTAAGACGGTAAATCATCTTCCGATTTCTAAAATATGCATAATGTCATTTCCGTTGCCAAATATAGACGTCTCCTGTTCATCTGATACCCAAAAAATGGGTATATAGACGACTACTACAGAGGGTTTTTTTTTTAAATATACATTTTTTGGATATATAGCCCACGACTACAGATGCTCTTAGAGGCTACTAGTATAATGTACGTGTGATGCACGTCCAAAAAAAAATAAAGTCATCAAATTAAATGAATATATATTAAATACGAAAAAAATAGTTTATATTTGAATGTTTTGATTTTGGCTACACGAGAATACATATATATATATATATATATATATATATATATATATATATATATATATTAAACTGGTGTAACACCTAAGATAGTAAATAATATATGATAGGAGTAGAATTACTCTATCTAAAATTGGGATTCTCACACAAGTCCCTTAGAAATATTTTTTTTTGAGGAAAAAGGTGGAGTCCCTTAGAAATATTATAATTCCAAGTTTGTCATAAATTCTGGTTTCTCAACTAGTTCCTTAATCTACTCTTAAAAAATTGATCATATTGAGACCCCATATATCTATGCTATTATTAAGCAAAGTCCCATTTTAGCGTCTTTTTACTATCATGCCCCCATATACATAAAAGCTAAAAAAAATATAAGGTTAATTTTGTAATTTTCACTTCACATTTAAAGTCTCCATAAAATCTATATCTATACTATTATTAAGCAAAGCCCCATTTTAGCATCTTTTTACTATCATGCCCCCATATACATAAAAGCTAAAAAAAAAATATATAAGATTAATTTTGTAATTTTCACTTCACATTTAAAGTCTCCATAAAATTTATATACTATTATTAAGCAAAGCCCCATTTTGACAGCTTTTTACTATCATGCCCCATATACATAAAAAAAATTTTAAAAAATATATAAGGTTAATTCTGTAATTTTCACTTCACATTTAAAATCTCCATAAAATTCTGTTTCCTCAAAAATCGAAACTGTCTCTTCTTCTCCCTCCATCGAAGCCGTGCATTGCACGTGCATATCCCCAGTACAAATTGCACGTGCTAACCCATAAAACGTGCATTGCACGTGCGGATTACTAGTAGGGATGGTGGCAACGAGTCTGGTTCAGGTCGGGTCCTAAAAGATCCATATGCGAATCCACTAAAAGATCCAAATCCACTACAAAATGAAGGATCCATTGGAGATCCAAACTCACTAAAGTTTGGAATCCGGATTCAGGTTTTGGATTTATCCAATTTCATTATTTTTTTCAATATGGTAGATTGATAGTAATATTTCTATGGAAAATTTACAATTTGTATAAAATAATTAAATATTTCTCATTATATATTCAAAATAATGAAAGTTAAATGACCCCTATGATTAAATATTAATATTATCTCAGTAGTTAAGTACAAATTTCACCTTTTACTAAAAATAAATTTTCGCATAATATTTGTATTGCGTATTTGAAAAAATTTGTTTATACTGTTTGTTTTTTTTTGTTTTTTTTTGTTTTTTTTTTTGGAGGGAGGGCCTCTATATACATTTAGAAATGCATAACTAAATTAATATATACTAATATGTATACACATTTCGCATTATCCATCGTGTTATTGAGTATGGATCCTTAAGGATCCATATCTGGATCCCAAAAGAAAATAGATCGATTTTAAGGATCCATAACCTACCCATTAAGCTAATGGATCCATTTTGGAGAATCCGTACCCTAAAATTTGGGTTGGATTCTGATCATGTCATCAGGTTATCAGATATTTTGCCACCTCTATGAAAGATGTCGTTCATTGAACTAACTTTGGAAGAAAAAAAATTAAAATTACGAATTTCGCTCTCTAAATAGTAGTCTTAGAATAAAGACACTTACCACTCAGAGGACTAAACATATCTTAAATTTTACCCCAAGCATACCCCAACTGCTAAAAGACAAGATTTGGATAATATCTTAATCTTTTTTTTTTTTACTTTTAGCCGTTGAGAATTTGTCTTTTAGTTGTTGGAGTAAGTTTGGGATAAAATTTGAGGTTTCTGCAGCATTTATGTACCACTAAACTACTATGGGTAATGCTACACCGACTATTCCAAATCTACTGATTTTCTCTTTACTACCTTATGTGGTATACTATTAGTGGAGGTCATTGTAGAGTAGGTTGTAGAAATATCCAATAGTAGTGTGCCATCAAAGATAGTGATGCGGTTTATTTCTGGGGGGTGTGGATGCACCAGGTGTGAGTTCTTCTCGATTTGTATTTTTGGCAGAAGCTTTGGTGTGGGCGGTGGCCCGACCCTCAGCAGGGGGAACGGCTCGGGAGTAGGCAGTAGTGAGGTGGAGATGGGAGGCTCGGCTCGGATCTGGAGGCTCGGATCCAGGGGTCTCGTGTACCTGCACTCGGTCTAGAAACACCGGGATTTGTCCCGGTGGCAGACCCTCTGATGGTCTAGTCAGCTACTGAAAGAGAGTAATAGTAAATAGAGTTTGAGAGGGAAAAGATTGATTACCTTTGGAAAGGATTAGAGGGTCTGGTATTTATAGAAGAAGGAGTCTGGACCCATCTGGGGCCGGGTCTGGACCCGGTTGTCCGTGGGCCTGGCGTGGCAGAAGCCCAAGCGGTATAGGGCTGACGTGGCAGACCCTGATGATCTGGCGGTGAGCGCTCTTTGAGGAAATCCTGTGATCCAAGAGGGACCACGTCATCTGACCCATATCAGATAATAATAAAAAACAATTGTAAATTTGGCAGCAGGTGTAGCATTACCCAGCTACTAGAGTACTTGCTATAGTCTTTTTACTGTTAAATACTTAAATCTTTTTCAGACCCTTTTCAAGATGATGCACTCGGGCTCCAGACTGATCACTTCACTTTAGTTATCCAATGACTAACATGAAAAATAGCAATTTGTAGCAAGTCCATATGAAACTACAATATTTGTACGGTACTTGTGTGAATATGAGCCCTTTAAAATTAGTACTACACGAGCGATGTACATTTTAATAATTTCAAACAATAAAAATAAAAACTCTAACATAGTGAGGATTTGAACTGGAAACTTCTTTTATATTAGTTATATACGTGCGTTGCACATGTTGGTAGAATGACAAAATGACAAATGACACTAAGGCATTTTTCCATTATAATATTATTAGAGATATATAGATATAATAATATATAATATAATGTAGTGCTCACGTGTTTAGGAAGTGTGAATTCCTACTTTTTGCTCTCCTTTCTTTATTTTAAAATGGAGAAAGGATAAAAGTAGACCTATTAGCTTAAGATATAATATAATATATAATATAATTGCAATAATTATAAGCCTGTCTTAACTGCAGATTAATTTTTAACTGAATTAACAATTGTAAAAACTAAAAACCAGATGCGTTAAGTAACATACAGGGATAAACACTAGCCGTTAGATTGATGGAAAGTAACCGTTTGTACGTTGAACAGCGAGTTCGGAATCTTTGAATAGTAACGTAAAAACTAAAAAGAATCTGGACGTGGGACCCACACCAGATGGGTCTTAAGCTGGGTTTCGACTGGCCCTGTAGACATTAAAATCTCGGACTGTCAAGACTGATGTCGCGATTCGGAATACCCCATTTATTACAAGGAATCCGACGCAAATGATGGTTGGGCCCACATCTCATATTGTTCTTCACTTCTTTTGGGAGTCATAATCTGATGGGAAATGCTATAAATACATTGGTTTCTATTTCAAATATATATTGAACTTATTTTATAGTAATTATGGAGCCTTTTTTATTTATTTTTTAAGTAAGGAATGAACCCAATAATTATTAAAAAAATAAGTCCAATATATATTTGAGATAGAAACCAATATATATGTAGTATTTCTCTAATCTGATGTATATCGATATACTACTCGAACTTGCAGTACATAGAGAATTAATTCATAGTTTCAAAGCATTTGTCCGACTAACTAATGTACTGCATGTTCTCTCCTAATTTGACATACATGGGTGCTGGCTTATATCATTGTAATATGTTGCTGAATTTTTCCTGCTATTCAGTTTAGTATCTCTTATCGTTTAGTTCTTTGGTTATTGTTTTGATGGATTCTGTTTGCGATCATCAGCTGTTTCTTAGCATCAAGTGTTTACTGTACAGGTTACCTGTTGCTCACCGGTGTGTTGTTGGGATTTGTTGAGGTCTGCCTTTTCCCAACCTCAGTGTTAGGGTTTTTGGCCTGCTGATTTTATTGTTAATGTATGCTTTTGTTGCAAGTGTCTCTCACCATAGGACGTTCCCTTACTTTTCCGCTTCTTTTGTTATTCTTGTGAGCGTCATTGTAAATGGCTCATTTGTTTGGCTGTGCTCACTGTGGTGTTTCTTGCGGTGCTGCTTGTGTCAAGTCGATGCCACTGCTCTTAACTTTGTTGATTTTGCTGTTGGGCTGATTCGTTGGGGTCAGTGTTTGCTGCTTTTCGTATCTGCTCTGCCACTCCGCAATCCGACAGTAGCATCAATGCCTTTTGTTTCTTTTTTAGACAATGCTTTTCATTGCTTCTATTTTTTTCAGAGTTGTACCTTTAACTCTTGCTCTTCTTCCAGTTTTATAGCGTGTAAAATTTAATGTTGTCTGTTCGTATACTATTTTTTTTAATATATTTAGGCTAGAGTCTTGAGACTGTATCCTTTGTCTCAAAAAAAAAATATTGCTGACTTTTTCAAACGATAAAATTTATATACATAAACGTACGATGTATGCAATGCATTGCAATATCAGTACGTTTTTATTCAGAAATGTTTTTTTTAAGGTCCTAAGACCGATGCAAACGTGAGATTGGAGACTAGGTCATTGTTTTTACAAGCGATTGAGGAATATTGAGATGAACAAGCTGAACTTTACACAAGTTCCAAGAACATAATAAACTAAGCATTTATCAACTCTCTGACTCTCCTCTACTCTCCTCTCCAGCTCTGCTCTTTGGCTCTTTCTGTGCCTTCATCATTGCTGTCCCCCGCATTGCACGTGCCGAGCTCGTGAATGTAATTAGAGTTGCGTTCTTTAGATGTCATTGAAGTTTGGATGTCTCGCAAAAGAGAAATGCTCGATATACATGAAATTCTACTCCAAACATACATGGAGTTTGTCTTTTAGTGGTTGGTGTGTCCATTAATCACTAAAAGACAAATGGATAAGACCCAACAATCACTAAAAGACAAGTCCCATGTAAGTTTGGGATAGAATCTCATGTAAGTCTAGCATTTCTCCTCGCAAAAATAAAGATATTGAACTCAGTTAGCATGCATTTATTGTTCTAGGACTAAAAATTTACCAGTCACTTGTGAAAGTGCACATAAGCAGTCAATTACATGTAGCATGACGGCATTATCTCGTGTTCGTGGATCAATTTAGAGCTACTATATTGTTACTTATACTACAATTAAATCGTAGTCTCTCAATATAGTGCACACGTTTTTACCTCGTCTCACATTGAGTGAGAGAACAAGTTTGTCCAGGTCCAAGCTTCATTGCAAAGGACCTGAAACTAGCCCACAACATGGTAAGACGTTTCGGTCCAGGTCTACTAGTCCCCATATCCAATACTATCGAATAGTTGAGATCCGATAAAAAAAATAGTTCGAAGTCAGCGTATATTTGACACGCAGATCAGACCTAACTGCACCTTTAAGAGTGCACATCATTTCTTTGCAAACAAAACCAAAAGAATCCTATATGCCGACACACTGATCTGGCCAAAGCGCAGCCTTAAAGAGTGGATAATTTTAGAGCAACAAAACAAAAGAATCACTGTCCTATAGAGTGTAGACAAGTTTGTGGGGTTTGTGTGTTCCCTTCTACTTGAGATCCAATCCCTAACTTCCCTCAATTGATTGCTTATAGGGCCTTATCACCTTAAGAAGAGATCGAGTAATGGCACGAATTGTACGGTGGCGTCCCCATCAATCTCATGGCATGTTAGCTTAATTTGGCATCCAATAACACCTACTGCTTCACTGCTTCCTTGTTTCGCAAAGAAACATGCCATGCTCTATAATTTCATACTTGGGACATTTTCTGAAGACTAGTGTTTTGGCTTCCAGGCACAAATAGGGTATCAGATTGACCTACTGTTCAGGGAAAACTGTTGACTCTTAGTTTGGTGTGCACAAAACGTGCTCACTCATACTAATAAGTTTAAATTTAGTGTGTCAGATTTTCAGGATCAAATAACATCAAAAAGAGATCCAGGAGAGATTCACAAATATACAAAACACGAAAAGCAATAAAGAATAATGGCAAACACAAGCAAAAGAGGAAGATATTCAAAAAGAGTTCTTGATTAATTAGTTCACAAGCAAAAGAGGAAGATATCAAGACCTGAATTTTTCCTTCCATTTTCGTGAGATTATAAATTTATAATTATATAAGATTGATTAAAGAGAAATTAGTTTATGGTAAGAAAACAGGGTGGATTCAGAATAAACAGCACGATACCGGTCGACCGCACTTCGTGACCGGTCGACCGCCTCGCAGTCGACCGCAACCTTGAGTTGTTTGAGAAGCAATCGACCTTTCACTTCTCTACTTTACGTCAAAGAGTTGAACGGTCGACTGCAGCAAAACGACGATCGACCGCACTTTGCACTGTGTATATTTTTGGAAAGTATCGTTTCCATTTTTTATCGATACACTTTCCCGTCTATTAATATTGACAAATCCACTGTGTATTCTCAACCTAATTACTTTTGAGAAAATTTCTGAACTAATCCCTCATTTAATCAATCCGAGTGTGAGCGTTTATTTGGTTGTATTCTTCAGTCAAGATCATTAATGGTCTTGAGTTTTCTTTTCATTTCTTTTCCACTTCGGTGAGATTGACGGGACTTGAATTTGAAGTCCTGTGGGTGTAATAGGTCTCTCGGCCTAATTCTGAGAATCATTGTACAAGGATTTTGAGTATAGTGGAACGCTTGTGGCGGATAATTGCTACAAGTAGGTGGTGTGGACATAGACCTGGAGGTCGAACCACGTTATATCGTTGCGTCATCTGTGTTTGTTTTTCTTATCACTCTTGCATTTACTTTACTTTATTTTATTTTATTTTTAATTTCGCACGATCAATCTATTCACCCCCAGGGTGATTTACAAAAACTAGTGTCTGTTGTAGTTTGACGTTAGACTAAGGGTCAAAACATGCATGCAAGAACAACTGAAGTGTAAACAAAGGAAACCATTGCTCTGTTTTCTTTTTCCTGAGCCAGAACCTAGATTCGAAAGATTTTGACTAATATACAGAGGAGGTTTGTATATTTGTTTGTTAACATATGTATCAAGAATATTAACATCATTTGGATTAATTAGTAATAGTATGGATACCGAAAGAAGATACAAGATCTAAACCCTGCATCATACATCAAATTACTTACCAGAAATGAAACATTCAAAATGGATAGGAACATAGACGAAAAAGTTTGTGTAAATACTTACATGACATAGATGCTCACATGTCCAGGCTTTGCCTCAGAAACATATGGAGAGATATTTTTTGCCGTGGCCTTCAGAAGATGACGGAAGTTTTTTGCCTGCAGAAGAAAGGAATTAAAACCTTAGATGGACACATGAGAAACCAGAAATAATCAAACTGGAACATGCTCTGATTGGTAATTTGCTACCTAAACTGCTTGTATATCAAACTGGAACTCTTCTCTCCAACTTTGCGCAGATGGCTGCTTAGAAAGAATCATTTACAAGAAGGAAACCCCGTTCGTGAAATCAAGAGGAAATTAGTTACAGAAATATAAATGCCAAAATCCAAACCTTCACTCAGTTGAAAACAAGATGAAAATAATCTGCCCGTGTAAGAAGTGAACAGAAAATGCCATAGTAAATTTGCTTAGATGAACAGTTTTGACTGAAATACGAGGTCACAGCAAAGCATCATCAAATTAACACAACGAATATTGTAGTGTCAAATATTAACTAAATCACAGTTAACTTGCATATATACATTGGCTTGGCCAATAATATACAACTCATAATACAACCAAAGCATAAATCAAAATTTCCAAATTTGCAAGGAAATCAAATAATAAAGAAGCCCACATATCCTGCTGCAAAAGATGCAATTGAGCCTATCAATTGCCTGCCCACTTTTGCCACAGGGTAATGCTAAGGAGTGATCTCATTTCCGGTTTTCAACACATATTTGCCATTGAAGAAAATCCAGTGCATCTTACTGAGGAAAAGACAAATTAACCGATTTCATCACCATGGTCACATTCACTAGTTCAAAGTGAAACTTACTAAGGAGAAACTCAAACTTGGTTTGAGCAACAGAAGAAGAGGAAAGCCATTATAGATTTACACGATTTACAATTATGTTTGTATTTCATGCTTTACTAATCCTCTGGAGTTAACTGTCTGCAATCAAGTTGGTTGGCTCACTTAAAATGTACTTTGGTAATTCATATTTGGCACCTGATATAAAGTTCAAAATGAAAAAGATATCAACCACTGACTAATATTAAGGGGAAAAGAAAAGAAGAAAAACTAAAACGCCTTTTTCTAACCTCTCTCATCATAACAGATTGTCATGTCAGCACTGGCAATGATGACCCCAGCACTGTCCACTATCGCTTGTGCAAGACTCAATTCTGCTTCTGCTGCAGCTCGGAGAGCATCCCAGATTTCTGCCAAAGCAACAAATAGTATAAAGTTTAAATATGTACTCCTCATCCAGGAGAAATAGCGAAATTTAACTGTAGAATTTTATTTATTTGGATACATAACACAGAGGTGAAGCAATCACTGGTTTTATTTTATCTTTAAATACATGCTACAGAGGAATGCATCGACTAATAGCAGTAAGGCTCACTTATTTTAAGTATATTTCCAGTGGTGTAAAAGAAAAAAATAAATTATATCTAGTAAGCCAGGCTACAAGGAAAAGTAATACGCAGATGAAATTTGTAAATAAAAGACATGCAACTTGTGGTACACTAAATTTCTGCAAGATTCTTTTAGTTCAACTCAAAGATACTCAAATAACATTACGGTTCATCAATTTGTGATAATTCATCTGGGTAACAAGAGAGATAAATGGTTTCTTTAGCCTCTCATTAATGAAACGAGGTGAATATGTGGCTTTCAACTGGAAAAAAAAAAGAGAGAAATGGCTCCGAATTTTTTCCCAAAATGACCCTTTTTGCATAAGTATTGTCACAAACGACCTGTTTTTTTTTTATTTCCACAAACGCCCTACTCGCTTTTTGAAAAAGCGAGTGTGGTACAAACCATCCCGCTTTTTCGAAAAGCGAGTCTTAGGTTTCAGAAAATTGAAAACCTAAGACTCGCTTTTCGGAAAAGCGGGATGGTTTGTACCACACTCGCTTTTTCCAAAAGCGAGTCTTGGGCTTCTTTGCCTAGCAACACTCGCTTTTTGAAAAAGCGGGGGTAATTATACCACACTCGCTTTTTCAAAAAGCGAGTGTCGTTTGGGACTTAAACCCCCCGCCCCCAAAACAGATCTCACTTCTTCTCTCTATTCTCCAAGACTCGCTTTTTCAAACCCTAACCCATCACTCGTAATCTTCGATTTCTGGCCTATTTCATCAAAATAGCCGTCGATTAGCTCCTAAAATCTTCGCTTTCTCATCCCAATCTAGTTGCCCACGTTGTGGTTGAGTTTTCTTTTCGAAATTTTGGGTGATTGCGGTGGATTGAAGAACAAGGGGTCGAGGTCGGTGACGCTCGCGATTTGGTGGTGGTTCTTTTTGGTTTGTGGTGATTGCGGTGGTTCAATTCTTGCGTGAAGCTTGAGGTATATTTCTAGAACTCAATATTTTCTAATGTTGTATATATATTGTGTGTAATATGTGGTGGTGTGTGTAGAATTTTTGAACGATTTGCTGAATATATAACTCTAGATCTCTGATTTGAACGATTTGTTTGTAATCTGTGTAGAATTTTGGGATTTGTGAGTAAAAGTGTAATTGTGATTTTGTGAGTAGTATTTGTGCATATGTGCATATGTGAGTAAAAGTACAATTGTGCATATGTGATTTTGTGAAAGTATTTGTGCATATGTGATTTTGTGATTTTGTACATATGCACAATTGTATTTTTACTCACATATGCACATTTAAAAATGTATATCCAAGAATTTGGGGATATCCAAGAATTGGTATATCCAAAAAAACACATTTAAAAATGTGTATATCGAAAAATGTGTATATCCAAGAATTTCTAAACGATTTGCTGAATATATAACTCTATCTCTGATTTGACCGATTTGTTTGTAATGTGTGTAGAATTTGGGGATTTGTGAGTAAAAGTGTAATTGTGCATATGTGAGTAGTATTTGTGCATATGTGCATATGTGAGTAAAAGTACAATTGTGCATATGTGATTTTGTGAAAGTATAATTTGGGATTTGAACGATTCTAGAACTCAATTTTTGATTTTACTTAAATCAAGAATTGTAGATTTGTGCATATGTGAGTTGTATTTGTGAGTTGTATTTGTGAGTTGTGAGTTTGGGATTTGTGATCAGGAGAAATTTACTGCAATTCTAAGTATATAGTTGGGATTTGTAATCAGGAGAAATTTACTGCAATTCTAATTATATATTTACTGCAATTCACAGACCAACTATTTGAATTTAGGATATGTGAGTTGTATTTGTGAGTTGTAGATGTTTTGAGTAAAATTAGGATAATATCTCCACCTATAGATTTTGTGAGTTGTAGATTTTGTAATTTAGTAATATCTCCACCTATAATTTGTGACTTTGTGAGTTGTATTTGCATTTCAATTCTCTTTAGCTTCCGTGATTATTTAAATTGCTAAAATGATTTTGGTATTGTTAATAATGAATGCTCGTTCATCATTGTAGGATACTCTTTTTTTTTGAAAAAATGCCACGGAATAAGGGACGTGTGGAGGCTGGCAGTAGTAGTAGAGCCAATCGTGGCGATGGACCACGTACATCTTTTGGCCCACCTCCACGCAGTGGACGTGTTGGTGGTCGTCGTGGTGGCAACGAACGAAGTAATGTAAGTTATATTTTTTTTTGCATTCGATTTGTTTCACTGTCATATAATTGATTGATATATTTATTTGCTGATGTAAATGGTGTTTTGCAGGTCCCAACAAACCAAAATGTGGCTGGTACTTCGTCGCCTGCCCCTTCTTCATCTACGGTTCCCCTTGTTGGTCCAGGTCCACTCGACCCCAGTCTTCTAACTTGTCAGTCGCACCATCGCTCCAAAGATGTGTGGGAGGGGGATTCGAAAGAGTGTACCTTCCGTGGGGGGCATCCTCTCCCTATGCACCCACGGATTCACCAAATACTACGGGATTGCGGTCTATATGGTATTGCACTGATGAGCGGCATCAAGTGCGATCGGCCTCTACTAACAGCACTCCTGGAGAGATGGCGTCCTGAGACCCACAGCTTCCACTTGTCAGTTGGGGAGATGACTGTTACGTTGCAGGACGTTTCAGTCATTACAGGCCTTCCGGTAGATGGGCAGGCGGTAACCGGCTCTATGGACTTCGACGCCCCATACTTAGTAGAACAATACTTAGGTGTCGAAGTGGAGACTGGTGCAGTAGTTGGGAAACAAATTCGTCTGAAGTGGTTGAAGGAAAAATTTAAAGACCGACTGACAGATGATTCGACCGAAGAGGAGGTCCAGATGTACTGCAGGGCGTACATCCTTACTCTTTTTGGAGGGGTACTATTCTCTAACTCAAGCGGTCATTCCGTCCCCCTCATGTACCTCCCGCTTATTGCTGACTTAGGACGAGTCGGCCAGTATAGTTGGGGTAGTGCCGCCCTAGCAGCCCTCTACAGGAGTTTGTGCCTGTGTGCCCTCGGGTCCGTGCAGATGAATGGCCCGATGATTTTGCTTCAAGTGTGGAGCTGGGAGCGTATCCACGTTGGGCGTCCCGTAGTTAGAAAACAATCACCCAGCTGGATCCATCTCCCTGAAGACCCGTACATGCTTCCTCCTCTAGGTGTCTACTGGTCGGGTAACCTAACCTGGACTGCCAACCCCAACAGATGCCTGACCTACTACCGTGATGAGTTGGACAGGTTGGCAGATAACTGCGTTGTATGGATGCCCTACACGGAGGAGCGTCTAGCTCGATTACCGCCCAATGCCCTGTATAGACGAGATCTTTGGCTGACAAAAGCACCGCTCATCAACTTCAGCACTGTCGAGTTCTATTTCGTTAGCAGAGTACTTCGACAGTTTGGTCTCCAGCAGTTGATTCCAGTAGCAGAGCCATTCAATGCAGATATCCATAAAATTACCGGAATGGGTCGTACGCCAGGTCACAATTGGGCGGAAAGCTTCTCCACATATGTCGAGAGATGGAACTTACAAAGGTTTGATGAAATAATCCGCAACATACCTCCATTCGAATTAGCAAACCACGCGAACTACATGAATTGGTATCGGAGGATGACAAGGCGGTACATCTCTCCGACAGGGCAGACTCCAGCCGGTGTGGTGATGCCTATACGTCGACCGACAGCAGAACCGGTAGATTTGCACTCCATGCATTTGCCGATGTTTCAACCGAAGGCATCGGCTGTTCGTACGATTGTAAGTTTTTTAGAAATTTTTAAGTCTTATTTTTTTTGAACTCTAACTACAAAAAACAATATATTATATTTTGTAGATGGTCCAGACTTGGAGTATGGGCAGGAAATGTGCAGCGGTATTGAGTAGTAACGTGGCCGATGCGGTGAAGGACTTCGCACGCGAAATGCTGACATCCTGTCGAGCACAGGCAGATGCTGTGGGGGAAGGGGCGACCTTGGATGCAATCTTAAACACTCCCGCACATCGGACTAATACACGCAATAGACGATTCAAGAAAGTCGCTAGTAAGCCACCGCGTCGTACCATTGTTGAAGAAGCAGAGGAGGAGCAAGTAGAGGAGGAGGAGCAAGTAGAGGAGGAGGAGCCAGTAGAAGGTATTACACAGAAAACTCCATCTCCCCGAGCGAAGAGGCAACGGAAACGAACCCATATTTTTACACCGGACCCGTGATCAGCGGTGTTGTAATTAACTTTGAACCCATAGTTGTGTAGTTGAATGTTGTCAAGATTTTGTTTGGTCAGTTAACTTGTAATTAACTTTTGTATAGTGCATTCAATGAAATTCGAATTTTAGAATGGGGTGTGTGCGTGGTGTGATCTTGATTGTGGAAGTTTTCCTCTTTTTTTTTGTTTTGTTGCTCGATTTTATTTTGTTTTTGTGCGTGTGGTGATCTTGAGAATGTAGATGGGTTAAATGTGATTTTGGTTGGGATTGTGGTGATATTGAATGGCTGCAATGTTAATGGTATGAATATGGTTGTGGTGGATATGTTAGTCGTGTAATTGTCCCACCAAGAAGTGATGCTTACATCCTTACTGCATACAGAGCAAGACTCGCTTTCTGAGAAAGCGAGTCTAGCTAAAATGACCCCGCTTTCTCAGAAAGCGAGTCTATCATTTGGGAATTCCAGAGCTGTCGAAGCCTCTGGGATTCAAGCAGCATAAACAGTCGGTTTCTGAGAAAGCGGGATAGTTATCACTAAACTCGCTTTCTGAGAAAGCGAGTCTTCGTTCTGTATCTTTTTTAACGAGCAGATCCAAGACTCACTTTCTGAGAAAGCGAGTCTAGTACTTTCACCCACGGGATCTTGAAAAGCGACTGTTAAACCAGAGAAATTTGATTCTCTGGTTTTCTACAGATCGAAGACACGCTTTCTCAAAAACAGTGGTGTTTAAGACTACACTCGCTTTCTGAGAAAGCGAGTCTTGGAGCTGTATCATTTTCATCTAGCAGATTGAAGACTCGCTTTCTGAGAAAGCGAGTCTAGTACTTTCACCCACGGGATCTTGAAAAGCGACTGTTAAACCAGAGAAATTTGATTCTCTGGTTTTCTACAGATCGAAGACACGCTTTCTGAGAAAGCGGGATAGTTTGTATAAGACTCGGTTTCTCCAAAAGCGAGTCTTACCTATCTTAATGAAATTTATTTTTTAGATAACAATACTCATAACGCAACAAACACACAAGGACATCAAAAACAAAAAAAACGAAATTTCCAAAATAAAACTTCATCGTTTTTATCGACATAATTTAGTACAATAACAAAGTCCAAATTAATAATTACAAGCATACAATATTTAAGTATGCTGAGTTCCACTATTAGTGCATCGTCGCTTATTGTGTCCTTGTAAACCACATTTTGAACATCTCATCCCCGTGCCACGACTTGACCTATCTCTCACATCCATGTCATTGCGAAATCTGGTAGTTCTAGGCCTGCCCTTCCTTTTACGTCGCAAAGTGGCATCAGGTACTAGTTTTGGTCCAACAATAATAGGCCAATATGCTGGATCTAGTATAGGCTGAAACACTGGACCGTATGTTTGTGCTAATGAAGTACCGTTATAAAATTTATCAACCAGATGCTTGTGATCGATTGCACGATATGCACAAGCTGCCAGTACATGAGAACATGGGATATGGTATAGATGAAATTTCATACATGTGCACGTCTTCGTTCCCAAATTCACAGTGTGCAAGTTTCCACCCTTCCTTTCTCCACCCACCATGCGTATACCCGTTCTCACGGAAAAAACTCCCGGTTGATGATGGAACATTGTCACCCCATGTCCGTTAGCTCTCTCACGGCGACTATCAAGCAGTTCATGTACTTTTCGAGCAAAAATCCTCCCTTCGGATAAAAGTTGAGTTGCTTCTTGTCGACGAGTAGTAAAATAAGAGTTCAGACGTTCGAAGATCGTCTCAACAATCGCTGTCACTGGCAAACTACGGACTCCTTTCAAGACTGAATTGAACACTTCTGACAGGTTCGTAGTCATTATCCCGTATCTTCGACCTTCATCTGCATAAAGTGCCCATTTCTCAACCGGCTTCTGTTTTAACCAATTAGCCGCCTCCACATTTACGTTCTCAAGTTTAGCAAGTTTGGCCATGAACTTTTTGGGTTGGTGTTCACACGCTATAATTTTCGCCTTCTTACGCAATGCCTTGCTACCAAATTTAGTAAAGAAATTTGTAGCAAAATAGCGCATGCAATAACGGTGATATCCACTTGGTTCGTTCCAAGCTCCATTTTGTAACTCCATAGCATGCATTATACCAGCGTGTCGATCAGAAATAACACACAACTCAGTGCGATCGGTGACATAATGTCGGATGCAACTCATGAACCATGTCCACGTATTTATACTCTCTCCATCAACCAATGCAAATGCAAACGGAAATAAACAATCATTCGCATCTGGGGAAACTGCAATTAGCAAGCAACCCTTGTACTTACCGTACAAGTGAGTTCCGTCAACACTGATCACCGGTCTGCAGGACTTGAAACCTTGAATTGAAGGACCAAATGCCCAGAATACACCCTTGAATGTTTCCTCGCCAGGGCCAAACTCATACTTATCCCAGTGAACAACGGTTCCTGTATTTGCAGCTTGAATTGCTGTGAGTAGAGCAGGCAACTTTGTGTATGCTTCTTCGAATGTACCATACAACCTCTCGATCGCTTTTTGTTTTGCTCGCCAAGCTTTCTTATAGAAAATCTGATAATTATATTGTATTTTAACAATCTCAATAATTGACCTCGGTGATAAAGCGGTATCCTTTTTCACCACATCGACAATTAGATTACAAACAATATTGTAATCAATTTTAAGGTGATCTTGATTCAGCATTGGATTCGTACAAGTGTGTGGCCCAACTATCTTCTTCACCACAAAATTCGTCCCGCCTTTTGGAACCATTGCTCATAATCTCCAAGGGCAGCCACCATCACTTATTCCGGGGGGCCCTTGCACGATCTCCTCAATGGTACGTTTTCTAGGTGCCATTTTGTATTTAACAGTGTACAGTGACGGTGTAGATTTCAAAGTTACGAATTCACGATGTTTTTTGATAGAATACAACTTCACTGCCTGTTGAATCGACTGCTTACTTATAAACTCCTGTCCAACGTACAATTCATCTACATTGGACGAACCAGACGACTCTTGTGGAACTAGGTGTACTCTAGCACCTTCAGCCATCTCCTCAGTAACATGCCCGTCAACATTGCCGTAGCTGTAAGTACCTCTGGCTTCATTAGAACTGTTGTTCGTGGGATTTACATTTGCACCACTATCATCATCATCTTCGTCTACGTCATCAGTGTCACCACTATCAACATCTTCATCGTCTGTTTCTTCATCTTCTTCATCATCTTCTAATAAGCTGTTGTTACAGACTGCATTTTGAAAGAGTTCAAACATACTTTCATTTGGAATAGAGTCAGGAACCGGGCTAGGTTGGCGTGGCAGCTCAACATTTACAGAATCCGGAATTGTTGTGTTTGTGTAGGTGTTTTCTTGTGAGGATACCGGATTTGATTGTGAAGATTGATCGGGGTTAGGCCTCGACTGCTGTGTAGGTACTACCCGTATGAAGCTTGCACTGGGGATATCATGTGGCTGAGCATTCACAACTCGAATTTGTTGAATATATAACTCTACTACAGACCAAGTACAATTGGGATCAAATGTCCTAGCAATCAATGACTTCAGCGCATTATCAGTAGGTACGGGCACTGTCATAAAATACTGACCATCTCTTCTTCCTGCTGCGTATCGAGCTAAAATTTTCAAATTCCATTCATTCCTATCCCAATTAGTAACTTCATAGATTTTCTCAACTAGTTCTTCAAATGTGATGGTACGGGGTACCCAAACTATTTCCGGTTCCAAATGACTATAACAACAACCAATCTTTGGATCACGAATTATTTCACCACCAAAATATAACCAAATAGGAATCTCCAAATCCATACCTACGTTAATTTATACCAATAAGCGAGTTATTATCTACCAATAAAGAAAACCTAATTAAATTAACAAAATAATGGGGGAATAAACATCATACCTTCACAATAAAGTTGCTTTCCTTTTGAAGTATACCCAAATTCCAACAAATTAAACCTCTAACGGAAGATGGGTTTAAGTTGTCCAAAGCAATTTTGTGGGATTTTCAACAAATTACGAGGGTATTTTGACGAATTTGAGATGAGAGATGGGTTAGGGTTTCGCGAGCGAAGAGGAAGAGAAAGAATAGAGAGAAGAAGTGAGATCTGTTTTGGGGGCGGGGGGTTTAAGTCCCAAACGACACTCGCTTTTTGAAAAAGCGAGTGTGGTATAATTACCCCCGCTTTTTCAAAAAGCGAGTGTTGTTGGGCAAAGAAGCCCAAGACTCGCTTTTGGAAAAAGCGAGTGTGGTATAAACCATCCCGCTTTTTCGAAAAGTGAGTCTTAGGTTTTCAATTTTCTGAAATCTAAGACTCGCTTTTTGAAAAAGCGCGAGAGTTTGTACCAAACTCGCTTTTTCAAAAAGCGAGTAGGGCGTTTGTGGAAATAAAAAAAAAAACAGGTCGTTTGTGGCAATACTTTTTCAAAAAAGGTCATTTTGGGAAAAAATTCAATGGCTCCATGCCCTGTACAAAAGCTACAAGAGAAAGTCATACAGTGGACTTATGGAGTCAACTTCAAAGGGTAAGACTACATTTGTACAGGTTTTCTTTTTGTGCTTCAACTCGTGTGCAAGGTCTCTCTCTCTCTCTCTCGCTGTACCAGTGGCGGATGTGAGGATGCAGCAACAGTGACGACACAAAGACGTGGAGTCATAAGAATGGGAAGCAAGCGTCAGGTCAACATTGTCCACTGAAAGGGGGCAGAAGGTTTGAGCCAGATGAATTTTGACAATGCTGTCCGAGGTTAGTGGCATAGGTTACTGGCTGAAGTTTTTAGAATTAGAGAAGATGTTAGTGAGAGTAAGGTAGTTGGGAGAGATTAAAAGAAGCAATTTATCCTTAATAATATAATTGTATAAAATTGGGAGATCTCCACAGAGCTGCACAAACATTGTACCATAGTAACGCCTTAATTTTTTTAAATGATGTAACTTGTAAGAAGTGAGAAATGGTGTCTTCCCAGCCAAGCTACAAAAAAGAGTTAAGACAGTGGACTGGTGTTTGTAAATAAGAGATTAATTACATATAGATGCCAGAATGTAATAAACTAAATTAACCTAAATGAGTTAATGAATAAAAGGATCATAAAAAATTTCAATATTGTTGAAATGCTTCTCATTTTTCTTTCTATAAACACGATCTGCAGCAAAAAAGAGCCCTGCACTAACAGGCAAAAACTGCAATATATCACCAACCCACTGAGCCTGCACTTATGCATGAGAACCCTTCCAATGGAATCTTACTAATTATGTTGCAAAGTTTGCATATAAAATAATATTACCGAAAGACAATTAATTTGTTCTATTCACTCGGACAAAGTCATGATTTTTCTTACTCCTACTAATAGGGAGCTTCATGGAAAGTAAACAGGAGAAGTAAGGTACTGGATAGTAACAGGTACAGAAAGGATAAGACATCATTCCCAAGAAAGCTTTACTTAAAGGCTACTAGAGTCAGCAGGAGTTATTGCCAGAAGAACATGTTTCCTCACATCACATGATTAATGTAGTAATAATGCCAGAAATTGGAATACGGAGAGAAAAACAGTAGCAAAAAACAACTTCAAAGAACAAACTTTGTTCCAATTATCTGAGTATTACTTCACATAATCTTGTGACCCAGCTTTGCAGAAGACCATTAACCATATCACAAGATAGCTATCTTTTACAAATTTCAAATATATCAAACTGTAAAGTATGGTGGACTGAAGGATTTACAAATAAATTCAACTAACTGGGTATGTCATGAGGTAGAAGATGCAAGGCAGTTTCAGGTCGATGAGCGAATCATAACCTCATTGAAACTTGCTCTGCCACCTACCACATGTCATCGAATAGCGTTGATAGTTACTGCATACATGAATCATGCTTGGTAGTTTTGCGGGTAAGTCTAAACAATTATTGTTATTCCTAAGGAACCCTATTTTTTAGAGTACAGAGAGAAATTATGCTTTAAGCACATCTAGCAGTTATTGTGATGACATTTTATAATTGATATATTAATATCTTTGCATTTAATATGTCCAACTTAGGCTTAATGGATGTCGTAAGGAATGCATACTTTGTAATATCCCAAATATTTTGAGCTGTTCGTTTATAAGAAGAAATTCATGAGGGACAAATATGTAAATTTTGGGGTATTCATTTGTTTCTGGTTAAGTTTGTGGTTATTAACAAAAGGGGTTGATCTTTGGAATTATGAACATTGGTGGACTATTATGTGAATGAGAAGCTATAGCCTATGGTCTCATATTCAATGCAAATGTAAAGGAGGTTTGAATCATAATTTTCCATTTTAAGATATATGTGTGGGACTTTCCTATTTGCTGGAATATTGAGTTGGTGTGCTGGCTGAAGGAGATAAATGTCAATCTCTCTTGATTTTAGCCTAGGGATTTAGGATTAATTTAGGTCTGTTGACTTCCTGGGCTTAATATATGAATGATTTGAGCATAGAGATATTAGTTCTCATGAGGAAAGTTGGAATATATATGAGAGAGTTGGATAGATATCGGATATTTAGAAGTGTTTTATCAAAGATAAACTGAGAGAGAGTGAGAAGAGGACAATGAGAAGTAGAGAAGAGTTGAAGGGGCTCAATGGTCATGATAGTGAAGATGATGAGTGCGGATTTCAGAGCACTAATTTCATCGAGTATATGATGAGTTTTTCGATCCTACTTCAGTAGCTAGTAGTAGTATTTTTCATGCATAATTGTACATGCCTATTTCTACAAGTTAAATGATATATTTTGCATGCATATGGAACAAATAATATTAATTTGAGTTGGTAAAAGTAAATGATGAGAATATCGTAAAGAGATTATTGTTGCTGTTATTGTAGTTGTGGGTAAAAGACATAAGTGCATGCACAGGGATATAAGAGTCAAGCAGAGGTTAGTGACACATGAAGAATGGATGAAGGTCATGTCATAGTCTGCAAGGCAACCTCTAGAATTCGTGGGAGTTATTGAAAGTCCAATATCCAGACTGTGCAGAAGTATAATAATTAATGGAGTTTCATTTAATTGAGAAATGAAAGTGTTTTTAGTTGCATGTGCATAAACTTGTCTAATCCACTATTTAAGTGGTATCAAACAAACTCACTAGGCATGTGGTTGCTCAACCTTCATTTATTCATATTTTGCAGAGATGGAAATAATATAATTAGCAGGATTTTCCATACTGATTCGAGGGGATTCAATGATAGTTATTTTGAAGGTTGTATTTTATTTTGGACTTATTTGTAAAGGAGGAATTTGTTGTAATACTGTTTCCGCAGTATAAATAATTGAGGCTAATAATATGCTGGATTTGGCTACTCTATACATTTATTTGATGGAAAGTTAATAACGAGCTCAAACCCGTAGATTTTTCGGGCTACGGCACTACATACTTTATATGGTAATTTTGTTTTGCAGTCTGATTTGTGCATCACAATTTTTGTTTCATTGCGCCATCATGATAAACCAGAAATTAAATTATTATTCCAGTGAATCCATTAAATAGTGTCAGTATGACATTATGTCGCTCAAATGACGAGTTATTTTCGAAGCAAATACCATTATATTTGAAATTTAAATGTTAGTATTCATTGGAGCAAGAAATCGTATTGGGTTTACAGAGAGGTGAAATCCTCGAAAATACCATTATATTTGAAATTTAAATGTTAGTATTCATTGGAGCAAGAAATCGTATTGGGTTTAGAGAGAGGTGAAATCCCCTAAAAAATTGTGTATGATTCCTCTTTCCCAAGTGTTCTTCACAAATCACAGGGAAAACCAGGAGAGGCTCAAGAGCTCTGTTTTCGTTTGTTCTCAAATTTTATATATGTATTCCTCTTCGGCTCTTCCAACTAAAGAGGAATATATTAAGGATGGGAAAGAAACGTTAAAGGAAAGCTGTTTCAAAATACACATCGAGACATTTTGAGTCTTCCTGAGAGCGCATGGACAATCACTTAAAATAGCAGCACTAGCTAAAAGTACTCATATGATCTGTGAAGATGAAAATATTCACAGCACATACAAAAAAATATACAAGGTTTTGTATCTGGAAGAACATTTACAATGTGAATGGTGATAGAATATATGGTATTATGGTTAGGTCAAATTCTATATTAAATTAATCTCTGTTTTACAAAGTTGTGACAACTTCCAGGCTCAACTAAGCTAGCGAGCTAATTTGGAAAGGGTAATTGATATAGAGCCTTTACACTAATCACTACACAAGTTCTATGCATGCTAATATGGAAATTTTGATTTTCCACTAATGCAAGATAATCTAATAGCTGGAAAAATAAAACCAGGATTAACAAACCAACAACTATATCTATCACGACAGAAATCGCACCTTTCTGGCCACCATAGTGAGGAGCTGTGTCCCAAAATTCTTCCCGCATCTGCTTGAGCTCTGTCTGAGTTATAGGCTGAGGATGCTTCCATGGCTTGGGCTTACGTAGTTTTTTTGTAGTTTCTAATATAATCAAATTATGCTAAATCAAAATCTCCACAAATCATTGGTATAAGCCATGCTATACATATGTTGAACGAAAATAATACCAAAGTTCTAGTTTAGTAAACAAAGCAGCATCTATATTCTAACCGTATTGCAACAAAACAAAATTCAACGTTCATGTATGGCATATACCAATCAGATTGACGATAACCATTTAACCAAAATAAATACATGAATCAAGCAATAATTGTATGTATGTATGTATGTAGTACATCAAACACTCTTTGCAAATAACAAGTCTTAAGACCATCTCCAACGCCTGCGCCAAAATGGTGCAAAACACCATTTTTGGGGCAGACCCCACTCCAACCCAGCACCACTTTCCACACCAATACACCATTTTTTTTGCGACGTGGAACAGTAGCGCGCTATATCTGGCGTGCTAATGTTCACCAGTGCCTTTTTTTTCTTTTTATTTTTAATCCCATTGTTTAGTTAATTGTATTTTTTGGCACCAATTGTATAATTTGTGACCAAATTAATTATATTTTATTATCAAAATAGGAAAAAGTTATATAAAAAAGTAGATAGTGAATAATATGCGGAGAATATTTTTTTGGGGGGGTTAGAAATGGTGTTACGGGTTGGAGATGAATTACTGTTTGACGTGACTTTTACACTATTTTGATGTAAAAAATGGTTTTGATGTAAAAAATCGTGTTGTGGGTCGTAGATGGCCTAACTAATAATTATAATATAATTCCTGCAAATAGTCACAAAATTAACATTAAGAAGAAGAAGAAGTTGAATATTGAACAATTAACAGTTATTGAGATGGTAAAAGAAACATCTCAGAATAAAGCAGATCCAGAACCCTATAAGAGAGAAAATAATTCACCTTCTCCTTTCGCGGGCGAGGACGCTGCACAACCCATGGTTTCGGTTCGTGATTGTCGGATGTTTTCTCGATCGTTCTCGACGATTGAAGAGGGGGAGCGATCAGCGGATCTGAGTTCGGATCCGAAATGGAAGAGGGGGAAGCGTTTCGGAAATGTTGTGGGTGTGGTTCAGACTGATGAGGCAGAAAGCGACTGCTGAGATATGCGACTTTAATCACTTTATAATCTTTGTGATTATCCATCCATTTCTATTTTTTGTCAATATTTATGTTGTTATTAGTTAACATACGCAATGTTAAAATTGCAAATTAGAAGAGGTCTAAAGTGATGATGATCAAAAGTAAATTTGTATAATGTTATAAATAAATTATTAAGTGTGAATTGTCTATTGAACTCCCCCCACTTTTTCCACATTCTCCACCACCACCACTACATTCATTCATATTTATTCATATGTAATAATTATATAATTGTCTCTTTGTATTCTTTGTAAGCCTATAAATAGGCCATTGGGTGAATCATTTGTATACACGTGAAAAACCTGTGAATGAGAATAATCTTCTTTCCTCTCGTCTCTATTTTCTTTGTTTATTGTTTCTATTATTTTACAACACGTTATCAGCACAAGTCTTTACCTTTCGAGTCTCAAGTTCATCCGAAGAAAAAGAAAAATGTTTGGTCTTATATATGTAAGTATGTTAATCTCGAGTTCATCTTATTATTTCTTTTACTTTTGAACATTTCCTTAAGATCAATATAACTTAGTATTCTCTACACTCACCATTTTTTATAGATCTTGTGTATCAGAAAAGTTATATTTTGATCTCTTTTTTTATTTCTAATTATGCATATAATTTCATTATGTTCTTATTTTTCAAAGCTCTTGATAATAACCGACAAGAATTACTTGTCATGAGTTGTGTATGTTGAAATTCATTTGAATACCGAAAGTCTCAAAGAGACAATTGATGGATTCAAAGAATCATCGAAATGAGATCATACGAAAGATGTAACGAAAGCTATAATTTTCTTGTCACAATCTCCCTGAAGGAGTGAAAGATGATTGTATCAAAATCAATGATCCTAAAGATCTCTTGAAATTTAAATAAAATATTGTCCATCTAGCAAAAAGAATTATGTGAGAATTTGATATATCAAAATTAAAGATCCCGAAGATCTCTCGAAATGAAGAAAATATTGTTTGTATAATAACAATACAATGAGTATGAATTGATGACGATCCTGTATATCTAAATATGTATAACTGTGGCTAACTATAAATGTATGGAAAAATGACGATTTCGTCTTATATATTAGACATGCTCCATTCCCCGAAGTAAATGTGATGCTATATAATTGTTCTAGTGATTTTAGCCATGAGGGTACCCATCATCATGGCCATATATGTGGACTTGGATAATGAAAAGAAAATAAAATGTATAAACAATCCATCATTGGCGTATGATGCAAGACCATCGGCCGCGTACCTGTAGTACGGTAATGTATTTTGTTGATCTATGTCAAGAATCATTAAAGAATAAAGGAAAGAATTAACTGATGGTCATAACCTCAATGATATGATACACTTAACGGTGGCAGATTTCTCTGTCCATTCTGAAGATGGAAGTGATAATCACCAGAACTGATAAATATATTATCCTGAAGATTAAAAAAATCATGATCACCAGAAGTGATCAAAATGATTTATCATTTCAAGTTACTTTATTTATAAGTTTTGTTTTGTTTTTATGTCTGTTATAAGTTATGATAATATTATGTTTATTTAAGTTTAATATTATCATATATGCTTGATATATTGCTTTACAAGTTTGTTTATTTTTTTTATATTATTTTTTTATATGTATAAATTCAAGATCCAAGTTGGGGATATATGTCTTGCAGACAGTGCTACTACACACACCATTCTTAAAGATAAGAAATATTTTTCGAATCTGAGAAATGATCAAGCACACGTCAATACCATATCAGGCTGTGCAAAGATAATTGAAGGCTCCGGAAGAGCAAATTTTATAATGCCAGAAGGCACAAAATTCATAATTGAAAATGCATTATTTTCGCCTAAGTCTCAAAGAAACTTATTAAGTTTTAAAGATATTCGTCTAAATGGATATCATATTAAGACTATGAATGAAAGAGGTATTGAATATCTTTGTATTACCTCAACTATGATGGGCAAAAAGTGTGTGTTAGAAAAATTACTAGCTTTCTCATTTGAATTGTATTATACAACTATAAGAATGGTTGAATCATATAATACAGTAAATATAAAGTTTACTGATACTGTAAACCAGAAGTTTACAGATATATTTAAGGTTTGACATGATCGGTTAGGTCATCCCGGTTAAATGATGATCCGAAAAATTATCGAGAAATCATGTGGTCATTCATTGAAAAACCAGAAGATTTTTCAATCCCATGAATTTTCTTGTGTTGCTTGTTCCAAAGGAAAGTTAATTACAAGGCCCTCACCAGCCAAAATAAAGAACAAATCACTATAATTTTTAGAACGAATTCATGGTGATATATGTGGTCCGATTCATCCCCCATGTGGACCGTTTCGGTATTTTATGGTTCTAATTGACGCATCAACTCGATGGTCACATGTGTGTTTATTATCATCTCGTAATTTGGTTTTTGCAAGATTACTTGCACAAATAATTCGGTTGCGGGCACATTTTCCTGATTATCAGATAAAGACAATTTATCTTGATAATGCTAGTGAATTTACATCCCAATCTTTTATGAATTATTGTATGTCAATTGGGATAAAAGTGGAACATCCAGTAGCCTATGTTCACACTCAAAATGGTTTGGCAGAATCATTTATAAAATGAATCCAATGGATTGCTAGACCAATGCTTATGAAATCAAATCTCCCCGTTTGGGCCTGGGGACATGCTGTTTTACATGCAGCACAACTTATACGCATCCGGCCAACCAGTTATAATGATAATTCTCCCTTACAATTGGTTCATGGTCAGGAAACAAATATTTTCCATTTACGAATTTTCAGATGTGCGGTATATGTCCCAATTAATCCACCACAACGCACAAAAATGGGACCTCAAAGGAGAACGGGAATATATGTTGGGTATGAATCTCCATCTATAATCAAGTATATTGAACCGACGACTGGAGATTTGTTTACAACAAGGTTTGCAGATTGTCACTTTGATGAATCACTATTCCCAACATTAGGGGGAGATAATAAACAGTTGGAAAAGGAGATTTCATGGAATGAATTATCATTGAAAAGTTTAGATCCTCGAATAAAAGAAAGTGAATTAAAAGTTCAAAGGATAATTCATTTGCAAGATATTGCAAATCAACTACCAGATGCATTTACTGACCACAAAAGATTTACAAAATCTCATATTCCAGCTGTAAATGCTTCTGTCAAAATTGATGTCCATGAAGGACAACCTATAATTGCTAGTGAGTCTAAGGCACGCTTGAAGCGTGGTAGGCCACTTGGTTCCAAAGATAAACATCCCCGAAAAAGAAAAGGAGCAAATAACCATGATTGTCAAATCGAGGATGTCTCTCTAGAAGAGATCGTTGACATAGTTAATAATGAAGAGAATCAGATACCTGAAATTAATGAAAATGAAGAGATCTCGATTAACTATGTCTTTACGGGAAGAAGATGGGACCGGAATAATATAATTGTCGACAATATTTTTGTATATAATATAGCGTGCGGTATCATAAATGAAAACGGGGATCATGTACCTACCTCTGTGGAAGAGTGTAGAAATAGAAATGATTGGCCAAAATGGAAAGAGGCAATTAAGTCTGAATTAGACTCGTTTGAAAAACAAGGAGTTTTTGGACCCGTAGTCCGAACACCAAAAGAGATCAAACCAGTAGGCTATAAATGGGTATTTGTACGAAAAAGAAATGAACAAAATGAGATTACTAGATATAAAGCACGGCTTGTCGCACAAGATTTTACCCAGATGCCTGGTGTTGATTATGAAGAGCCATATTCTCCTGTGGTGGATGCAATAACATTTCAATATTTGATATATCTGGCAGTGCATGAAAGACTTGAAATGCGCCTCAGGGATGTGGTCACGGCCTATTTGTATGATTCGTTAGACCATGATATATATATGAAAATCCCTAAAGGATTTAAAGTGCCAGAAGCACATAATGATAATTCCCGGAAAATTTACTCAGTTAAGTTAAACAAAGCGTTATATGGATTGAAACAATCAGGACGGATGTGGTATAACCGTCTGAGTGAATTTTTAATAAAAGAGGGTTATAATAATGATCCTATATGCCCATGTGTGTTTATAAAAAGTTTAGGATCAAAATTTGTTATAATTACTGTTTATGTTGATAATTTAAATATCATCGGAACTCCTGAAGAGTTATTACAAGCCGTGCAATGTTTAAAGAAAGAATTTGAAATGAAAGGCCTTGGAAAAACAAGATATTGTTTAGGTCTTCAAATTGAATATTTGAAAGATGAGATTTTCTTGCATCCATCCACTTATCTAGAAAAAGTACTTGTTACCGCTAAATCTGGTGTGGGGGCAAACAAATAGTATTTGTGGATTCTTTGGGAAAACTGAATAGTCAAACCATAATTTCTTCCGCCGAAGTTTGACCGCTGACTCCCGCTGTTTACGTGCAAAAAGTGCGAGACACCGGGGTTGATCCCGGCGACGCACCCTCCGACGCTCAAGTCAGTAATCAGGAAGATTATGAGAGAGTGTAAATTGGCAAAAGATTGATTACCTCTTAATAGTGGTGGATGGGGGGTATTTATAGCCGCCTTTGGGATCAGATTAGGAATGAAATCCCTAATTCCCAGTGAAAGGATAGAGCGAATCAGGGCCGTTGATTGAATACAATCAGAAACCCTAATTCTATCCTGCTGGACCGGGTTTGCTGCGGGTTGGAACCCGCACCCAGTTGAGGGTGGATCCGTTCGCGGGTTATTGGGTCTTAGGAGAGAAGACCCAGTACCCGTTTTAGACCCATTTGTAAGTGAAATTACCATTTTACCCCCAAGCTTTGAGATTCGCACCTGATTTGGACGGTTCCGATTTAACTCCATTTTTAGCCATTTCACGAGCCCCCCACTCCCGAAGACTGAGTTTGATTAGCCTTTGAGGAGTAGTTTTACTATTTTAATGGCTTGCAGGGTGGTATCGGAGTCCAAACGAGGGATGTTGAATCTTTGTATGAGGTATTATGGTGATTTTCGAAGCTATTTGCGCGCTTGAGGTTACTCTTGAGCTCTCTTCGACTTCTGGTGATTTTTCCTAACTTTGCGAAGTGGTGATTTGTTATTCGGGGGTCTTAATTAACCTTTCTAAGCAATAATTATCTACCCAGGGTTTCAAAAATATTTCCCCGGATTTATAATTATTTTTTAGAATTTTTAATTAATTTTTCTGAATTTTAAATCATTTTTTTGCAGTATTTAGGTAGATGATTTGGTGTTATTTACGTCGTTTCATGGCCTGAATGCTTCGGCTTCGTCACCGACCCCCTCCGAACACTCGCTACGAAGGAGGCCGAGGTCCCTGGGGGTTCGGCACCTTCTGCCGAAGCGCACAGATACTTTGGCCAGGCTATAGGCGCGTTCGGCGAATCTTTGGCGGAGTTCGGAGTGGTTTCCTCCCTGTAAGAGGGTCGGTGTCGAGAGCACTCGGCAGCATGTGCCGAGGTCCACTTTTCCATGTAACATGGTCGGTGGCGAGAGCGCTCGACAGCATGTGCCAAGGTCCAATTTTTTCCATGTAACATGGCCGGTGGCAAGAACGCTCGGCAGCATGTGCCGAGGTCCAATTTTTTCCATGTGACAATTTTTTCCATGTAACATGATCGGTGGCAAGAACGCTCGGCAGCATGTGCCGAGATCCATTTTTTTCCATGTGACAATTTTTTCCATGTAACATGGTCGGTGGCAAGAACGCTCGGCAGCATGTGCCGAGGTCCAATTTTTTCCATGTCACAATTTTTTTCATGTAACATGGTCGGTGGCAAGAACACTCGGCAACATGTACCGAGGTCCTATTTTTTCCATGTCACAATTTTTTTTCATGTAACATGGTCGGTGGCAAGAACGCTCGGCAGCATGTGCCGAGGTCCAATTTTTTCCATGTTACAATTTTTTCCATGTAACATGGTCGGTGGCAAGAACGCTCGGCAGCATGTGCCGAGGTCCAATTTTTTTCATGTGCCAATTTTTTCCATGTAACATGGTCAGTGACAAGAACGCTCGACAGCATGTGCCAAGGTCCAATTTTTTCCATGTGCCAATTTTTTCCATGTAACATGGTCGGTGGCAAGAACGCTCGGCAGCATGTGCTGAAGACTTGGGTTGCGATTTTTGGCAACATAGGAAACGTCAGGCTGAGTTGGCGGCTGCTGAACTTCTGACAGATGTGACAGTCATTAATGTGATGGCCGCTGATCTTCTGACGACTCTGACAGATGTGTCAGCCATTAATGTGATAGTACAGCTAGGCACGGTAAATAATGTGATGGTTCAGGTCATTTTTTTGCCTTGTGCAAATGGGCTCGCTCTGTGGCCCATTAACCTCGTTTCGTGTGCCAAGCTCTATAAAACTTCACCCCCCTCTCATTTCTCACTTCTCCGAAGTTTTACTCAGGCGATAGTTTCTACTAGAGAGAGCTCACGGTGATCGTCGATTGCTTTTCCGGTGAAAATTCCAACCGCTCCCACCAACTCAAAGGTAATTTATACTTAGTCATTTTTCAAGTATAAATATGTCTCTTTCTCCTATCTCCGAGCCCTTCCCTTCTGCCGTCGAAGTTCCTTCTCCGAGTCGCCAAGATAAAGGCAAGAAGGTATCCGGTCGAAACAGTATAGTGGAGGAACCGAAGTGCATGGGGGCGTTCGGAAGGTATCCAAGGCCACTGACCGGGCTTCAGAGAGTTCGAGAACTCCTGGGGGAGGAGGCTGTGCGCATTATTCACGGGAGGGGGAGAGCCTTCGAGGAAAATGAGGCAAGGGAAACCTCCGAGGCCGATGAAACGGTATCGATCCTTAGCCTGGAGGATTTGGTAGTGATCCGGAGCTGCTTCCAAATTCTGGAGGAGTACGAGCTCATGCTGCCGGGACCTAGGGTTAGGGCAAATTCGCCGATGCCAGTAAACATGTGTTTCTGGCCGGTCGATGCCTTCATCACCGGGGCTCGGCTACCTTTCCACCCGTTCGCGATCCAAGTGCTGAGGTGGTTTGGGGTCAGCCCCATTCAACTGATGCCCGAACGCGTGGAGAGTTATCAATGGGTTCGTACTCCATTGCCAAGCGGTTGAGATCGAGCCGGAGCTGAGGGTACTCCGGACTATCTACCGGCTTCATCAGCAGAACCGGTCGGAGTTCCGGTATTACCTAGCTCCGAGGCACGGAGGTCGGCTCGTCGTCTGCCCCGACTCCATCAAGCACTGGCGAGATAAGTATTTGATAGTGCGGAGCGCAGAGGCGTGGCCCATACCCACCAGTTTCGTGGAGGAGGTGTCGAGGCGAGTGAGGGAGTCGCCGGTGCTTCACCCTCAAGAAGAGGAGGCAGTGCAGACTCTTCTTGACAGGCCGAAGTACGATTGGAGGGAGCTGACTGAGGACATTCTTTTCAGGGGAGGGCTCAGCCACGTATACCCCAATACGCGGCTCTTTCTATGCTCTCATTTTTTTTAACTTGCCTGTTCTAACTTGTGTCTTTAACCGGCTTCTTATTTGATGCAGAGGCAATGGATTTCGATGCGGTGATGGCGCAGAGGGCTGCCCTCGGAAGTAAGGCACCGAAGAAGCGCAAGAGGGTTTCTACCAAGCTGCTGCCCGCGAAGGCTCCGAG
The DNA here is from genome assembly GCA_017893485.1 of Hemerocallis citrina. Lineage (NCBI taxonomy): Eukaryota > Viridiplantae > Streptophyta > Magnoliopsida > Asparagales > Asphodelaceae > Hemerocallis > Hemerocallis citrina. The sequence goes on along the minus strand of CM030360.1, from coordinate 224,736,017 downwards.
GGGCACGAGCGTAGAGGGGGTGGAGCCTCCGGCTGTGGTGACCCCTACCCCTGATGCAAAAGTAGCCTCGACGTCGACTACGGCAAGGGATTTCCCGATCTCCGCAGCTCTCGGGATGGAGACCCCCCCGCTGACGGTGACGGCCGAGGTGCTCCTGACTGAGGAGCACAAGAAGATCCACATTCCAGACTAGCAGGTTCGGAAACATGACGGGTTCCTCGGCGACTTGTTGGCGAGCATGCAGGTGGTCAAACACTTGGCGATGCCAAAGGACCGAGCTGCCATGGAGGCCGGTCTGGCGGGTGACGGCACTATCGAGATCGCGCGCTCGGCAGTTTCGGTAAGTGTCGAATTTTTGCCTTTGTTGATTACTTTTACTTTTGATTTCTCTCACTCTTTGCACTTTTTGTTGTTTCGTTGTAGATCATCGTCCACTTCGATCATCTTTCGGAAAAGATGACGGAGTTGGAGAAGGAGTTGAAGCAAGAGACCGACCGGGCTCGGGCCGAAAAGGCTCGAATGGGCACAGAGCTCGACAAGATGAGGGTCGAGTCCGAGGGTAGGTCGACGAGACTCGAGTATCTCGAAGGCCTGGTCGCGAAGCTCGAGGCCGACCTCCTATGGCAGAAGGAGGAGTCGGCCAAACAGCTGGCCGAGGCAGCGAAGAGCAAGGACACCGCTGTGAAGGGGGCCGAAGAGGCCACCATGGCAAAGGCGCAGGGCTTCCTTGCCCAAAACATGGCCAAGGCCTATGCCCAAGCCATCTCTCAAGTGTCGGATCGGTACCCTGAGGTGGACTGCTCGGGGTGGAGACTGTTCCCGGGCCATGTCGAGGGCTTCAACCCTGAGTCGGAGGGAGAAGAAGAAGGCGGTGATGAGGACGACCACGAGGTTGAGATCATCGGCGAGGTGCAGATCACCGAAGTAACCCCGCTGGTGATTCAGCCCCCATCGGGGGGGGGTCTGCCCCTATGCACTCTCAACGCTCCGGGAAAGAGGTCGACCCTTGATTTTACCTCCTCTTGTTTTCCCCCCTTTCTTTTTTTTGTCTTGTCCTGTATTGCCTAATTGCGAACTGGCCACCGCATTTTTGTGATGAATGAAAGAAACTTTTGAGCTCGGCCCCATGTCGCCTTTGAATAACCCCGCCCTTTTTTTTCTTTCTTTGCTTGAAATTCGACTAAGTGTTTAGACAAAGAACTTCCTCCTTAGTGCGTGTAGCTTTTATTCAGGGGTCGAATGAGGAGTGAACTTTTAACTATTTACTGAGCCCCGTTATTTGCTTTGATCTTTTCAGCTTGCCGAGGCGACCCACTCAGCCGAACCTACTCGCTCCGGGGAGGAGTTTGGTTTCGAGGATAACTTGGGGTCGACGAGGCTGAGTTTGGCCAGGTGTCAAGAGTGCCTTTATGAGGTTGAGTTGGGGTTGCGCAGGGCTGAGAGCGAGCAGAACCACTTGCAGGGGATCTTGAGCCAACGGGACATCGAGATTCGGCGATTAGAGGGTCGGCTTGCCGATATTCCCACTGTGGACGAGGAGGATGGCTCTTCGACAGCCTTCACAAACGGGCTAAGGTTGAAGTGTCTCCAGCTTTCTCTGTCGAAGATGACAGCAGAGAGGGACGATATGCTCACCGAAGTGCACCACTTGCAGATCGTGGAGGCCGAACTTCTGGCAGAGGAAGAGGAGCTGACCAAGGCAGTGGGCAGGCTGATGACCGAACATGACGAGCTGACGGCGGAGGTCGATGCGTTAAAAAGAGCCACAGTGGATAGGGGCATCGAAGTCACTCACCTCTGCCAGATTATCGACAGTCGCCCCAACATTTCGAGCTCTGCCGTGCCTCCTTGCTTCGAGGTAGATGCGGGAGACGAGTCTCTGAAGCAGAGGATCGCTGAGTTGGAGGTTGAAGTGGCTTGGCTAAAGCCACACTCTGGGCCAATTAATGTCAGGAGCACTTCATGCACTCGCGAGGAAGGTGAGCGAGGTATTTCATTTCATGAGCTCGCGACACGTTCTCCCGTAGGTCGACCAAGTCCGGGTGACGCCCACAGTGGCGTGGCGATTTCATCGAGCGGAGCATCCGTCGGCGCAACTGTCAGGAGCAACACCGAGGACACATCTCAATTCGCCGGTTTAGGGACGAGTACCGGGGTCAAGCTTCGCCGCCCTCGGGTGTCTTTGAAGCGAAATATCCCTGCGCCAAGGAAGCGTTGAAGATTTTTGTTTTCCAAGTTTTGTATTTCGTCTAAGTGTAACGAGTTGGCATTTTAGTTTTTGCTTTTGGAAGTCTTGTAGCTCGGTTGTACAGAAGATGCCGCTTTGTAATTGTCTCCCCGCACTTAATCGAAATGATGCTTTTTCTTTGTTGAACTTGTGCATTTTTGAATCCTTTCTGTTGTTGTGTTACTGATGACCATCTTCAGCATGCCGAGGTCCGGAGTTAGAATTTTGCTCGTTTAGGCATCGGTGCCAAGAGCGCTCAGTAATGTGTGCCGAAGTCTAGAGCAAGTTCATGTTTGAAGCCTCTAAAAAGTTCATGTTTGAAGCTGATATCTTCTCTTGAGGACACACAGAGAATATAGCAAATTCATATCAATGACCTTCCAACCGCGAGGATCAATAGATGCAGTGTGCCAAGACTATCATACGAATGGTAGACCTAGCATCAGCTTCTCCCATGTTTAGTTTAGTTGTAAGAATTTCGCGTGCGGCGGCGAAACGAGAGCATATTTCAATGGTTGTGGGAGAAATTCTGAATGGCGAACCACTTCTAGCTCGCTTAAGAGCGAGCTTGCGAAGCGGAGTCGAGCCAAGTTTTGGACTCCGAACTCGTTGTTTGAGTATGTTTCAACAGTTGTGGGAGCAATTCCGAATGACGAACCACTTCTAGCTCGCTTAAGAGCGAGCTTACGAAGCAGAGTCGAGCCAAGTTTTGGACTCCGAACTCGTCGTTTGCGTATGTTTCAACGGTTGTGGGAGCAATTCCGAATGGCGAACCACTTCTAGCTCGCTTAAGAGCGAGCTTGCGAAGCGGAGTCGAGCCAAGTTTTGGACTTCGAACTCGTCGTTTGAGTATGTTTCAACGGTTGTGGGAGCAATTCCGAATGGCGAACCACTTCTAGCTTGCTTAAGAGCGAGCTTGCGAAGCGGAGTCGAGCTAAGTGTTGGACTCCGAACTCGTTGTTAGAGTATAAAGAAGGTAAAAATAGAGAGATACAAGCAATTCACAAGTAAGATATGAAGAAAAATATTCTTTATTGAAAACTAATAGTCGGTTGCTTCTAAGTTGTAAGTTGCGAGCCGTTATTACATTGGAGAAATAAAGAAGCAAAAGTAAAATACAAGTGAAGGGAAAAGAACGGTTCGACATCTGACAGTACTCGGAGAGGCGTTCATGCGCTCTCTTGGTACTTCAAGAGATGGTCGGCATTCCAAGTCCTGGGAATCTCTCTTCCTTCAAGGTCTTCTAGACGGTATGTCCCGGGCCGAACCACTTTGGTGATCTTGTAGGGTCCTTCCCAATTTGGGGCTAGCTTGTTCTTCTGACTGGGGAATGATATAGCTAACTTTCTAAGGACCAAGTCCCCTTCTTTGAGGTTGGTGGGACGGACCCTCTTATTGTAGGCCAGCTCGATCCTTCTTTGGTAACTTTGTTGGCGAATCGAGGATCTTTCACGGAGCTCATCAATCAGATCCAAATTCGCCCGAAGCTTCCTGGGATTCTGCTCTTCTTCATAGGCAATGAGGCGAGGAGAGGGTACACCGACTTCCAAGGGGATCACAGCTTCAGACCCATAGGTGAGATTAAATAGCGACTCTCCTGTAGGGGTCCGTTTGGTAGTACGGTAATTCCACAGTACATTAGGGAGTTGATCAACCCATAAGCCTTTAGCGGACTTGTCCAGCCTCTTCTTAATACCGAAGAGGATTTGTCAGTTGGCATTTTCTACTTGACCATTTGATTGTGGGTGAGAGACGGAGGAGAAGCGTTGTTGGATGGCGAGGTCTTCACATAGAGCTCGGAATGCGGCCCCTGTAAATTGTGTTCCATTGTCTGTTATAAGGACTTGGGGGACGCCGAACCTGTAGATGATGCTCTTCCAAAAGAATTGAAGTACTTTGTTCTCGGTGATTGTGGCCAAGGGCTCGGCCTCTATCCACTTTGAAAAATAGTCGATTGCCACGACTAAGAATTTGAGCTGGCCAGGAGCTGGGGGAAACGGCCCTAGTAAATCCATTCCCCACATTGCAAAAGGGATCAAACTTGACAGGGAGACGAGCTGAGCTTGGGGTAGGCGACGAATGTTGGAATGCTTTTGACAAGAGCTGCATTGCCGAACGTGTCATTCGGCATCTTGGAGGAGGGTAGGCCAGAAGTATCCATAATTCAACACCTTTCGGGCAAGTGATCTGGACCCCAAATGCGCTCCGCCTATGCCTTCGTGAAGCTCCTGTAAGGCATACGTGGCTTGTTCCGGGAAAAGGCACCTCAGGTAGGGTCTGCCGTCAACATGAGTGAAGGAGCATTTGTACAAGATCCCCCTAACAAGGGTGTACCGCTCCGCTCTGGTTCTGACTCGATGAGCTTCCTTAGGGTCTTCGGGGAGGAGCCCGTCCCTTAGAAATTCTACCCAGGGTTTCATCCAATTATCCTGAAGTTGAACAGGCAGTGACTCCATCGAGTCGGAGGTTTCTTCTTCTATGCTCGGCCTTAGGAGTACCTCAATCAGGACGGTCTGCTCGAGACCTTGGAGGGAGGAAGAGGCTAACTTGGAGAGGGCATCTGCTTGGGCATTCTCCTCCCTGGGGATTCGCTGAATAAGTGCCTCTTCGAATAGAGCCATGAGATTTTGGACCTTGGCTAGATACTTAGCCAATTGGTCATCTCGCGCTTCATACTCGCCCAAGACTTGATTCACGACTAGCTGAGAGTCACTAAATATGCAGAGGCGTTGTGCCCCTACTTTGCGGGCCATCCCGAGACCGGCTATAAGGGCTTCATACTCCGCTTCATTGTTGGAGGCCTTGAAGTTGATATGGAGGGAGTATTGAAGAACGAAGTCATCTGGGCCTGCCAGAATGACCCCGGCTCCGCTCCCTTCGGTGCAAGAGGATCCATCTACATATACCGTCCAAATATGAGGTCCGTTTGCCGCTTGACTGACCTCGGAAATGGTTCTCTCAACTATGAATTCAGCTAAGGCCTGAGCTTTAATTGCGGTCAGAGGCTGGTATGATATATCATGCTGGCTCAGCTCGATCGACCACTTCATGAGACGACCAGAGGTCTCCGGCCTGTGCAGAACTTGCTTCAGCAGTTGGTCGGTAAGAACGACCACCGAGTGAGACTGGAAATATGGGCGAAGCTTCCAAGCTGCCATAACCAAGGCGTATGCCATCTTCTCTAGCCTTGGATAACGAAGCTCGGCATCCCAAAGTACCTTGCTTACGTAATAGATGGGCTTCTGAGCCTTGTCTTCTTTCTTGACCAAGACAGTGCTGAGGGTTTGCTCGGAGGTAGCTAAGTAGATGTAGAGTGTTTCCCCGGGGATAGGCTTGCTGAGAAGATGGGGATTGACTAGGTAGGCCTTAAGCTGATCGAATGACTCCTGCTGTTGTTGACCCCATTCGAAGCCCTTTGCCCCCCTGAGAGCCTTGAAGAAGGGAAGACACTTCTCCCCTGACTTGGAAAGAAAGCGCCCTATAGCCGCGAGGCACCCGGTTAGCTTCTGAACTTCTTTCACATTTTTGGAAGGAGCCATATCCAGTATGGCTTTGATCTTCTCGGGGTTGGCTTCGATCCTCTTTGGCTGACCATGAAGCCTAGGAATTTTTCCGACGAGACTCCGAACGCACACTTGTTCGGATTGAGCCTCATATCATGTTTCCTTAATACATCGAATGCCTCCTGCAGATCGGTGACATGGTCGGCCCCACGGATGCTCTTCACAAGCATATCATCAACATACACCTCCATGTTGCGGCCGATCTGATTTTGGAAGACTTTGTTAACGAGGTGTTGATAGGTGGCGCCTGCATTCTTCAACCCGAAAGGCATCACCCTGTAGCAGTAGAGGCCCTGATCGGTAACAAAGGAGGTCTTCGGGATATCCAGGGGGAACATGTGGATTTGATTGTATCCGGAGAAAGCATCCATGAAGCTGAGAAGCTCATGGCCCGAAGTGGCATCAATCAGGGTGTCGATGTTTGGAAGAGGGAATAGATCCTTGGGGCATGCTTTATTCAGGTCGGTAAAATCAATGCAGATTCTCCAGCTCCCGTTGGCTTTCTTTACCATCACAACATTTGAGCGCCATTCGGGATAATTGACCTCCTGTATGAACCGAGCCTTAAGGAACTTGTCCACCTCTTCTTTTATAGCTTGTTGGCACTCGGGAGCAAATTTGCATCTCTTCTGTTGAACCGGTTTGGACCCCGGTGCAACACTCAGGTGGTGGACGAGGAGATCTTCGGAGATTCCTGGCATGTCGGCAGCCGACCATGCGAAGAGGTCACGGTTTTTTCTAATACATTGGACTATGTCCGAGCTTAGGGCAGATGGGAGGGTCTTGCTGATAAAGAACTTGCGGTTCGGATCTTGCTCAGAGAAGAGCACTTCCTCCAATTCATCCATCGGCTCGGACGTTGGTTGGACACCGTCATGGGGGACTTCAAGAGTTTCAAGGGAGAGGACTGGACCCCCAGTAGAGGTCATGTAGCATTTGCAGGCCATTTCCTGACTGCCTCTTACTTCCCCTACTCCTGCCCGGGTGGGGAACTTCATCTTGAGGTGATAAGCGGAAGGGACGGCTTCGAGAGCAGCTAAGCCGGGTCGGCCTAGGATCACATTATAAGCAGCGGGTACATCGACGACCATGAAGTCCATCGGCTCCGTTCGAGTAGTAGGAGTTTTGCCAGTGGTTACGTCGAAGGTGATCACCCCTTCAATAGTCACTGGCACGCCTGTGAACCCGTGGAGTGTGTAGCCGGCAGGCTTAAGTCTGTCCCGAAATAGTTTGAGTCCTTTGAAAGCGGCGAGGAAGAGGAAGTTAACGGAGCTACCATTGTCCACCAGGATCCTCTCCACCTTAAAATTCGCCATATGGAGGTTGATGACTAGTGCGTCACAATAGGGGGTTCGGACACCCTCAAGGTCTTCATCTGTAAAAGTGACCGGTACTCCGAGGCCTTTGGTGGGGGGCATGCCATGTACTGAGTTGACTTTCCTTATGAAAGCCTTTCGAGAGGAGTTGGAGGTGCCTCCCATGGGGCCTCCATGGATGAGATGTAGGATGCGTTCCTCTTCGAACTCTGGAGTTTCATCGCGTCATTTAGGATGCTTGTTATCCCCCCGAGGGGGAGAAGGGGGATCGGTCCGGTCTTTTCTCACGAATTTGGCCAGTTGTCCCCTTTGGATGAGGGCCTCAATCTCGTTTTACAAGGCCCGTCAATCATTGGTGTCGTGGCCATGGTCTCGGTGATAGCGGCACCACTTCTCTTTGTCCCTCTTCTTGCCAGGGGTGTTCACCTTCGGGGCAGGAGGTATCACCCCTTCCTTCTCAACTTTCATGAGGATAGTGGAAATGTTGGTGTTAAGAGGAGTGAATTTTTCGAATCTGGGGGGAGGGCGGCGCTGCCCGCCATTATCTTTCTGGAGCTTCTTGGCTCCCTCTTCTTCACTTGCCTTTCTTTTGGTTCCGGAGGAAGGTCCCTCAAAGGTGGGGCGATGCTCAGCTTCCTCAGCCCGGATATATTTCTCGCTTTGGAGAAGGAGGTCGGAAAAGTTCTGCAGGGGCTTCTTGGCGAGGGAGGACCGAAGGCTGGAGTTAAGGACATTCGACTGGAATGCTGCTGCTGCGACCGACTGGTCGAGGGAAGCGATGGACCTGGCTTCCGCTGTGAACCTTTTCACATAGTCTCTTAGCTTCTCGCCCTTCTTCTGGTTGAGATAGAGTAGCGAAATGCTGGTCTTCTCAGTTCGGTGGCTACTCACGAAGTGGGTGACGAAGAGGGTCTCGAATTGCTCGAAGGAGAATATTGAGGATGGGGCGAGACGAGAGTACCATTCCCGGGCCGGACCCTTGAGAGTAGCGGGGAAGGTTTTGCACATCAGAGCATCGGAAGCTTGGTGGATTAGCATGAGGGTCTTAAAGCTTTCGATGTGGTCCACGGGGTCAGACTCCCCGGAATAAGTCTCGAACTGTGGAGGCTTGAAGCCTATCGGAACGGGCGCCTCCATGATGGTTCGAGAGAAAGGAGGTCGGCTTGGGCGAAGGGTCCTTCCTCTAAGCTCTTCTTCTCTGTCTAACTGACCCAAGCACCTCTCCATTTCGTGGAGACGACGGTAGACAGTGTCATCCCTTCGACAGTAATCAAACGAGCCTCGGGACTCATTTTCGTATGAGGGAGAGCGGGGGCTACGACGACGGTAGTTCCGGGAGTGGCGAGGACTAGGAATGTGCTAGGGGTTGCTAGGAGCAGGGGGAGGAGTTAGGGACCATCGGCAAGGACTTCGGACCGGAGGAGGAGTGGGGACCCTCTGAGCATTATTGTTGTTGTTGGGTCGAAGATTGAGGACTTGTAAGATGGTTGCTTGGAATTGCTGGAACTCGGCACGAGTGATGGGTGCGTCATCGTTCCTCGGAGGTCGCCGATCGCCAGGAGAGTGAGATCTTCTCCTATAATGGCCGGGGGACTCTCTCCTCCCTCGCCGAGGAGGGGACCTTCGGTAGTCTCGGGGATGAGGAGGTTGCTCATTTGGACGTTGTTGGTGGGAGGCTCCCTCTCGGGCCCGCCTTTCATCCAAACGGAGGCGAAGATCCTCTTCCTTCTGCCGATTGAGGATGGTATTGCGAAGGTCATCAGAAGCTCGGGGGTTGTGGGATGCCATGGAATCGGTAGAGGGATTGTGCACGGAGACACGATCATGTTAGAGATATTGTTTCTGAGGATTGGGATGGGAGCCCCCCGCACCGGCATTCTGAGGCCCGGTCTGACCCCGAGTGGGTTGGAGGTTCGGATGAGGAGGTTGGTCCTGCTGCGGGGCCTGATCAGATTGAGGAGGAAGTCCCGCTGGCTGGACGGTTTGGGGGGGATCTCCTGTTGTGGTTGAGGAGGAGTGGGTCCACGATTGGACCCTCTGGATCTTAGCTTTCGGGGCGGCATGGCTGAGTAAGATCTGACCAACGGGAGAGGAAGGATCGTTATTCGAGGCTTCCCATAGACGGTGCTAATCTGTTACCGCTAAATCTGGTGTGGGGGCAAACAGATAGTATTTGTGGATTCTTTGGAAAAACTGAATAGTCAAACCCTAATTTCTTCTGTTGGAGTTTGACCACTGACTCCCGCCGTTTACGTGCAAAAAGTGCGAGACACCGGGGTTGATCCCGGCGATGCACCCTCCGACGCTCAAGTCAGTAATCAAGAAGATTATGAAAAAGCGTAAATTGGCAAAAGATTGATTACCTCTTAATGGTGGTGGATGGGGGGTATTTATAGCTGCCTTTGGGATCAGATTAGGAATGAAATCCCTAATTCCCAGTGAAAGGATAGAGCGAATCAGGGCCGTTGATTGAATACAATCAGAAACCCTAATTCTATCCTGCTGGATCGGGTTTGCTGCGGGTTGGAACCCGCACCCAGTTGAGGTGGATCCGTTCGCGGGTTATTGGGTCTTAGGAGAGAAGACCCAGTACCCGTTTTAAATCCATTTGTAAGTGAAATTACCATTTTACCCCCAAGCTTTGAGATTCGCGCCTGATTTGGACGGTTCCGATTTAACCCCATTTTTAGCCATATCAGTACTTAAAAGGTTTTACATGGATAAAGCTCATTCCTTAAGTACTCCCATGGTAGTGAGGTCATTAGATGTTAATAAAGATGTGTTTAGACCTCGTGAGGAACATGCTACTTGGTCCTGAAGTACCATATCTTAGTGCCATTGGAGCATTGATGTATCTTGCTAACAATACACGTCCTGATATATCTTTTGCGGTAAATTTATTGGCAAGATATAGTTCCTCACCAACTCGAAGACATTGGAATGGTGTGAAACATATATTTAGATATGAGGGACCATGGATATGGGCTTGTATTATTCTAATTTGTCCATATCAGTTTTGATTGGTTATGCAAATGCAGAGTATTTATCATATCATTATAAAGCCAGATATCAATCAAGAGATATTGGCTCCATGCGAGGCAAGTCATAGATGTGTTTGTTTGATCGGTTAACTTCTTAATATATTTGGAGAACGTATCATCCTCAATCGATCAAGAAGTACTCACAACGTTATTTGAAGATAATACAACTTTAAAGTTCAATAAAAGGAGGGTTACATCAAAGGCGATCATCCGAAACATATTTCACCAGAAATTCTTCTTCACTCATGTTTCAATTAAAGGGTGAAATCATTGTTAACCAAATAGAATCAAGCGACAATCCAGAAGATTGCTCGCTATGACCCTATCACCCCAACTTTTGGAAAGGATGGTAGAATTGATCGAGATTCGAGATATGACTTTTGAAAGTCCTAATCGGATGATCTCATCAGGGGGAGAGATGATATGCGCTGCACTCTTTTTCCCTTCACCAAGTTTTGTCCCACTGGGTTTTCTTGGTAAGGTTTTTAACGAGGTAGCATCTTCATTGCATATCATTGTTAAAGATTATATACTCTTTTCCTTCACTAGGGTTTTTCTCATTTGAGTTTTACCTAGTAAGGTTTTAACGAGGCATATTCTTATTTACATTCAATAAACATTCAAGGGAGAGTGTTATAAATAAATTATTAAGTGTGAATTGTCTATTGAACTCCCCCCACTCTTTCCACATTCTCCACCACCACCACTACATTCATTCATATTTATTCATATGTAATAATTATGTAATTGTCTCTTTGTATTCTTTGTAAGCCTATAAATAGGCCATTGGGTGAATCATTTGTATACACATGAAAAACCTGTGAATGAGAATAATATTCTTTCCTCTCGTCTCTATTTCCTTTGTTTATTGTTTCTATTATTTTACAATATATAATCTATACAATATATTATGCTAAACCAGGTTTGTATATGATTTTTCTCTTTTTAAAAAAAAAATAAAGAAAAGAGAGTAAATGTAGGAAATAACTTCTCACTCTTGCTCCAACCAAATTTTGAATTTGAATCTATCCCTTAATTAAACCTAAAAAATCGTACAATAATGTATAAATGTTGTTAAATAATAAAAAATCAAAAATAGTTTTATTATTTTCTCATTTTCAAAATTAATGGGCAATATTGTACATAGTTATACTATTTATACAATATATTATGCTAAGACCACTTTTAATCCAAATGTTTTTTTCCTCCGTTTTTTCTCCCTTTTTTTAAACCGCAAATGTAAGAGTTAACTAGCATTGTCACAAAAATGTGTAACTCGGAAGGGCTGGAACCGACCATGACACGGCACTGGATCAGAATCAACCTAGTTTATTGCTGATAAGGTTTGGATCCTAAAATATGACTCGTTCATATTTTTAGATTGAGTTTTGGTCCGGTAAAAATGAACCCGACCCGTACCCGGAGATGGACTTGGTCTATTGTTGGTAGGGCACGTATCCTAAAAATAAGACCCCTTCAAGAGAAAAAGCAGCAGGCCCAACCTCCCTTTCCTGCCCCGACACCACCTGCTTGCTGCTACCCAGACCCGATGGGTAGCATATTTTTAACAGGGTCCGGACCCAGTTCTCACGGATCGAGTCTGGATCCAATATTTGGACCAGTAGAGGAGCATGTCTGGAATCGGTATTGCATGACCCGATCCGACCCGACCGATACAATAATAGTGCTTGAGGTAAACATCTCACTTGCTTTTTATCCTAACAAATGTTAAACTAGAATCATACCAGTTAATCAAATCTAAAAATATTGCAATATTGTATACATGTTATTATATGATTTTTTCAAACAAAAAAAACGTTGTTATTTTCTCATTCTTGAAAATTCTATATAATATTACACAAGGTTATACTAGTGAAATAAATGTAAAAAATGTTCGGCCATCTGAATTTTGTATGTGTTTGACAATGCTCAAACTTAGGACTCTGATACTCGGGCATTGTTTGGTAAAGAGGTGATGGAAATAAAAAATAAGTGTGACAAATATATATATATAAAAATAACGCGAATATTGCAAGTTATAGCCTAACAATTTAGGAATGAAAATGAATGTAAGGACCAACCTTATTTTGAAATATTTACAAGGATGTATATGATGTTATTTGTAATTGTATAAAAAAATAGATGTGCCAGGGAGTTAAACGGTACGATGCCAATAAGGCATCCAAGTTCTCATGACCATTTATTTATACTTTCGACAGTCATTCTGTCTCGTATATAATTGTCTTATATTCGTTTGTTTATGCAAGTATTAGTGTGATCCACTAGTAAGCTTATTTATTGGTGAAATGGTGAGTTAAAGGTTAGAAATTCAAATCCTGTTTGTACCAACAAATTCCCAATTAATATATATTTTTAAGGTTAAGTGTGGGTATGCGTGGCTGTGACCTTATATATATATAAGCAATCTTCTATTGCTAACGTTATTGTAGCATGCAAACGCTGCTGTAGTGCGCGAAAACTACTTAACCAACTATTGCAATAGCGGTTTAAGGCATATTAAACGTTATTGCCAATAGCAGGTTAAGTGGTCTTCACGCGCAACAATAGTGTTTGCAATGGAATATTCTCTCTCTCTCTCTCTCTCTCTCTCTCTCTCTATATATATATATATATATATATATATATATATATATATTGGAGCCCTTCGGTTGAGAACTAATTTCGGTGAAAACTCCGCGAGAACTCACGGAGTAGACCCCCCATGAAAAATTCAAACCGGTCATCTCGTTCTACACGCCTTATATAGCATAACATAAAAAAGATCAAGTAATTTGAAGTTAACTTGCCAATCCATCATTCTGTTAGAACTTTCAGCCATACAATTTTGCGATGATATAAATTATGGGAAAATAAACTTCAAATTACTTAATTTCTTTATGTTATGCTATATAAGGTGTAGCGCCTCGAATTTTCAATATGATATCTCAGAAATACGTGGCACAATTCTCAGCATCAGCCTCAATTGTAATAGTAAACATAGCCAAAATACAGATAAAATTTTTTAACTTTTATTACATTAATTCTTTACAAAGCACAGCGGAAAAACAAACACCTTGAATTACAAATTCATTATTTTACAACACATTCTTTTACAATTTACATAAGCCATAACATCAATTCTATCTAATGCATCCAAATCCCAAGCCATGGGTACCTACCTGTAAAACATGAGGCTAGAGATAACCCTAACCCCCAAAACTACAGGGGTCAGTCATAACGGTGTGAGTAACATAAAAATAAATGCAACATAAATAAAACATAAGGCATAGTCATAAACAACATGTATCAACAGTAAGAATAAATGAAATAAGAAATAATAATAAATAAAACCCGAAAACATCAAGTGAAACTAGACTAAGTGTCGAGTGTAGGAAAACATAAAACAACATGTATAAAACCAAGTCAAGAAAACACCAATGTTATATGCTGACTCTCTAATGCATACTTGTCGGATTCTATGCATCACATTCTACATAGGTCCGGTGCAAGTCCTTAACGTTCTCCACTTGATAGGTTTTAATCCCCCATTATGCAACTAATCCTACTACGATGACTACTACGAGATATCGATAAACTGTGAGTATTAGCCCACGCCTCGATAATTTCGGAGGTCAATCTCTATCCACAGATAATTCCGGAGACTATTTCACTCACACCTGGGAATCTTCGAGAATACCCCCATACCGCAAGTCATGGTGCCTAATCACAAGAATACCCATGAGTGTCGCCTCGACCCCAATAATTCCGGAGATCAATCTCACACCACAGGTAATTCCGGAGACTATTTAACTCACACCTCGATAATTTCGGGAATTATCTCACACCGTAAGCCATACTGAGGTCCATAACCCATGTTCTCATTTCATCATATCACCATCTAGTGTCTGTCTTTATTTTGTTAAGTTAATTAATTATTTACTAGATTTCGAATCTCGTAGAGTTGGTGTACCCTACCGGGCTTAACTCAACTGAACAACAACCAAAATCTTAACCTCCATTAGTTAGGGCCCTACTCAGTTTCGAAAGACTCATAACTCAACCATTAATACCAAAACTTTCAATAAAACTCACAAATCCATCATCAAAACGATTATATGAAGAAAACTTCTTAAATCAACAAAATCCAAATCTATATAATGTACTCCTAAAATTCCAGAATTCAAATAAAATATTAAATCCATTAAATAACAGAAAATCATATTTTTAAGTCGTAGAATATCACCAAAAACATCAATTCGTTGAAAACACATATAACTCACTTAATAAAGTCATAAGAATACAATTAAAGCTCTATTATAAATAAAATACAACTCTCTGTAAAATACTGTAACCTGTAGTAAAAACATCATCTAAAATAGTAGAGTAACAATCCACAATATCGAGTAAATAACTGTTTGAAAGAAACGAAGAAACTCAGCAAAATAGCCAAAACAGCAATTGACGGTCGACCGCTCAAGAAGGGCAATCGACTGTCAATTAGGAATCCCCAAAATAGCAGCGTGACGGTCGACCGTGCGGTCGACCGTGGCCTGCTATACAACCAATTAGGCTCTTTGTGCATGTTTTGATCTGATACTCGATTAAAACTTTGTAAAATCAAAATTAAACTTCCTGAGATGATTAAACATATCTTCTATAACGTATAGGAGTTATTAAAACACATCAAAACATATCAAGATCTCAAAAGAGTAATTTTTCACGAAAATCTTTCAAAAATCAGTGAAGTATATATGAGTGTATATATATATATATATATATATATATATATATATATATATATATATATATATAATCTTACAAGTGTTTAAGCATCAGTATAGCATTAAAATTCACTAATTAGGAGTAGTATAATGTCAAAACCATCTCAGTACCAAAACAATTGAAATCCAATCAAAAACTTCACAAAAACTCACAAAAACCAAATTTTCGGTCATACTCTTCAAACCCGAATACAAAACTCCTCTTTCACATTCAAAACTTGATTCTTTTAGTTCAATAACTCTTCTAAAACAGATCACACACATGCCCCACTATCCACATAGTTATCTCACGAATACTATGCAATTATAACATGTTTTAATCAAGTTCTTATTCGTCAACAATCCACACAGAGCATATAGGGCATATACACAGTGAAAGGTTCAATTTTGATCACTTTGAGTCCTGCCACTCTTTATACTCAATCCAAACAGCAAATACATGGAGGGAAGCAACACACTCATGAATATAAGCACTTACAACATGTAGACAATCCAGTTTGCTCATCAACAAAATCAACAGAGCATATATATGTATGCATGTTTGTCAGTAAAGTTAGGGTTTTATTCATTTTTTTTTTGCAATTACTCATCATACAATTCATCATGTAGGTTCCAATCAACAATCACATGAAAGAATATAACGTGCTCATGATTTTATTAGGTTCTTTATCAATCTCAAGTTATCCATATGAAATTTTAATCATCAAAGCATATGTTTCTTGAAAAGATTCAATTTTTAGTTCATCTACTTATCAAAACTTCATATATCTTCATACAATCATCTAACATGCTTTCTAATAGAAAAATTATCACATACAACATGCTTAGAACAATAAGAGAACAAACATAAGTCACTCACCTTATTGAAGAATCAACCGAAGATAATAAAAAAATAAGAAAAATCCCCCCTTTCGCAAGAAAACCAAAATCCTCGCTTTGAAACTCCAAGAAAAATAATAATAAGAAATCCCTTTGTATTTTGCAGCAAAGAGACAGCTGCACCCCACCCTTATAGGCTGGAAATCTAAGTAATTAGGGTTTTGAATAGATTTGTAAAATACCTCTTTTAAATATATCTTTACATATATAGATCCTTATACTTAGAAATTAAATAAAACCATCTTAATTGAGATTTAAAAACAAGAATAACCCCTCTATTATTAGCCGGCACTGTTTTGAAAACCCAAAAGAACGAAATTGCACTTTTGCCCATCTAAGTGGCAATTTTGCAAAAAGACCATTCTTTATCAAAACTTGCAAAATAAACCAAATTTATTTTTAAAAAAAGTAAAGTCTTTACCTCTGAATTTACTAGGCATCATGCTCAGCCCAAAAATCCAAAAATATGGAGTTTTTACTCCAAGTGGTAATTTTGCACAAAAGTCCTTTTTTTTGTAATATTTACTAATAGGTCCAATAATTATCAGAAAAATCCAGAAAATTCACAAATAATATCTAATAATAAATAATGAGTTTCCCTCAAAATAATTTTTTGACTTTGAACTTTCCAAGAAAATATTTGCACGTGTAAAAAGGTAAATTTCAAAAAAATATTTATTAAATCAACAAAATCATTTTAATTCATTTATTAATCTTAAACGCATTATTTAAAAATCTGGGGTATTACATAAGGTGTGTAGAACGAGATAGCCGGCTCAGATTTTTTATGGGGGGCTCTTTTGTGAGTTCTCTCCAAATTAGTTATCAACCGAAGGTCTCCCTATATATATCTATATAATAAAACACAAAGAAAGCTATCAAGTGACTCTCATTCAAGAGGGTTGAGGGTTGATATCAATGGTCCAGATGGCATATCTAACCTCACAAAACATATTTTTCCGCCCAAAAAATTTTCCCCAAAACTCAAATTCAAATCCCCCATAACAAATTCTTTATTTATTTATTTCTCTCTCTCTCTCTCTCTCTCTCTCTCTCTCTCTCTCCCTCACTCATTCTCTCTCATTCTCTCTCTATTTACTCATAAATTTATATTTTTAGATTTTAGGATTGTAAATTTTTAGATTTCTTATGCATTTTTTATTGCTCATGTTACATTGAAAATAACAAATATCTTATCAACGGTTAAATTTCATCATTTTTCACACTCAAAGTTCTAAGAAGTTGGATTTTACACCCCCATTTATAATTATTTTTTCAACATATACTAATGGAAACATGGACTTTTATTTACAACTAATTATTGTTTTACTATTCAAACTTGAGCTACATAATTGTTGTTTTACTGTTTACAAGACTTTCATATGCAATATTGTTCTGAAGACATGTCGTAGGCACGTACCCACAGGAAAATCTAGCACACACATATATATATATGTATATATGTATATATATATATATATATATATATATATATATACAGGTTTTGTTTTCAACCGGGTGTGAAAACAGTAATCTGAGCCGTTGGATCTATTTTGATCATGATCAACGGCTCAGGTCGCTTCTGCTGTGATGGAGCGGAGCTCTTAAGTGGCGGAGGGGCATTTTGGGGTTTTCATGCCAAATAACTGTAACATCCCGAGCTCGGCTCAGCTGCCCACACGGCTACGTTTGCACGCAAGCGAAAGAACGACAACAAAACTCTAGCCACTCCCACCACAGGCACCATCAAAAGTTGTATACCCATTAGGTACCTTTATCATATGGTAATTTCTATATAAACACTCCCTCACACTCACATCCTCCGATGTAGGACTATGACCCACGCCCAAAGTGCACACAACACTCACTTCTTTCTTCTTCATATTTGATATTTTTTTGTCCTTTAGTGAATTATTAAGCCATGGCCCCATAGCATCAACCTATGGACCTCTCTAATAATCCAATTAAACCATAGCTCATAGACTACTCTATAGGCGAACAACCATTTCTCACTTACACACACACACACACACACACACACACACACACACACACACACTCTTTTAAGTTTGGGGTGTTACACACACACACACCCCCCTAAGAACTCAGCATCCTCGCTAAGCCCGGGATTTGCAATATGATCCAGAATCCCTTTCTAGTCGATATGGAGAGGATTACCTGAATTCTGCTAGTTGTACAGTCCCATACCCAGGCAATCTGTACCAACCTTGTTCCTCTCAAGCGTACATCTTACACACACTCGGTGTCGAAAGTCAGCTCTGATACCATTTGTAATGCCCCGAACCCGGCTCAGCTGCGCACACGGCTACGTGTGCGCGCGCAGGAAAGAACGGACACAAAACTTTAGCCATGCCCTCCACAGATACCATCAAATAGGGGGTATACCCATTAGGTACTTTTATCATATAGTAACTCCTATATAAACACTCCCTCACAATCACATCCTCTGATGTGGGACTACTACCCACGCCCAAAGTGCACACTACACTCACTTCTTCCTTCTTCATATTTGATATTTTTAGTCCTTTAGTGAATTATTAAGTCATAGCCGCATAGCATCAACCTATGGGCCTCTCTAATAATCCAATTAAACCATAACCCATAGACTACTCTATAAGCTAACAACCACTTCTCATATATATATATATATATATATATATATATATATATATATATATATATATATATATATATATATATATATATATATATATATATATATATAAAAGCTAACAACCACTTTTCATATAATATAATATTATATATATATATATATATATATATATATATATATATATATATATATATATATATATATATATATATATATATACAACCACTTTTCATATAATATAATATTATATATATATATATATATATATATATATACAACCACTTTTCATATAATATAATATTATATATATATATATATATATATATATATATCTGTGTGTGTGTGTGTGTAAGAAGTGGTTGGTTGTTGGTTGTTGGCCTATAGAAGGATCCTATAGGGCTTGGATTAATTGAGTGACTAAGTGGCCTATAGGATTGAACTATGGGGCTAAGGAAAAATTCATTGCATTAAAAATGGAAATGTGAAGGTGGGCTGCGATGGTGGATGACGTGGGCTTGTATGGTTAGTCCCACATCGTCAAGTGGAGGAGAAAAATGAGAGTATATATAGGAAACCAAACGATAAAGGTACCTATGGGGTTAACCCACCTTTTGATGGTGCTTGTGGTGGGCGTGACTAGAGTTTTATGTTCGTTTTATCGCGTGCGCGCTCACATAGCTGTGTACGCAGCTGAGCCGGGCTTGGGCGTTACAAATGGTATCAGAGCCGACTTTTGACACTGAATCGATTTCCGACTCACAGATTGCAAGATACACTGTCGTATATTACAAACCGAGAGCCGAAACTCACACCTGCAAGTGTGCGTTGACTTGTGTTTGGTGTGCCAGACATAATGGTCAAATTTAGAAATTTTTGCATCTCGTTTGCGTTGTTTTCTAGCATATGTAAAAAGACTACTATGTACATCAGAACTTTTTGAGTACGGTCTCACTAGAAAACCATTCAAACAAAGTCCAAAAAATACGAAACTGTGTGATTAGGTCGGGCTAATCACTCACAAGCCAACACAACTTATAGTTGTGAGTTCTGACCCACGGTTTGCGAGATACGCCAATATATCACTTTTCGCTCTTTTTTTTCAAGAGTGAAAGTGATACACGACCGTATCTTTCAAACCGTGGGTCGGAACTTGCTTCTACAAATTGCGTTGGCTTGTGTGTGGTGATTTGAACCTACTCACAAAACCGTTGTAATTTTTGGATATTGTTTGTGCGGTTTTCTCATGTATTTTTGGATCGTATACACACACACACACACACACACACACATATGAATAATGTATTGAACAATTGTTATATATTTTTATATAAAAAATTGGTTCGAACGAGTGGAAATGGAAGGCGTCCTAGTAGTGGTAGGGGCGAACCTACCATTGAAGTAAGTGTATTATTAGTTTTCATTGTGAATTTTGTATAGAAAATATTTTATGTACACTGATAAAATTTGTTGGTACGTTGGTGTAGGTTGGTGCATTGTCTTCGGGTGAATACCATGGTCCAGGGCCTTTAAGTCCAAACGTACTTACTTTGCAAGACCGCCACCAATCCGAGGAAGTGTGGGGAGGTACGACGCGGAAGTGTAACTTCCATATGCACGAGACATTGACGATGCACCCGCGTACCCATGAGTACCTTGTCCAATCTGGTTTTTACGGAGTTGGTTTGATGGGTATGGTGAAACTAGACCGAGCACTTCTTGTAGCCCTCATCGAGCGATGGAGGCCAGAGACACATACTTTTCATCTACCGATGGGGGAGATGATGGTGACATTGCAAGATATCGCCATGATTTCCAGTCTTCCAATAGATGGGATGGCAGTAACGGGTAATATGAGTTTCAATAAAATACAGGTGTGTAATGAGCTTCTCGGTACAGGGTTTGATGATGATGTGGAGGATGGAAATGGTATTTTTGTCGGACAATCAATCCGACTGACATGGTTGAAGGAAAATTTTGAAGGAAAATTGACTGATGAATCTAGTGATTATGGCATCCAATGCTACACTAGGGGTTATATTCTAACCGTGCTTGGAGGTGTTTTGTTGCCTAACTCCAGCGGAGATACCGTCCCGCTAATGTATCTACGATTGCTTGCCCGACCTAAGCTTAGCTGGCCAGTATAGTTGGGAAAGTTGTACATTAGCCACCTTGTACAGGACATTGTGTGGAGTTGCTCTCGATGGAGTTGAAATGACTGGGCCATGGTGTTGCTTCAAAATTGGTCATGGGAACGTATACACGTGGGTCGTCCCCGTATTACAAGACCCACGGAAGGTTGGTTCGCCCCTGCACCCATCGTTGAGATGCAACCACCTTTAGGTGTGTATTGGGCCGGTAGTAGAAGCTACAGAGATAACCTAAAAGGAGTTCTAATATACTACAGAAACAAGCTTGACCAACTGCGAGATGAATTGGTAATTTGGGATTCGTATACCTCCGAGCGCATGGAAAAACTACCACCAGCATGTACGGCTAGTTCACAGTTGTGGTTGTCGCTGGCAACAATCATCAACCGTGGTACGGTGGAGCATCATTTTCCAGATAGAGTCCTTCGCCAATTTGGGATGGAGCAAAATATTCCCATCCCAGGCAGGTACACCACTAAGCTACACACCATTAGAGGTACGGATTGTATGCCCAATCATGACTGGGCATATTTCCATCGTCGCTATGTGGCAAATTGGAATGAAGAAAAGTTTCAAACGATATTTACTAATTTCATGCCATACGATGGTTCGTGCATTGACAAGTACATGACTTGGTACCGGTCAATAACATGTTTGTACATATCTCTGAGGACCGAAGTGCCAGTTGGCATTCAAGTACCAATTCCGGAGAGAGAGAGAGAACCATCACCGATGTATTCTACGTCACAATCCATGTACCAACCGAATGTATCATCATATCGATTGTTGGTAAGTCAAATTTGTTAGAAACTATTTTTTGTGTATCGCCATTAACTATTTTAAAAATGATAATTTCTTCGGTTGAATTGTGCTACCATATTTTCATCATTGTTGTAGATCGAAAATACATGGGATATGGCAAAGGAATGTGCAGATGTACTTAGAAACAATGCCACCGCGAACATAAAAGCTTTCGCTCGGAAGATCCTCACTTCATGTCATGGCTCACTGGAAGAGGTAGGAGATGGTGAACAATTGACCTATTACTTAAATTCGAACGTACGTTCCCAGCGACGTAAGAGCGTGATTCATAGGTAATCCCGCTCGGTGCAAGAAATGTTACAACAATCTCCGCAACAAGAAGAAGACCAACAATAAGAGCAGCAACAAGAACACGAAGAAGAAGGCCAAGAATTGCAAGACGAAGATGTCGGCTCTTAACAAGTAACCCAAGTCAGGTGTACACGGCGACAACCTACTCGGACGAGGCGAGCGCCACAACACTACACACCGGGGTAGCTTGAGTATTTTTCGATTCGCGTTGTACGTGATACATGGTGTTATTGTATTAAATTTATTTGTTAGTATTTTTGTGAAACTATTTTTATTCCCCGAAGCTTCAACTACTTTTAAATGCATTTCCTTTTTTTATAATAATGTATAAAATGAAAATGTGATTTTTTTAGTTAAGTTCACAAATTGTTGATCTTATTGATGCGATACTTGCTACAAATTGGTGTTAGTGAAGCAAGGTTACTTGTGTGGATATTGTTGCATGTATGTGTATTGTGTACATATATGTTGTTGGGTTGAAGTGTAGCAGCTGCAGTTGTAACACCCTGTACCCCGTAATTTTCAAAAGAGTATATATATATATAAAGTGGTTGTTTGTATAAAGTAAATTGGTTGATGGGAATATATTTAATAATGTTGAAGTGTGTAGGAGGTAGAGGGCCCCACGTGGAAAGAGAACAGCAAGAACATGTTGTTGATTGCTCCCGTGTGTGACGTCATCCAGATGACGGCTGGGGCCCACATGATGTGTTTCTCTCAGGAGAGAGAAACGAGAGAGAAGTTGAGGAAATTAGTCCCATATCGGATTTCAAACTAGAATATTATAATAATAAATACTATTGCCTATGATCAAGAGTCACCAATTTGGTTAACCACCTTTTGAGAGGCAGCCTGTGGTGGGAAGTTGTACTATACTATAAATAATTTATCTTCTAAATTGTATAAATTGTTCGAGCTAGGGGCAGGGGTGTTACAACAGTGCTGTTAAAACCTGTCATTAAATTTTATTTTATTTTATACTTAGGTCGTTGTCTCCAACAATAGCCTAAGTTGTATGAGAAAAATTACCATTTGAAGACTTGCTCTCTGTCTTGGGAAGGACCAGATGCTGGTTTTTTTTTAAAAATTCAAAAAGAACCTAGGCCGAAAATGGCCTCGGTTCAATGAAAAAATTGAAGACTTGAACACTTGCTCTCTGTCTTGGCCAAGCCATAAGGAGCATCAACATGTGATTTTTTTTTTTTAATGATTAGAGACAATGGCCTAGGTTATAAAAGAAACTGACGTTTTGAAGAGCTACTGTTGGGTCTTTTTTTAAAATAACCTAGGTTATACGAAAAAATTCAAGACTTTAACACTTGCTCTCTGTCTTGGCCAAGCCATAATGAGCATCAGCATGTGAAAAAAATATATTTGATGATTATAATGACAACGACCTAGGTTATATGATAGAAACTGACGTTTTGAAGAGCTGTTGTTGGGTCTTTTTTAAAAATAACCTAGGCCATTGTTAGAGACAACGCCCTAAGTTATATGAAAAAATTGAAGACTTGAACACTTGCTCTATATCTTGTCCAAGCCATAAGGAGCATCAGCATGTGAGAAAATAATGTTCGATGATTATAACTTAGGCCGTTGTTGGCCTAGGTTATATGTAAGAATATTTTGAAGATAAGCTGTTGGTTTTTTTATTTAGAGTAACTTTTATTTATGTAATTATTTCGGTTATGTTTAGGGTTAATTAGGTTTTAGTTAGATGTTGAGAAAAAAATTATTTCTCTCTCTGTTTATAACCTAGGTCGTTGTTCCCAACAACGGCCTAGGTTATAAAATGCGGCTGGAACCACGGCCTAGGCTATAAAAAACCTCTGTTTCAAACATCCTAGGCCGTTGTTTGGAACAATGACCTAGGTTCATTCAACGGGCGGGGCTCAATCACGGCATTTGGATCAAGATGAACTTGATCCAACGGTCAGCGGGTCCGTTTTGCACGAGTTTGTGCAAACAGACCCGTTTGCAATGGAGCATTGCTTATATATATATATATATATATATATATATATATAAGCAATGCTCCATTGCAAACGGGTCTGTGCAAAGCACAAACTCGTATATATATATATATATATATATATATATATATATATATATATATATATATATATATATATATATATATATATATTATAGCTTGTTTCTAACCGGCCTCTGTAAACTTTTTTGTAAAAAAAACAACAAAGCAAAATTACAACCGTATGAATGTCATGCTTGTTGATGTTGATATTTGCAAGTGTACAAAATCGCACAAGTAATATAGATAGATGAGTAGAGTGTCGAACCCACAGGGACTAGATATTTTACTGAGTACCGATATCGCTAGATGAATCACTATTTGGAAGGTCAAATTTTATAAGGATAAAATTACTAAATTAAATTAATCTAACTAAATCTAACTAAATTGGTGAAGAGGGAGAGGGTTGTGAAACTTTGAAGCTCTTTTACTTTATTAATGATAAAAATAGTTCTAGGGCTCTTGGTTCACCTCGTTTATCACACACACAAATTATAATTCCTTATAGATAAAAATATTATCTTTCCCAATTGTCGACCAAAATCCTAAAGATATTAACCACTCTATCAACGTAGTCTAAAAAATATTCTCAATTAATCATTCGTCTATCCACCAAATTATTAATTGAGAAATTGGATTTCTTAACGGTCACGTCCTCCAATATACGGTCTTTAATTTTTATTAATCACAAATCACCTATTCGGTCTCTTTATGATTTAAAAAGTCATACAAATGTCTATCCACCATGTTGTACGCATAAATAATAAAAATTAAAAACACAATCAGAAAAAATAGAGTAATAAAAAGAAATTTAAAATTTGTGTTCTACAAAACTCGGCTACATCTTAGCCTCTAGAACAATATATTCAGCTCATGTTCGATTTGCAATAAATAAAATGTTCAGGTTGCATCTACAAATATTTAAAGAAGAAGTACACAAAAATTATAATAAAAATTATGTATGCAACCCTGTCTAAAAAATACCGAACCCAAAAGCCTTGAAACTCGCACCGCCACGTCAGCACGCCAGTAAACGCGTCAGAGCCGCCTGTCGCTCGTCTGTCCACCGAGTGCACGACCAGACACCTGCTGTCACGTCAGGTGTCAAGTCAAGTGCTGTCGACGTCGGGTCGCTTCCGCGCTGTCTTGTCGCCCTTCTGGTCCCACGTCAGAACGAAGAAAAAGAAGAAAACAGCAGGTGTCTGATCCCACCTGCTGTCGCTGTCAGCTTCGATGCGCACGCAATGATGGAAAAAGTAGTCGTCCTTTGCTTCAGTCTACACGCGGAGAGAGACGATGAAGAAGCCCACGTGCTGCTTCCTCTCTCTCTCTCACTTTTTGTTTTTTTTTTTTTTTTTTTATATTTTATTTAAGTCAGCCGTCACCTCTTACTTTGTACTCTCTCCTTGCTTTGTATTTATAGAGAACGGGGAGTAAGATTTAGGGTTTGCACTTTTTGCAGAAAACTCCTCTCTTTTCCTTTATTTTCTTCCTTTAATTGATCTGAACTTTATTTCTTTCTCTTTCTTTCTTTTCTTCCTACCACGTGCTGCTGCATACACAAAATAATACCAACAATTAGGATTTTTTTTTATAAATAAATTAAATTAGTTTAAAATTAATTAAACTAACTTTATATCATATTTGCGTATAAAAATCCTTTTAAACATTATTTGTCGTACTTTTAACTCAACAAAACAATAAAAATTTATAAATCAATTATTTTACTTTGTTTGTTGATTTTTTTTCCACAATTCTTTACTTTTTGCATCAAAAATATTATTTCTTCAAAAATAATTAATTAAATGAAATCATATAGAAATATAATGAATTATAGATAATATCAACGAAAACAAGCCATTTTAATAGGTAAATGAGTACAAATAATTGTATATAAATTCGACACATCACTTGTCCACCTCTCGGATTGGATTATATGCGACTTGTGTGCGCCCGCACGTCATGCCGACATGAATGCCGAACCAATGTGAACCCACCCCGTGCAATAAATGCAGAAATTGTTTTGTCAGCCATTTATTCACGTAACCTCTTCTTTCTTCCCAAACAATTTGTTCTGTGCTTAGAGTTGCGTTCCATTCGTCGGTCATACGGTGATATATTTCTAACGTTGTACGGTTCGAGAGCGTGATGTGGTGCCTGCGTCAACTCTTTTGTTGTTGTATCCTAGAAGACAGACACCTACGCACATTCCAGTACCCGGAAGAGGCAAAATCTATTTTAAGGAGATTGTGTGGTACACAAGCCTCGACGTAAAGAACTTTGTTTGTGATTTTGTTATTTCAATTTTTTTCTTTCCTTTTTATTTTATTTGTTGATTTCTCCCTCTGCTTCTTCTTCTTCTTCGATTTTGAGCCTCTCCATTATGTTTGGTTTTACTGCAAAGATATTGTAACAAACTTAAAACAGATTTTGATTTTCTTCCTTTCTGATTTTGAGGCACTTTTTTTATTATCTTTTTCATTCTGAAAAAATTTACACTCGCGTTTTGTATTTTCAGATTAACAAAATGACGAATGCATTGGAATATGCTATTGTAGCTGATGCGGCACAAGTACCGAATGTTGCTGTGGCACGAGTATCAATGTCAGCCGTTGTACCTGTCTCAGTCTCCCATGGGGAGAAACCTAAGAAGTTCAACGGGAATACATCAACTCTTCTGTCGTTGCATCATGGAAAACAGACGCCTACGCAAATTCCAGTACCCGGAAGAGGCAAAATCTGTTTTAAGGAGATTGTGTGGTACACAAGCCTCGACGTAAAGAACGTTGGTTTGTGATTTTGTTATTTCATTCCCTTTTCTGTTCTTTTTATTTTATTCGTTGGTTTTCTTCTTCCTCTTCTTCTTCTTCTCCTTCTCCTTCTCCTTCTTCTTTTTCTTCTTCTTCGATTTTGGGCCTCTCAATCATGTTTGGTTTTACTGCAAAGATAATGTAACAAACTTAAAACAGATTTTGGTTTTCTTCCTTTTTGATTTTGAGACACTTCCTTTTATTTTCATTTTCATTTTGAAAAAATTACACTAATGTTGTGTATTTTCAGACTAACAAAATAACAAATATGCATCGGAGAATGCTGTTGTTGCTTATGTGGCACAAGTACCGAATGTTGTTGTGGCACGAGTGCCAATGCCAAATGTTGTACCTATCTCAGTCTCCCATAGGAAAAAACCTGAGAAGTTCAACTTGCAAAATTTCAAAATGTGGCAACAGAAAATGATGTTCTACTTGACAATCTTGAATCTCGCAAGATTCTTGAACGAAGAAGCTCCAAATCTTAAGGAAGATGAACAAGACTACCATGTCATAGCCACTGTGGATGCTTGGAAAAGTTCTGATTATCTATGTAGAAATTACAAACTACATAATGAACGGATTAGCTGATTCCTTGTACAATGTTTATATTGACAAGAACTGCTAAAGACTTTGGGAATCTCTAGATCATAAATATAAAACAGAGGATGTCGGCGCCAAGAAACTCATTGTGAGCCGCTTCCTAGATTATAAAATGGTAGATACTAAAATGATAATCAGTCAGGTTCAAGAAATTCAACTGATCCTGCATGAGATACATGCTGAAGGTATAAACCTAAGTGAAAGTTTTCAAGTTGTTTGTATTATTGAAAAATTCCCAGCAGGTTGGAAAGATTTCAAAAACTGCCTGAAGCATAAGCTAAAGGGTATGGGCATTGAGGATCTCATTGCCAGGCTTCGTATTGAAGAAGACAATAAAGGGTCTGAAAAAATAGTCAACGTTCCAAAAAGCACAACAGCAAGGGGTCCAAGTTGGGGCCTAAGAGAGGAATATCTAAGAAACCGAAGTTTCAGGGAAAGTGTTTCAACTGTAACAAGATAGGTCACAAGTCTACTGATTGCAGACTACCCAAGAAGAACAGGAACAGAGAAGCACATATTGTTTAAGGCCTTGCTCAAGACGTTTCTGATATCAACCTCTCAGTTGTGGTCTCAGAGGTGAACATGATGGGTTCAAATCCCAAGGAATGGTGGATTGGCACTGGGCTACTCGGCACGTGTGCTCCAACAGAAGTATGTTCTCCACTTTCAAACCATTAGAGAATGGTAAGAAGATGTTTATGGGGAACTCGGCTACTTTAAAAATCAAAGGTCAAGGCAAGGTGATCTTGAAGATGACTTCTGAAAAGAAATTGACTCTGAACAATGTTGCATATGTTCCTAAACCTATAAGAACCTGGTATCTGGTTCGTTGCTTAATATTCACGAATTTCGTTTAGTTTTTGAGTCAAACAAATTTATTTTGTCGAATAGTGAAATGTATGTTGGTAGAAGATACATGAGTGGTGGATAAACTCAATGTAATGACCATGGTCAAGAATATCAATAAAGCTAAATCTTCTACTTATATGCTGGAGTCTTCCAATTTATGGCATGGTAGACTAGGACATGTTAATAATGATACTTTGCGTAGATTAATTAACTTGAATCATATACCAACATTCCAAATTGATTTCAAACATAAATGTGAAACTTTTGTTGAGACAAAACTGATAAGATCATCATTTTAAAGTGTTGAAATAAATACTGAACCTCTTGATTTAATTCACACTGACATTTGCGATCTGAAAATGATATAAATAAGATGTGGTAATAAATATTTTATTACCTTTATTGATGATAGAACAAAATATTGTTATGTGTATTTGCTCAAAAGCAATGGCGAAGCTATAGAGAAATTCGTTCTCTATAAAAATGAAGTTGAGAATCAACTTAACAATAAAATTAAGGTACTAAGAAGTGACCGAGGTGGAGAATATGAATTGTTATTTGCTAAAACTTGTATTACGCATGAGATTATACATAAAACCACAATACATTATTCTCTTCAGTACAATGGTGTTGCTGAGCGAAAGAATCATACCTTGAAGGAAATGATGAATGCAATGTTAATAAGTTCTGGTTTGGCACCAAACTTGTGGGGGGAAGCTATTCTTTTAGCTAACTACCTTTTGAATACGGTACCCAAAAGGAAAGAAGAAATACACCATATAAATTATAGAAAGGAAGAAAGTCACCATACAATTATTTGTGAATGTAGGGATATCTTGCTAAGGTAGCAGTACCTCCACCTAAGAAAGTGAAAATAGGACGCAAAATGGTTGATTGCATTTTTATCGGCTATGCACATAATAGTAGTGCTTATTGGTTCTTTCTGTACAAATCCGATATCTCTGAGATACCAAAGAACACGATAATGGAGTCTAGAAATGCATTGTTCTTTGAAGATGTATTTCTAAATAAGTCTAAGGAAGAATCACGTTCTTCCAAACGAACACATGAGACTATCAGTGACGATAGTGAAAACCAAAATGAAGAAGTTGAGGAGGAACCAAGAACCAAAAAATTGTTTGGTCCAGATTTCTTGACTTTTATGCATGAAGGTGAACCCCAAACTTTCAAAGAAGCGGTGAGTTTTAGTGATGGTCCTCTATGGAAAGAAGCCATTACGAGCGAAATTGATTCTTTCTTACAAAATCATACTTGGGAACTAGTGGATCTTCCGCTAGGTAGTAAACCCTTAGGTTCCAAGTGGATTTCCAAGAGAAAAATGAAACTTGATGGATCAATTGATAAATACAAGGCAAGACTTATAATCAGAGGTTATAGACAAAAAGAAGGTCTGGAATACTTTGATACATATTCTCCTGTGACGATAATAAACTCCATTAGGATGATACTTGCAATAGCAGCCTTGCGCAATCTAGAAGTACATCAAATGGATGTGAAAACAGCTTTTCTTAATGGAGATTTAGATGAAGAAATCTATATGGAGCAACCTGAGGGTTTTTCAGCTCCAGGACAAGAAAATAAAGTTCTAAACTAGTGAAGTAATTATATGACTTAAAATAAGCACCAAAGCAATGTCATGAGAAAATAGACAATGTCATGGTGACGAATGATTTCAAGATAAATGAATGTGATAAATACGTATATGTCAAAGACACTGAAGGTGGATATGTCATAATATGCTTGTTTGTAGATGACATGCTTATTGTTGGAAACAATGATAAGATGATTAAATGTACTAAAAACATGTTGAACTCAATGTTTGACATGAAAGACATGAGACTGGCTGATGTTATATTGGGAATTAAAAGCACAAGAATATCAGACGAGCTAGTTTTAAGCCAGTCACATTATATCGACAATATTTTTGGAAAATTTAATAAAGAAAATTCTGGAATTGTCAGAACTCCAATAGATCTAACTTTACATTTATCAAAGAATAAAGGCGAGAGTATTTTTCAAGTAGAATACTTTGAAATCATAGGCAGTCTAATGTACTTAATGAGTTGTACAAGACCAGACATAGTCTATGGATTGAGTAAACTAAGTAGATATACGAGTAATCCTGAAAGCGAGCATTGACAAGCAATTACAAGAGTACTGAAGAACTTGTATTTTACTCGTAACTATGGGCTGCATTATACAAGATATCCGGCCGTACTTGAAGGATACAATGATGCGAACTGGAAATCTACTGATAATTCAAAATCCACTAGTGGCTATGTGTTTACACTAGGCGGTGCAGCAGTTTCTTGGAAATCCTCAAAACAAATAGTGATCGCTAAATCCACGATGGATTCTATATTTATCACACTGGACAAATGTGGGGGAGAGGCTGAATGGTTACGCCAATTCCGTGAGGATATTCCAAGGTGGACAAAGCCTGTGTCTCCAATCTGCATACATTCAGATAGTCAATCTGCAATTTGTAGAGCACAAAGCAATATGTATAATGCTAAATCTAGATATATTCATCAAAGACAAATACCATTAGACAACTACTCTCTACTGGGGTTATCTCTGTGGACTATGTAAAACCAAAGGATAACATTGCGGATTCGCTAACCAAAGGGTTAAACTAAGAGTTAGTTGATAAATAATCGAGGGGAATGAAACTAGAGCCCATGAAAGAATAATTCGATACAATGGACACCCAACCTAGTTGACTGGAGATCCCAAGATCTAAGTTCAAAGGGACAACTAAATTGTAAAGATCATGTTGGATCACTATGGGGATTTTCTCATATCCATTCCTATGATGAAATAGTGATTCCTGTAAGGTAAGAGGTTAAGCTAGTCTTTTAATGATTCTTATGCATCGGAAAGCCGAGCATAGTAATGCGGGTTACTCTTAACTAAGATATCACTTATGTGAGAAGGAAGAAGGGCTGCTTCCAAGGAAATAATATAGGGCAATATTCCTGTTAAACTCTTGCAGAACCAGGCATATGTTCATGGCCAAAACGAACATAACAGTGAGAACTGAAATGCATTAGAAAGATTCCCGTGTGAGATATGTCATCGATTACACAAATGACAGAACAGTTCAAGGACATCGTGTCTATTGTTTAATTAGTAAAGTAAACATATTTTCATAAAGGAATGTTCAAAGGATAACACCTACCTATCCTATGAAGGTCTCGACGACTGAATTCTATCACGAAGTCTGTCTTGTCTGTGGTCGTCAATTTTTATTCATGTGGGGAATGTTAGAAAATTGGTATATTATACACCATTTACGAAGCAGTTTTTGAGCAGTTTTTTGAGTAAGATCCTCTATGAATTAGTGAGAGATCTTGATGGATTTGTGTTCTCCTTTGTGAGTAGATCAAAATCATATATTTATTTGCTCAAAACAGTTATCGGGTGAATATGAAATTGTCTTCCAAAGTGAGGCAGTTTCATCTCTAAAAATGAGTAGAAGATGATATATACTAACCACTTTCTTGGCATTGTAAGATAGTAAGCCAAGAGGCTCTCTCTCTCTCGCGCGCGCAGGGTGTGTGTGTAAATCTCGGACCGGATTACATGCGACTTGTGTGCACTTGCACGTCCTGCAGACACGAATGCCGGACCGACATGAACCCCCCCTTTGCAGAGTCAATTTTTTGCTACAGTTTTGTCTGCCATTACAGTAGTACATTCAAGTTTCTGTCTGCCATTATAGTCGGTGCATTGGTAGAGTTGTATGCTGTTACAGTGGTTGCAGTCAATGCATTGTCTGTTGTTACAAATCTCACTCTGACCCTATAAATAGAGGTCCCTCTCCCCTGAATTAAAATACAAGAACTGCTTATTTCTTCCCAAACAATTTGTTCAGTGCTTACAGTCGCGTTCCATTTGTCGGTCATACGGTGATATATTTCAGACGTTGTACAATTCGAGAGCGTGACATGGTGCCTACGTCAACTATTCTGTCGTTGCATCTTGGGAGACAGACGCCTACGCAGATTCCAACACCCGAAAGAGGCGAAATCTATTTTAAGGAGATTGTGTAGTACACAGGCCTCGACATAAAGAACTTTGGTTTGTGATTTTTTTATTTCTTTTCTTTTTCTTTTATTGTTGGTTTTCACCCTCTTCTTCTTCTTCTTCTTATTCTTCTTCGATTTTGGGCCTCTTAATCATGTTTGGTTTTACTGCAAAGATACTGTAACATTGCATGAGTGCTTGGTTTTGTTGCAAAGATATTGTAACATTGCATGATTGCACTTCACATGCCAAATTCACAATAAACATATTACGGTACATAAGCGTCGCTATATATATATATATATATATATATATATATATATATATATATATATATATAATATCACTTTTGGTCTAATGATTTTTATCATTTTTTCTTTTCAAAATAAAAAAAAGGAGAGCAAACGTAGGAAGCAACCACCTACTATTTCTCAATCCAAAGTTTTGAACTGGAGTTTTATCTCTTAATCAAAGCAAAAAAATCGTGCAATATTATATAGACGTTATTAGATTAACTATTTAAAACAAAACTATTAGATAAAATTATTGTATATATGTTATTATATGAATTTTAAAAAGAAAGTTTAGCTCTTTTCTCAGTTTGAAAATTATGTGCAATATTCATATGAACTTTATAAGAAAAAAACTATTAGATGATTTTTAAAAGATAGTTTTGATATTTTATCATTTTTTGAAAATTCTGTGCAATATTGCATATGATTAAACCAATCTATACAATATATTATGCTAAGGCCACTATCGATATAATTTTATATTTATTTTTTTGTTAAATAACAATAAAGAAGAGTAAATGTAGGAGGCAACTAGGGCTGTTCATACTTTGGTTAAAACCGATTACCGAACCGAATTGAACCGAAATTTACCAATTAGGTTCTGTTTTTCGGTTTTCGGTTCGGTTTTGATCCAAACCGAAGTTTTTTAGAGAGTTCGGTTCGGTTTTTGGTTGGCTTCTAAATAAACTGAACCAAACAAAAAACCAAACTTTTTTTGGACCAAAATAAATTATACCCCTAGGATCCATCTCAAACTAAGCTGCTATGCAAGTGCACTTCAAAAGCTCCATCTCAAATCATAAGATTAGAAAAGTAAAGCAAAATAATCAACTCAAGGCTTCAAAATTTGATTAAGTCACCTTAGCTCCATTGGGAATAATTACACGCAGATCCTTTACACTTAGAATGATTAAGTCACCTTAGTCCAATACGAAGCATCACATTGCAGAATAGACCTTGGCATAATGGAAAAGAAGTGTAGTACGCAATTGACAAGAGATGATAAAGTATGGGTTGTATGCTTTTCTGATAATGATGTTGGTGTTGATAAAAATGTTATTTGGTCAGATACAAGAATTCATTTAAGAAGATCGCTAGAGGACAATTTATCAGCTTGAAATAAGACAATTCAGGGTTTATTAACAAATATCCTGTGTATTAATAAAACATTTTAGCATATATGTGATGCCACATGCCTCTAGGATGTAGATTTAGCAAATGCACATTTTGACTCCGAATGTGATCGGAATCTGTTGTAAACTTTCAATCACAGTTAGACTTGGCTTACGGATCGTTAAAGTTTCCTAGTTTCCATCTAAAATTTCGGTTAGCTCGGTTATTAACCGAACCGAACCGATAAAATTCGGTTCGGTTCAAACCAAATTTTATCAGTTTCGGTTCGGATTTCGGTTTCAAATATACCGAACCAAAAATTTTGGTTCGGTTCGGTTCGGTTTCGCACCGATGGACAGCCCTAGAGGCAACCCCCCCCCACATACTACTCTTTCTACATCCAAGTTTCGAACTTCAATCTTATCCCTTAATCAAGCATAAAAAATCGTGCAATGTTGTATAGATTTTGTTAACTAAATTTTTCAAAAATAGTTTTTTTCTTCTTCTGATTTTTGAAAACTCAATGCAATAGTGCACATGGTTATATATACAATATATTATGCTAAGACTATTTTTATCTTACGATTTTTCTCCTTTATCTAATTTTGTTATATTTTAAAGTTGAGTAAAAGCATGAGGCTACCACTCATTTATCTATATTTATTTTTAATTTTTTTCCCGAATTCAATTTAAAATGTGTCTTAATTTTAAAATTTAAAAAAAACTATCTATAAACACAATAACGTAGTTATTGACTTATTTTAATGAAAAACTTATGTAAAACACATTTACACAATTATTGACTTCTATACATCTATACAATATATTAAGATAAAACCTTTTTTTAGTCAAATGATTTTTCTCTATTTTTCTTTTTAAAGCAAATAATTTAAAGCAAATGTAACCCCAACCAACCCCCCCCCCCCCCCCCCCCCCCCCCTCCCCCTCTTCCATTATTCATCCAAAATTTAAACTGGAATAATATCCCTTAATCAAACCTAAAACATTGTGTAATATGTTGTTATTTTCTCATTTTTTTAAAATGATGTGCAATATATTACACAAGATTATACTAGTACTATATTATGTTAAGACCACTTTTGGTATATGTGTTTTTTTAAATTTTTTATTATTTAAAAAGAGCAAGTGTAGGAGGCAACCCCAACACTTTATCCATTCAAAATTGAGTAATGCTTTAGCCACTACCAATTTCACTACCATTTCCTTCACTGCCTTAGGTGGCATACTCTTATTGGAGAGTTCCCCCACCTATTCTATCTTTTCCTACCTATTGGAGTGTGCCACCTAAGGTAGTGAAGAGAAATGTAGTGAAATTGGTAGTGGATGTAGCATTACTTTTCAAAATTCGATATGTAATTATATCCCTTTATCAAATCTAGAAAATCGTGCACTATATATTATTAGATGAAAATTTAAAAGTTTACTTATTTTCTCGTTTATGGAAAAATATGTGTAATATATGCACATAATTATACTAGTGATATATTATGCTAATATCATTTTTGATGTAATTTTTTTCTCCTTTTTTCGTTTTAAAACAAAAAAAAGTAAATATAAGAGAATATAGATATTATCAGATTTTTTTTTGTCGTTTTGTTACTATCTCACCTTTTGAAAATTATGTGCATTATTGCTCACTAGTAATCTGCACGTGTGATGCACGTTTTAATTTTTAAAAAATATATTTTTAATAAAGTAAATAAAAAGACGTAATCTGGCCTTGAACCTGAGACATCCTTTTATTCATACATACTCTTTACAAATTGATATGGCTAAAAATGGGATTAAATCGGGCACGGATCTTAAAGCTCACAGGGGGAAAACGGTAATTTCACCTACAAACGGGTCCGAAATGGGAACTGGGTCTTTTCTTCAGGGCCCAACAACCCATAAACGGCTCTGTCCTATTGGATACGGGTCTCAACCCGTTACAAGCCAGTTCAGAAGGATATGGAGAAATCCTAATTCGTCCTTATCCCTAGGAGGTGGTTTTAACCACTTCTATCCATCCGCACCAGGAAGTAGAGATTTTTTCTTATCTCGAAACGGATCCCTACGACGACTATAAATACCCCTATCCTCCTTACCGTTACAAG
The DNA here is from genome assembly GCA_017893485.1 of Hemerocallis citrina. Lineage (NCBI taxonomy): Eukaryota > Viridiplantae > Streptophyta > Magnoliopsida > Asparagales > Asphodelaceae > Hemerocallis > Hemerocallis citrina. The sequence goes on along the minus strand of CM030360.1, from coordinate 224,700,448 downwards.
GTAATGAATCTTTGCATGCCTAAAGCTCTTTCTTAATCTTCCTGGTTATTGACAAGAGCGTCGGAGGGTTCGTCGCTGGGATCCATCTCGGTGTATCGAACTATATACAGGTTCGCAGTTGCGGCAAGGAACAAGTCAACACATAGGCAGAGTCAACAGGTTCGCACTTACTGTTTTTCTAAGAACTCACAAATTCATCTGTTTGCTCCCACACCCGAAATCAGCTGCAACAGATTGGCGCCATCTGTGGGAAAAACAGAAGCAGCGATCTCGTCTTCTCTCATCAACCCAACTACTTCTAAGCCATGCCTCCTAAGAAGGGGAAGACAATGACCTCAAACCGCAGAGAAACTCCCGCACCTTCTCCTCCTTCCGTGCATGTGCTTCCTCCTCAACCCACGCAACAAGTCCAGCAGCCTGGACAACCTCTCCTTCAACCCGTCCAGCAACCACAGTCTGGACGGTCTCTTCCTCAGTAACCACAGCCCCAGCAGGCTCCTCAAGGTACTCAAGAGGTTGTAGGGGGACCCTCCTACCGAAGTCAGCAAGTGCAACCTCCTCACCACGACCGTGTATCAGTACACAACCCCTCGTCAGACTCCATGGCCTCGCAAAGTCATCATATGCCAAAGGATCTCTAGAACATCATCATCAATAGGCAGTACCAGGAAGATCTCCAGACCCGCTTAGATGAGAGGCAGACCCATGATGGGGTACCCTGTCGAGAAAATCAAAGGGGTCCAGCAATCCGATCCCCAAGAGCTAGGCCCCCCTGCGGACCAGATCGCAGGAGGTCCAACTCTCCTAGGAGGCGAAGGGAGTCCCCCCCAGCGTCGACAAAGGAGAAGCCGCTCTCCAGTCGGCCGACCCGCACCTCGGGACCATCGAGAGCAGGAGGCCTCCGTCACGAGGGCAAAGTTCCAGCAGTTCCAGGAGGTAGTCTTGAGGGTCCTCAATGTCGCCCCCGACTACAGTCAGCGGGAACCCAGTCCTTAACTTGCCCGAGACCATAGGTATCGTCCGCCCAGTCCCAACCTGCCCAAGACTATAGGCGTTGTACGCCTAGTCCTCAACCTGCCCGGGACTATAGGCGTCATACGCCCAGTCCTCAGCCTGCCCCGAGCTATCGTCACCACACCCGTAGTCCCCTTCCGTGCGAGGACGAATCTCCGGCCTAGGCAAGGTATGACCGAATGGAAGACTCGGTTTACCGCCTTCTCCATGAAATGGAGAGGTGCCTTGGCTGGCTGGACAGAGAGGAGGAGCAACGAGCGAGGAACTTCCGCCCTAGCAGACCCCTATTCTCTCGGACCATCATGGAGGCACCGGTCCCAGACAACTTCAAGCCTCCTCACTTTGAATCTTACAACGGGGAGTCCGAACCTGCTGACCACATTGAGAGTTTTAAAACTCTCATGATGATACATCAGACGTCAGACGGCCTACTCTACAAGACTTTCCCGACCCCTCTGAAGGGGACTGTAAGGGAATGGTACTCCCGTCTAGCCCCGGCCTCCATCTTCTCCTTCGATCAGCTCGAAGCCCTCTTTCTGACTCACTTTGTGAGCAGCCACCGAGCCGAAAAGACCAGCACCTCCCTCCTATTGCTTCACCAAAGGAAGGGCGAGCGGCTCAGAGACTACGTCAAGCGTTTCACCGCGGAGGCCAGATCCAGCGCCTCCCTTGACCAGTCTGTTGCTTCTGCCGCCTCCCAATCCAATATCGCTAACGACAGCCTCCGAGCATCCCTCGCCAAGAAGCCCCCTCAGGATTTCTTAGAACTCCTACTTAGGAGTGAGAAATACATTCGAGCGGAAGAAGCCCTCTCCCGCCCTGCTTTTGAAGGATTGTCCTCCGGGAACAAACGGAAGGGCGCTGAAGAAGAAGAAGCTAAGAAGCTCCAGAAAGATAACGGAGACCAGCATCGCCCTCCTCCCCGCTTCGAAAGGTTCACTCCGCTCAATGCGAGTGTCTCGGCCATATTGATGGAAATTGGGAAGGAGGGTCTTCTACCGCCACCTCCAAAAATGAACACTCCTAGAAAGGAGGAACCGGGACAAGTGGTGCCGCTTCCACCGGGACCACGACCACGACACGGATGATTGTCGAGCCCTGAAAGACGAGATTGAAGCTCTTATTCAGAGAGGGCAGCTCTCCACGTTCTTGAGGAAGGACATGGCCGATCCTCTTCCACCCCTCAGGGGGACGAATAAGCGACCCGAGAGGCATGTGGAGACCTCGGAATCCGAGCCAGAGGCCATCCTGCATCTCATTCACGGAGGCCCAATGGGGGGAGATTCCAACTCCTCCCGAAAGCCTTCGTCCGAGAGGTGAATTCCGTACAGAACCGTCCTCCCCCCAGGGGCCTAGGGGTCCCGGTCACCTTTTCAGATAGAGACTTAGAGGGAGTTGGAACCCCCATTGCGATGTGTTGGTCATAAACCTCCATATGGCTAACTTTAACGTGTGCCGGGTTCTAGTAGACAACGGCAGTTCGGTCAACATTCTCTTTCTGGAGGCCTTCCAGAGGCTCAAGCTTTCCAGGGATCGGCTCAAGCTCGCCGCTACACTATGCACGGGTTTACGAGAGTGCCAGTAACGATCGAGGGTGTCATAACTCTCGACGTAACCGCTGGCAAAACTCCCGCCACCCGGACCGAGCCGATGGACTTCATGGTGGTTGATATGAAAGCCGCCTACAACGTCATCCTAGGCTTACCAGGCCTAGCTGCTCTACAGGTCGTACCCTCGGCTTACCACATGAAGATGAAATTCCCCACCATAGCGGGTGTGAGAGAAGTCAGAGGAAGTTAGGAGGCAGCCCGCAAGTGCTACATGACCTCAATGGGAGGACATGTCCTCTCACTCGAAGCTCTTGAACACCCCGAAGGGAGTAGCCCACCTATCTCGGAGCTGGTCAATGAACTGGAAGAGGTGGCCTTTTCTGAAGGAGATCCAACCCGCAAGTTTCTTATTAGCAAAGCCCTTCCCCTCCTTTTCGCTCCGACATTATCCAGTGCCTAAGGGGGAATTGAAACCTCTTCGCCAGGACGACAGCTGACATGCCGGGAATCTCCGAGGAGCTCCTCACGCATCACCTTAGCGTTGCCTCGGGGGCCAGATCCGTTCAGCAGAAGCGAGGCAAATTCGCCCCTAGGTGCCAGCAAGCTATCAAGGAGGAGATTGAGAAACTCCTTAGGGCTTGGTTCATACAGAAGGTCAACTACCTGGAGTGGCTCTCCAATGTCATGATGGTCAAGAAGGCCAACAGGAGCTGGAGGATATGCATCGACTTCACAGATCTATACAGGGCCTGCCCCAAAGATCCATTCCCGCTCCCGAGCATCGATGCCCTAATTGATGCAACCTCGGGCCATGAACTCTTAAGCTTCATGGATGCGTTCTCGATGTACAATCAGATAAGAATGTTCCCTCCCTACATCCCGAAGACCTCCTTCGTCACTGATCAGGGCCTGTATTACCACCGGGTCATGCCCTTTGGGCTTAAGAACATTGGCACCACCTACCAACGCCTTGTCAATAAGATCTTCAAGGAGCAGATTGGGCGGAACATGGAAGTCTATGTGGACAACATGTTGGTGAAGAGCGTCAGCGGATCAGATCATGTCTCCGATCTCCAAGAGGCTTTTGACGTGTTGAGGAGACATAATATGAGACTGAACCCGAACAAGTGAGCGTTCGGAGTCTCATCCGGTAAGTTTTTGGGATTCATGGTCAGCCAAAGGGGTATAGAGGCCAACCCCAAGAAGATCCAGGCCATACTCAACATGGCTTCCCCCTCCAATGTTAAAGATGTGTAGAGACTCACCGGGTGCCTTGCGGCGATTGGGCGCTCTCTCCAAATCCGGGGGAAAATGCCTCCCGTTCTTCAAGGCCCTCAGGGGGGCTAAAGGATTCGAATAGGGGCAACAACAACAAGAGTCCTTCGACCAGCTCAAGGCATACTTAGCCAACCCCCCACTCTTGAGCAAGCCGAGGCCCGGCGAGGTTCTTACCTATACCTTGCCGCTTCGGAGTAAACCCTCAGCGCTATCTTGGTACGAGAAGAAGAAAAGACACAGAGGCACGTCTACTACGTGAGTAAAGTCCTCAGGGACGCTGAAATCCGTTACCCAAAGCTAGAGAAGATGGCCTATGCCTTGGTCATGGTGGCCCGAAAGCTCCGCCCGTACTTCCAGTCTCACTCGGTGGTTGTTCTTACCGACTAGCCGCTCAAACAAGTCCTCCACAAGCCCGAGACCTCTGGGCGCCTCATGAAGCGGTCCATCGAGCTAAGCCAACATGATATCAGCTATCAGCCTCGAACTGCTATAATGGCTCAATCCCTGGTCGACTTTATAGTGGAGAGTACAATTCCCGAGGCTAGCAAATGAAGAGAGGAACCCCCCTTCTGGACGGTGTAAGTAGATGGATCCTCGTGCACCGATGGGAGTGGAGCAGGAGTCATCCTGGCGGGACCAGATAATTTCATCCTCCAGTACTCACTCCGCATTAACTTCAGAGCGTCCAATAATGAGGCTGAGTATGAAGCCGTCATAGCAAGCCTGTGCATGGCTCACAAGGTAGGGGCAAAGCATGTCAAGGTATTTAGCAACTCATAGCTGGTGGTGAACCATGTATCGGGGGAATACGAAGCACGAGACGAACGCATGGCCAAGTACTTAGCCAGGGTCAGGGACCTGATGGCCTCTTTTGAGAACGCACATGTAACGCCCCCGATTTTCATATACTGGAAAATCGTGACTTAAGCCAGAATATTTTCCTTCAATTAGCCACAATACACAGAAAAAACAGAAAAATTTAAAACTTTTTATTCAACACAAATGTATTACAAGTCTGAATATTATAAAACTACAATACATTACATCAGTATTACAATAATATCATACAAGCTCAAGCGTTACAAACTTTTAATAAAAATTACATCCGAGTACAATGAATAATACATAACACTTGGTACTTTCACTTAGATGCTTCTCAAGAATAAATAAATTACAATATATATTATAATTGAAACAAATCGACACTTGCTTCTTTTGCCTTGAGTCCTCTTGAATCCTGTACCTGTAGCTTTGCAATCTAGTACCGATTGAAGTGGGGATGTCAGTACATATACTGGCACTTTGAGGCTGATGACTAGCAGCAATTCTCAACTTTAAACAAACAGATTGATGAAAAGAGAAAAATGTATATATAATTGATGTGTTAGTGTATGCTATGACTTAGACTCTAATGCAAGATTAACTAATGCAATGATGTACTTATTCTAATGGAAGCAAGTCTCCGGAACAGTATGCGTCCCATACCACATACGCCCCATATCAAGCCGTTTCTTCATATATAGGGATTTGAACTCGCATTATGAATTCTACTATTGTACCCTTTCTGTTCCTAACAGATACAACTTAACTGGTGAGGTTGCACATACGGTCTAGTTCCGCTACTGCGGTACAACAGTGGTGTCTATGTTTGTCACTATTTACTCGGCGAACCGGACCTCACTTAAAAACCAACACGAACCCCAAGATACTAGAAAACCTTGAGCCGTGCCCTCAACTCACATGAGAAGGCATAGAAGATGATGGAATCGTAGGGTCTATTTTCCTAGGAAACCCTCTCATTCTTATCATGGCACTTTAGAAATTAATAGCCGAGATACGGATCCCGTGCTCCCAACTAATCATGAAAAAGTACCGTCCGTATCCCTTTGACAGGGAGATACATCCCAATAACACCACCTAGTATCGGCGTATAGGAGAAGTCAGATTATAAGGTATCACCCCTAACACTAATTCCCACCCTTCGGCAATTCATAGATAAAAATGGTTAACAGTTACTATCCTAACGATGTCACTAATCCTAACCAATCAAATGGGGCCATACGAGCTACAAGGTACTTTCAAACTAGAGTCGTACTCTCAACTTGCCATGAGACGGTACCAAAAGATTCAAACAAGTGAGACATTTTACTGTGCTTCTAACTTATCATGAAAAAGCACCGCAAGTGTCTCTCTTCAAGAGAGTGTAACAATTGTTGACACAATCTACCAAGACTCAACCTAGACTTCACAATATCTTCTCGGATCCACTCATCGCCTATCTATTCAACATAATTACTCCATACGAGTCCAATGAGCTACACATGAACAAACAACTACATACGAGCTAGGTGAGCAACGTATGAGACGGACCAATACTTATTACATGACTTATGAGCACAAGGAATACTTGTTACTCATAATCAAGTGCATGATTCAAACTACAAACAATTCATGACAACTCTAGTTAACATAAACTAGAATTTTGTGTATAAGCTTACTAACAAAAACTTGATCTTTTATTCACAAAAGCAACATAGAAAGCCTTCTAACAACCTAGCAGCAATTAAACATGCTACTCTTATCGGAATTCAACGAAATTAGACTTTCTAGAAAGGTGAGAACGTCTACTACAACTCTCTGGTTGAACACTTTTTTAGATTCGGTAAGGAACACAAAATCCGGTCACTTGAACACAGGCAAAAATTAACTAAACTGCAGATTTTCAACAGAAAAGCTGAAACTTCTAAAGATTGTAACTTTTGCTCTACTTATCAGAATCTAACCAAATAGAAAATTTTGAAAAATTGATAACATCTACTATAAATCTCTAATTGACCACTTTTTCAGATTCAGTAAGTAAGAGGTACAAAAACATCAAACAATCTAAACAACGAGCTTTCAACCAAAAGATGGCTGATGTGATTTGTAAAAGCCATAACTCCTACTCCGCTTATCGGAATCTAACGAAATAGGAAATTTTGGAAAGGTGAGAATCTCTAATAAAACTCTCTAGTTGAAAACTTTCTCTGATTAAGTCAATAAGAGGTACAAAAACTTTGAACAATCTAAACAGCGAGCTTTCAGCCAAAATGTCAGCTGCTGTAATTTTGTAAGAGTCATAACTCTTGCTCCGCTTATCAGAATCTAACCAAATAGGGAATTTTGGAAAGATGAGAACATCTACTACAACTTTCTAGTTGAACACTTTTTTATATTCGGTAAGGAACTCAAAATCCGGTCACTTGAACACAAGCAAAAATTAACCAAACTGCAGATTTTCAACAGAAAAGCTGAAACTTCTAAAGCTTGTAAATTTTGCTCTACTTATCGGAATTGAACCAAATAGGAAATTTTGAAAAGGTGAGAGACTCTACTACAACTCTCTAGTTGAACACTTTTCCAAATTCCTTATAGAAATCAAAATACAGCCCCTTGAACACATGTCGATGTTAAACCCAAAACACCAGTTTGCTGTTTTTGCTTTGAAACTCGCTGTTTTGGGGAAAACGTCTATTTCACCCATCAAATTAACCCCCAAAAAACTATAAAAATTAGAACATGATAATAACACATACAAGAACCTCTCTAATTAATTTGGGCTCAAGATTTCAACTTTAGCATAACAAATTAATTCTAACCATCAAACCTACAAGATTGAATCTTTAGGATTTTGTTTTAGTTCTACTACTTCAATCTTTATGTGCCATTTTATTCTAGTCCACATAAGCAACATGCACATGATGATAGTCCAATTTGTGAACATAACAAGCAAATAACAATAATAAAACAATAAAAAATGTTAAGAACCGCCCACCCAAAAGTGTAAGAAGGACTTGCTCTCTCCTCCTTGCTCATTGTTCTTGCTTCTCTCCAAGAACACCACAAAATAAAATGAACCCACTCTTTTTCTTTTTGATTTTGATCTCTCTTTCTTTTCTTTTCTTCTCATTTTTTTTTCTAAAATAAAACAAGTTAAAAGAAGAGGAAGAAATATGAGATGAGAGTGAGATGAGAAGGAGATGGAGGAAACACAAATGAAAAAGGGCTTTGCCATTTGGAAATGGCCGGCCACCATATAGGAGAGGGAGAGGGAGAGAGATGAGGTAGAGAGAGAGAGACAAGTGTCTCTCTTTTTGTGGGTTAACAAATACATATTTTATTTACAAATTAATATTTGCAATCAACACCCTAATCCATCTTAACCCTTCTTTTGATCATGATTGATAAAAAATAAGAGATTTTTTCCCCAAATCACATACTACATGATTTCGTACAAACGTACGAAATCGATACAGTACATATACGTACATATATCTGTCTATACAGATAATTTTTATTAGTTAAAACGATTAATCTTTACCAAAAATATTTTAATTTAGAAATAATAATAAAAATAATTTTATTACCAGCTCGGAAGATTTCAGTACCAATTTGATACAATACAGATGTATACAGACTGGTATATATATATATAATGTTTATTAGTGAAACCGGGTAATATCCACCAAAAATATTTCAATTTTGAAAATAAAAATAAAATAATAATTTTTAATATCAGCCCGAGATTTTACAGATATTTTCTCAAAAATGCATTTTACAAGATTTTGTACAAGTGCACAAAACCGATACAATACATATATATACTTACTAGTATATATACACATATAAGTTTTTATTAGTAAAAACAAGTAATTTCCATAAAAATATTTTAATTTTAAAAAATAATTATAATACAAATATAATATCCGACCGGGATATTACAGCACAGCTCCAGCGGATCCCCCGAGAGGAGAATGCGCAGGCGGATGCTCTTTCAATGCTAGCTTCCTCCTCACTCCAACTGCTCGAACAAACTGTCCTAATAGAAGTTCTAATGAAGCCTAGCATCGAGGAAGAAGGCCCCGAGCTGATGGAGACACAGCCCTTACAACACGGGGAGAACTAGATGAGGCCTCTACTCGAGTTTCTCAGAGACTGGATCCTTCCCGTAGACCCTAAAGAGGCCCGAAAGGTTCGAACCAGGGCAGAGCGGTACACCCTCATCGAGGGAGTCTTGTACAAACGCTCATACACCCAAGTAGACGGCCGACCCTACTTGAGGTGCCTCTCCCCGAACGAAGCCCGGTATGCCTTGAAGGAAGTGCACGAAGGGATATGTGGCGCTCACTTGGAAGCAAGATCCCTCACCCGCAAAGTCTTGAACTATGGATATTTCTGGCCTACTCTCCTTCGCGACGCCGAGCAACACGTTCGGTAATGCGGCCCTTGCCAAAAATTCTCAACAATCCGCCGCCTACCGCAAGCCCAGCTCTCTTCTCTATCAAGTCCAACCCCTTTTGCAATGTGGGGAATGGACTTGCTCAGGCCGTTCCCTCCAGTACCAGGCCAGTTAAAGTTCCTCGTTGTGGTGATCGACTATTTCTCTAAGTGGTTCGAGGCCGAGCCCCTAGCAACGATCACAGAGAATAGGGTGCAGCGCTTCTTTTGGAAGAATGTTGTGTGCAAATTTGGCGTGCCCTGAATCTTGATAATGGACAACGGAACTCAATTCACAGGGGTGGCATTCTGCGCTTTCTGTGCGGACCTTGGCATTCAACAATGATTCTCCTCGGTCTCTCACCCCCAGTCCAACGGTCAGGCAGAGAATGCCAATCGAAAAATTCTCTCCGTCCTGAAAAAGAGACTGAGTTGGTCGGCTAAGGGATTATGGGTAGAACAGCTCCCCAATGTGCTCTAGAGCTATCGCACTACGAAGAGGACCCCCATAGGAGAATCACCGTTCAACCTCACTTATGATTCCGAAGCCGTTATCCCCTTGGAGGTGGGTCTACCATCCCCCGCGTAATTGCTTACAACGAAGATCAAAACTCGAAGCTTCACGGCAACTTGGACCTTATTGATGAGCTCCGTGAGAGATCCTCCATTCGGCAAGAAACCTATCAGCATAGGACCGAGCAATCCTACAACCGAAGAGTCTGCCCTACTAATCTCAAAGAGGGAGAACTAGTGCTCAGGAAGCTGTCTATTTCTTTCCCCAGCAAGAAAGGCAAATTGGCAGCCAATTGGGAAGGACCATATAGGATCTCCAAAGTCGTCCGCTCGGGCACTTATCAACTTGAAGATCCGGGGGGCAAGAGGGTGCCGAGGACATAGAACACAGAGCACTTGTTGAAGTACCAAGAGGGTGTTTGAACACCGCTCCAAGCAACTTCTCCAAATGTTCTCCATAAAACATGCTAAAGTTTCTCTTTTTTTCTTTATCGAGTATAATGGCGGCTCGCAACTTAGAGGCAGCCACCTAAGTATTTTCAATAAAAGTGATCTAACCCCTGCAAATTTTCTTTCCTGAGCATGCTGATTGTACTACCTTTACGCTTACAAAAAAAAACTCATTAAACAACAAGTTCGGAGTCCAACACTTAGTTCGATGCAACTTTTACTACTTGCGAACGAGCGAGTACAAAGTAGCTCACCATTCGGAATTGCTCCCACAATTGTTGATACTCGCTAGATGACAAGTTCGGAGTCCAACACTTGGTTCGATGCAACTTTTGCTACTTGCGACCGAGCGAGTACAGAGTAGCTCCATTCGGAATTGCTTCCACAACTGTTGAAATTCTCTAAACGACAAGTTCGGAGTCCAACACTTGGTTTGATGCAACTTTTGCTACTTGCGAACGAGCGAGTACGAAGTAGCTCACCATTCGAAATTGCTCCCACAACTGTTGACACTCGCAAACACTAGCATAACACAAACTCTCGCAAGAAGCTCGAGAAGGATATTATTTCATCAAAATTTGAGGTACAAGTCTAATTCTAGACCAAAAACTCATTATTTGAGATACAACTCACATGAAACAAAGGCTACAAGATTACAAAATTCTGCCCTAACCCCTCCTAGGGAGCGGGATGCTTCTATTAAGCGATAAACAGGGTGGCGAGCGCTGTATTGCTGTCGCCTCATTTCTGTAGAAGTCTCCAAGCCGGCTAGCCGAGTAGCGTCTTCTGTACCTAAGAGCCTAAGGGTCACCCCAACAGATGATCCGCTCGACGAGCCGGCCACCTCGCTTTGTGCATCCCCAGGGTGTCTCATGACGGGGGGCGAGCGTAGCGCTAACTCGTGGAACGACCTTCCTTGTGCGTACTCACCTCGGGGGTAGAAAGTTCTTCTGACGTTGCTACCCTCAGAAAGCCGTCGCAGACGAAGGTTCTCCGCCTCTAGCTCCACGATCCATTCCTTCAGCGAGTCGTCCGTCACTCTGATCTTCAGGCGAGGCACTTGGCTCGAGCTTCCCCCACGAGAAGCCTCGGAGATAGCCCTCCGTAGGTGCGCCGCTTCCAAGCTCTTCTCAAGCACTACGTTCTTCAACCCGTCTCTCTTAGCCCTGGCGTCGAATAGAGACTGACGAAGGAGCATGAGTCTCAGGCCTTAGCTGACAGCCATCGAGGGACACGTCGCCTCCCCTTCAGGGGCACTTCGCGAGCCTTACCCTCTAGGCGTTTCAGCTCGGAGTCTCGACGGGCCAATGTTATCTTTAGATAACTAAACTCCAACTCGGCTTTATATAGCCTCTCTCGAGATCGTGCGAGCCCCAACTTGGCGACGCCTAGGTTGGACCGTAGACAACACACTTCGCTAACCTGTGAAAGTCGAACAAAGAGAGGGGGCGTGAATCTTTAAGTCCGAAGAGCCAACATGAAGATACTAAGTCTAAACGAAGCTACTACGGGACGGCTTATAAGTGAAACAAACATACAAGTTGAAGTAAAACAAACACTTGCCAAAAAAAATTTCATTTCATTAAAGTTCAACAAGTACAAGCAGTGGCCAGTCCGCGATTAGGCAACATTCTTTGGCTTAAAACAAATACGAACTACGACTAGGTCAAGGGCGGACCCCTTTGACGTGATCAGCGGTCGCTGAGGGCTTCGATCCTTGCATGGCGGCGACGATCGCTAGGGCATGGCCTCCGCATCGCCCCCTACCTCAGCCATATCGACCTCGACCACCTCGACCTTGTCCTTTTCTTCACCCTCCTCGGAGACGTCGTCAAACCCCGGGACGGGGTCGGGGAATAGGTGCCACCCAGCATAGTCTACCTCAGGGTAGGTCTCCTTCACCTGCTCGATGGCACGGGCATAGGCCTTCGCCATATTGACGGTAAGGTACCTTTTTCGCCCTCTCCATGGCTTCGGCCTCGGCCTCCTTTGCCGCGGCGATCCTAGCAGCAGCGACAGCGTCCTTCTTGTCCTTCATCGCCGACTCCTTTTGTTGAAGCAGCAGAACATTGTTGGCCTCCAGCTTCGCCACACGACTTTTGAGGTACTCCAACCTCGTGGCCTTCCCCTCGGCTTCGGCCTTTAGTTGCTCGAGCTCCTTAGCAATCCGAGCCTTCTCCGCCCAAACTCGGTCCGTCTCTTGCTTCCTTCTCTAGTTCGGTCATCTTTTTCATCAGACCGAAGTGGCAAGTGATCTGCAAAAAGAAGGCAGATTACCATGACGAACACGGAAGAGATAGTTTCATAAAATTGAAAAGTGTCAAAGTTGAAAACCACAAGTCCACAGTACTTACCGATACTGCCGCTCGTATGATCTCGAGCGCATCGTCCCCAACACCGCCAGTGTCCATTGCGGCCCTGTCCTTCGGCCAAGCGAGGTGTCAAACAGCTTGCATACTTGACGACGAGTCCCATAGAAACCCATCGAGCTTGCAGACTTGCTAGTCCGGGACGAAGATTTTCTTGTGCTCCTCAGTCAGGAACACCTCAGCCTCGGCCATCAACGGAGGGGCCTCCAAACCCAAAGTTACTGCTAAGGGGAAGGACCCCGCCTCTGCCGAGGCCTACGCCGCTGCGGGGGTCGGCGACCGCTAAACAACGGCGACCTGCATCACAGCCTGCTCTACAGCAGCGACGACTATCTTCGGCCTCGGTGAGGACACCTTGGTGGCCACTCTCTTCCTCTTTCTCGGAGCCTTGCTGCTCAGGACCCCGCGATGTGCCAACATGGCATCGAAATCCATAGCCTCTGCAACGACAAAAGAGGATTATGCACAAGTAATATCAAACTCAAGAAAAAGAACGTGATGCTAAAAATAAACTGCATACTATGGCTTATGTGGCGGAGATCCTCCCTGAAGAGCACCTCCTCGGTCAGGTCCCTCTAATCGAACTTCGGTCGATCGAGAAGCGTCCGAACATTCTCGTTTTCGTCAGGGCTGAGCACCGGGCTCTCCTTCGCCCTCCTCGAGACTTCTTCGACCCAAGTCGTCGGAAAGAACCACGGCTCTCGACCCCGGATGAGGAAGTACTTGTCCCTCAAATACTTTATCGAGTCAGGGCAGCTGACGAGCTTGGCTCCATGCCTCGGAGACAGGTAGAACCTGAACTCCGACTTATGTTGTTGATGAAGCCGATACACGGTCCGCAGCACCCTCAAATGCGGCTCGAGCCTCACTGCCTGACAGTGAAGGATGAATCCGTTGATCAGCCTCCACACGTTCAGCATGTACTGAACCGGGCTGATCCGAAACCACTGCAATACCTCGACGACGAACAGATGAAGAGGCAGCCGCACCCCGGCTATGAAGGCGTCGATAGGCCAGACGCACATGTTCACCGGTATCGGAGAATTGGCTCTCACCCCGGGCCCTGGCAGCATCAGTTCGAACTCTTTCAGAATCTGAAAACACTCCCGGATGCCAGGTTCACTTCGTTGAGAATGAAAATCGTCTCGTCGACCTTCGAAGTTTCTCTAGTAGCATTCTCCTCGAAGCTCCGCCCCATGCCGTACATTATGCGCTCGACCTATTTGTCCGGAAGGTCCCAAACCCTTTGAAGACCAGTCAGCACCCCGGGCATTCTGACGAACTCCCCCATCCTCCACAGATTCTCAATTGCGGTCTCCACTACGATCGAAGAAGACCCAACTACGGCTTTGCCTTCGTCAATTGAAGAAACTTGGAATAAGGTCGGCTCACGAGCGAGAGTAGGGGAGGTCTCCTGCCTCGGGGGAAAGCTAGACATTCTCTAAAAATAAACTAAGTGTGAGATTACCTTGATGTGACAACGATGGTCGGAAAGATCACCGAAAATCGGTAAAAACTCGCCTGAAGCTCCCGCTGGTGAAAAAGAATCGCCTGAGAAAAAACTAGAAAGTGAACAAATGAGAAGGGGGGGGGGTGAAGTTTTATAGAGGGGGCACACAGAACGAGACTAAAAGGCCTCAAGAACTCAAAAGTCCGGCCCATTTACCGCAAGACAACAAAAAATGGAGAAACTCAACAGGTCTTTGACTGGTGAACGGTCAAACGGTCAGCGTGCCACATGTCAGTCTCCTGGACTTCGGCAACCTGTGCCGAGTACTCTTGCCACCGACGTCCAAGTGCAAGAAAAAATCTCTCCTGAACTTCGGCAACGTGTGTCGAACACTCATGCCACCGACGTCCAAATGCAAGAAAAATCTCTCATGGACTTCGGCAACCTGTGCCGAGCACTCTTGCCACCGACGTCCAAATGCGAGAAAAAATCTCTCTTGGACTTTGGCAACCTGTGCCGAACACTCTTGTCACCGACGTCCAAATGCGAGAAAAATCTCTAATAGACTTTGGCAACCTGTGCCGAGCACTCTTGCCACCGACGTCCAAATGCGAGAAAAATCTCTCCTAGACTTCGGCAACATGTGCCGAGCACTCTTATCACCGACGTCCAAATGCTAGGAAAATCTCTTCTGGACTTCGGCAACGTGTACCGAGTGCTCTTGCCACCGACGTCCAAATGTAAGAAAATGCATTGACTGATCAACGGTCAACTTAACACGTGTCATCCTCTCGATGTCCCTCTCGACTTCGGCAGCATTCGTCGAACCTCCTCAACCTCGGCCTCCACCCAGACACGTGCCGACCTACCGAAGTGGCTGAGGGGGTCGGCAACTGGTGCCGATCGCTCTTGCCACCGACTCCTAGACGAGGGAAAAATGCCTACGCGCTAGAGGAGCCATCTGATTGCTCAGAAATTAGCGCTGAAGGCTGATGAACGCCCCAGATTTGCCCACGTCGATATTCCGCCGATTAATTTATTTTTCTTATTTATTAATTCAAATTAATCATTTAAAAATTGCAAAAAATGATTAAAAATTCAAAAAAATTAATTAAAAATTCTAAAAAATAATTATAAATTCAGGAAAATATTTGTGAGCCCTTGGATAAATAATTATTAATTAGAATGGTTAATTAGTACTCTTTAAAAATAGCTCACCACTTTGCAAAATTAAATAAATGATTCGAAAAATAGTTTAAAAATCGAAAAAAATCACCAAAAATCCAGAATAGCCAGAGAATGATTTTGGGCATGTTTCCAGCTCAGAAGAACACCGTTACTCCTCGAACAAGATCCGAACTCCCTTTAAGAACTCCGATAAAGTTTTGTACGCCATTGAAACAGTAAAACTACTCCCCAAAGGCTGTAACACACAGTCTTTAGGAGTGGCTCGTGATATGGCTAAAAATGGGATTAAATCGGGACCATTCAAATCGAACACGAATCTCAAAGCTCACAGGGGCAAAACAGTAATTTTACCTACAAACGGGTCCGAAATGGGAACTGGGTCTCTTCTTCAGGGCCCTTGGATACGGGTCCCAACCCATCACAAGCCAATTCAGAAGGATATGGAGAAATCCTAATTCGTCCTTATCCCTAGGAGATGGTTTTAACCACTTCCATCCATCCACACCGGGAAATAGAGATATTTTCTTATATCGGAACGGATCCCTACGGCGAATATAAATACCCTTCTCCCCCTACCGTCATAAGGTAATGAATCTTTGCCTAGCTAAAGCTCTTTCTTAATCTTCCTGGTTATTGACAAGAGCGTCGGAGGGTTCGTCGCCGGGATCCATCCCGGTGTATCGAACTTTGTGCAGGTTCGCAGCAGCGGCAAGGAACGAGTCAACACATAGGTAGAGTCAACAAGTTCGCTCTTACTGTTATCCTAAAATTCACAAATTTATCTGTTTGCTCCCACACTCGAAATCAGCAGCAACACAAATTACCCTTAGTGGCACAAACTTTTATTTTATATGAGTGACACTTTTGTAAATAATTATGTCGTAAATAAGTTTAGACTTTGAGGGTATTATGGTAACTAACAACAGTTGAGTAAATGAAGGATTAATATAACTTCCACTTAAAATGAATGGTTGAGATTAGATGGTTGATGAATGTCTACAAATGACAACCCCAACTCTCCCATTATAGTATTAGATTAGATTAGATTAGATGGTTATACTACTTATTATTATTGGATTAAATTCCGCTCAATAACTTGTGCAAGCTTTTGTTAGTTTTAATTATCTCTACTATTTTAATGGGAGAGTTGGGGTTTGTAACAGACAAATCCTAACTTTGTAACTATATAAACACGTATAATATACTTCCAAACTATATCCAACAAATATAAATGTGCACTGCACATGTAGTCCGAATCAAAACATTTAAATATAAACTTTTTTCTTCTTATTCAATATATATTCATTTAATTTGTTGACTTTACTTTTTTTTAGATGTGCATCGCACGTAAATTATACTAGTTAATTAAATTGAAGGAGGGAAAGAAAAACACTTGATTCCAAACAAGTACAGTGCCCATGTATGAATAATCACCA
The DNA here is from genome assembly GCA_017893485.1 of Hemerocallis citrina. NCBI lineage: Eukaryota > Viridiplantae > Streptophyta > Magnoliopsida > Asparagales > Asphodelaceae > Hemerocallis > Hemerocallis citrina. The sequence continues at coordinate 224,683,944 of CM030360.1, read as the reverse complement.
CCGCACATTCGAGATCCACACTGCCACGTCATCTGTCTTCCCCACGAAAACGTTTTCCATTCACTCTCCATAGTCCAAACCCCCATTTCTCGGACTCCCCCTAAAACCCCCAATTTCCTAAAAACAAAGGGGAAAAAAAACGACGACGAAGAAGAAGAAACCCTAGATTTCGCGATCCAAGTCACCGCCATGAACATCTTCCGATTCGCCGGCGACATGACCCACCTTTTCAGCGTCATCGTCCTCCTCCTCAAAATCTACGCCACCAGATCTTGCTCCGGTACTCGCAATCTCAACTCCTTCCATTTTAGTGATTTTTCTCTAATTAGTTTGTGCTTTTTAGGGATTTCGTTGAAGACTCAGGAGCTGTACGCTTTGGTGTTCGTGACGCGGTACTTGAGTTTATTTACGAGTTTCGTGTCGGTTTATAACACGGTGATGAAATTGGTGTTCATTTCGAGCTCGATCGCGATTGTTTGGTGCATGAGGAGGCATTATTTGGTGAGGAGGAGTTATGATAAGGGGATGGATACGTTTCGGCATTATTTTCTGGTACTTGGGTGCTTGGTTTTGGCGGTTGTGTTCCATGATCAGTTCACTCTTATGGAGGTAGTTCGCTTTTTTATGATTTTTTTTTGTTCGCATTGCGTGCATAGTTGTTGTTGTTACTACTTGCAATGCATGTGCCATTAGCATGTGTAGTGGCATGTATTCACTCGATGCATAGCGATTATCACACATTTTCATTGTTTTGTATAATTTTGATGGGTATGTTATTTGGGGAGTATAGATTGATGGAATGAATAACGTAGGTTTGAGCAGGGCCGGTCCTGAGTTTCCGGGGGCCCAAGGCGAAAAGTCCAAATAATTATTTTTGGGGGCCCCTAATTACAATATAATTTTTTTACGCGCAAAATATGTCTATATTTACAAGGAAAATACAAATTTGGGACTCCTAAATTTGTAAAAAAAATCGGGGGCCTGTGGCGGCCGCCTCACCGGCTCAAGGTGGGGGCCGGCCCTGGGTTTGAGGCATTTAAATAAGGTTGGTGATAATGGCGGAACAAGTAATCTAGATAAGGAAATCGAACTTTTGTAGGACTAGATTTTTAGGGTATTTTTGTACCTTAGCCATCCCGTTTTGATAGCAGTATTCCTGAAGCACAATTGGTCATGCGAGTGAGTATGTGTATATAGTATATATATACACATGCACAGAGGTAATTAACAAAGTTTCCAAGTCAATACTGTAGCTCACAAATACTCATACAATTGTCATTACGATTTATGTATATAACCCTACTTTTATATAATATTCATTTTGTAGTCTATGTTAGTTGTAATGAAAGGTGGGCGTGACACGATTGCCTATTTCTATGCTTGCTTCAGTCTTCCGGATATGATTGACATTCGGTACTGTAGTTTTCAGAGGGTGGCTATTTTTGTTCCTGTTTACATTGATAATTTGTTGTTTATTATGCTTTTACTTTCTAAGTTGATATCCTTGGCAATGCATCGTATTCTTGTTGCTAATGTGAATGAAATCCTCTTTATTGTTATCTGCTTAAGAATGCTTCAGTTTTCTCATATTTAGGCATCAGTTTGCAAAGCAAAGAAACTTTCTTTGCTGATTGTATCATAAGACGGTAACTGGGTGTCTGTGATCTGTTAATCACATTTGTTCCTTAAGGGACTGCAGGTTGTCCTTCTGAAACACATCATCCCCGTTAGAACCCAACAGCTACATTAGTTTCTCCTCTTCCTACTCTTTATTCATTTCGCAGAAAGTTCTGTCTAGTATGCTACTATGCAACTTAATAGCTTCAGAATGTAGTGGTTAAAGAACTAAAATACATAATGCTATAGGCGAGGTGCTCTATCCCAATTAGAGTGGTTAGCCTCGTGTTTCTAAAAGAAATTGTTCATGATTCAGACATTTTTTGGGAAAGCTGTCAACATTAGCTTTACATTATATCTTTGGGCTTGTATTGGGATGGTGATTCAAATAGTTGAAAATTGGACCATGAGAATGTGCACCATGACATGCTTAAATTGATTGCCTAGATGGTTTTTGTGCTCTTTTTTTTGCAATTACACCAATAATTCTTAGGGAATTTAAGCTCATGGCAGACACCATAGCTCATGGTGGCAGGTCACAACTACCTAAGTGGCAAAATAGCTGCTTGTATGTTGTAATATACATTGTTTGGTGCCAGATATCTTATTGGTTATTTAGTCCTTTATGTCAGAGACATGCTCATGAATACATAAATTAGCTATTTGTTAACTGGTGTATATTTTAACCATGTAGGTTTTATGGGCCTTTTCAATATACTTGGAGGCTGTTGCAATACTTCCTCAGTTGGTTTTGCTACAAAGGAGCGGAAATGTGGACAATTTAACTGGCCAATATGTTTTCTTTCTCGGGTACGCCTTTAGCTTGAATAAGCTTTCTGGAAATATGATCAGTCTCAATAAATTTCTCGTTTGGATGGCTGCTATCTTGATACATAAAATGTTAAACAAAGTGTGAGTCATGCCATCATTACGACAATACCTTTTTAACTCCCATGTGCCCCATGTTAAGGAAAATTCAATGAAAAGTTCAACAAAAAAAGTTCTCGGACAGGCATACAGTAATATGTAGAAAACAGTGCCATACATGTATAGATTTGTATCAAAATGTTTGGGCATATAAAACCATGCCTTTTTGGTGGATACATTTTTAAATGAAAAAAAAAATCACTGAGCTTTTATTTGTGGTTTCGTGTCTTTTCTTTGATGATCTTCTTTAGCATTTCGTACCATTGTTGTTATTTAAGTAGTAGAGTCAGAGGTGATTGAGGTGCATTGCCTGAGGGCCGCCAACTCAATATAGCGCAGCAGTATAGCATCTCAGATACTGTCCTGGATTTGGCCATACGACCCATACAACTGGCTGTCTCGATTTGTGTGCATCATCTCATTTAGACACAAGAGTCGGTTATGAGATGCTGTTGAAAGAAAAGAAAGTTATTAACCATTAACTAGAGTCTTAAAGCCCATACCTTAATTCATTAACTCATCAGATCTCCTTTTTCTTTGTCAGTTTGAAGCAGAGCATGTATAGAGTCAACTCCTTTTTCCTTTAAGACATGTATGTAGAAGCACCTCCTCCACCTTATGAGGACTATTTTTGTTTGTCTGTGTTAATCTTCATCACTCTTGTAATTCCTTCCATTATATTGGATTAGTTTCTCGTCTTCCAGACTTTTCTTCTTCTTTCAATTTCCTTTTCTTTGTTGTTGTTCCTTAGGTTTCCCTTTCCTCTTTATTTTTCTTCTTAAATTTTCTGCATTTTGATTTCATGATCTTTTCCTTTGAAGTTGGTTACACCTACATTCCACATGGAAACAGAGCCTTTCACTGTTAAAAATGCTGAATCCTTTCTGAGTCATCATTTGTTGGGACTTTTTGGCTGCTTTGGTTTGACAAGACATTTAGTTTATTTTTAGTATTTGGATAGGATTTCTGTTGGCTTCATCGGGAGGCTTGCGTAGTTTGTTACGTCAACTCAAAAAAGATAAGTTGCATTGGAATCGAGAATCCGTGGAGTTCATAATTGCATAAAAGGAGTCAAAATAGTTAAAATAGTATATCTTTAAAAATAGTATACTAGGGCGCATCGAGACTGTAGGAAGTTGTCTTCCTTACAGATGAAAGTGGTTGTGAGCTTTGGCTAACTGTCTATAGGCAGAGTATGGAAAAGTTTCTTAAATAACCAGTACATAAGATGGAATAATTTCTTAGACGTACTATTGTGTTCTCAAGGGTTGGAACCACATCTTACCGGTGGGAGGAGTTTTTTTGCCTGTGCAACCATTGCATCAATGTAGTGATCAAGTTCACTCTCCTCTTCATTATGTTATTCAGTCGAGCAAAAATTGGTAAAGAATAATAAAATTGTTCAAATTAGATTTATTGTGTAAAAATATTCAAAAGATACCTAACTATATATTACATGAATTTGGAAGAAAACAAGCTATACTTATTACAAATCAATATATACATATATAGTGAGAATACCATTCTCACTGTAATCATTAACAAAAAAAGTGGGGCTTTTTTTTAAATACTGAAACAAATTACCAACTAATGCAATAAAAGACCTACAAAAGCACAAGTCTTAAAACATACCAATAGTGTTCAACAACATTAAAGTTCCACGTAATAAACATCAATCATATAAAGTGAGTTTTGCACATAATATAGAGTAATTTGTTTAGCTGTAAGATATTAGCAAGCTATTCTGCCTACCAGGTGACAGCCTAATCAAGCCATCTCCTCCTCATTCCAACCACCCATCGTCGTTATTCTGAGAGTAAATTCCTTGTTGCTTTGAAAACACTGACCCATTATTACCATTGTCTTTACAATTATTACTACTACTAAACAATCTTTGTGCTATCTCCAATCCCTCCAACCTTCAAGCTCTGAGCCTCTGAGCGAACCTCTAATCCTTTTTCGATAGTAATGTCGTGGCAATCTAGGGTTGAAATTCACATTAAAATAGTAATATGAAAGATAATTTGGGTCTGATCAGAGCTACTCCTTGTTTAGAAACTAGTTAACGTTCTTCCCGCCATTCTTGATGCATTTAATGGAATTCAGTGAACATGTCAACCTTCGATGGTTAGAGGGGGCAGATCTACTTCAAAACATGTCGAGCTCTCATCCTCGATCGATCATTGAGTCTAGCTTCCTCTGGTCTCTTAGAAGAAACCGTAGCTTGTCGTCATTATTGAAGCCTTCGCTTATGTTTCCAATTATTGACTTTTCTCCAATCGTAGATAGCATTTTCGTTGGACTTCTCCGGTTTACCATTCACAAAAAAGAAGGAAAAGAAGGAAAATGGAGATATGCAATTAGTGAAGTAGCATAAGAATTTAAAAACCTCAAATTTGGTTAGAAGAGGAATAAATGAGGCAACTTTTAGGTTTCAAGTTCAAATGGTAGTTGGTACAAGTGGAGAGCTAAAAAGGAGATAGGGAACAATGAGAGAGAGTGACTAGCTTGATTAACGAGGGATCTCATCCATTAGTTGGAGAAACATACAGTCAAAATTGATTTAGGGGAGGTTTTTTTCTTGCAAGAAAAAATCCCTTAGGGTTTAATTGCAGGATTTTAGTTATGACAAGAATGTCGGGAAATGGAAGTATTGTCGTTAATGCATGGAGATATGGGTTTGTTCCGTAATTAGTTGAATTTATTGGGGGTGTCCATTAAACTAATTCATTGAAGTGGGGCGCGGTGGTTGTTAGTGATGGAGAAGTGCCTTATTAAGGATGCTTTTCATTTTGCATATGGCTGTTCAAGAGTATATGGTTCTACGAAGTACTTACGGTGCAGCCGACAAGACAACACATGCTTAAGTAGGAGAGGTTCGGTTCCTGCCTAAGACGGAATTAATTTGGGATGTTAAAATTCCCTCACTAATATGGGCCGGTGCGGCTAAATCCCCCCCCCCCCCCCCCCCCCCCAACACACACACACACACACACACACAAAAAGAAAAAAAAAAGAAAAAAGAAAGAGTGAATGGTTCTCTCGTGTGCCGATGACTAGAGTTTAGGGTTCTTGTAAGGACCAAATGAGGTTTAGAATCCCTCTATAATTCAGTATCTTGTGAGGGATAGTTAGTGAATAGACTGCATGAATACGTCATCTTTTGTCATGTTATGACAAAAGGAAAATGATATTGAAATTAAGGTATTGGAAGGACCATTTAGAGGGGGAACAATTCATATACCTGTATGGCCATATGATTATTATAAGGAATGGCATGGATTTTGTTGGATCTCCTTGAGATCTTTGGTCTATGCACAGTCCCCTAATAAAGTGGGAACATTATGTTTACATGATTTAAATATTTTCCAAATATTTCATATGAAATCATATACATGCATATGATAACTTGCCCCCACCCCAATTTACTGAAGCTGTATTTTAAGGTTCATTAAGAGGAGTAAACTCTTGTTTGTAGGTTTTTATGACTCAATTTCATACCAAAGCTTTGATCCGTAATAATCCTTTGATGACAGAAAGAGTTTTCAATATTGACTCAGTGTAGACAAACTTGTTAGCTGCTTTGCTTGTTTGTTTGTTTGTTTACCTAGGGTACATGTGTTGGTTTACTTAATCCCTATGAAACATGGATACGTATATGGGTAAGGGACACGCCATATTCGTAAAAAATAGGGCACTGGACACGAATTTAACGTTATATAGATAACTTAATATTGTCTCAATTATGCGTAATTTTAATAAAAATGGTGTTCAACAATATAATTTGTTTCCTCATTATCAAAATAAAATATATATTGTCCACAAAAAAGTGATAATACGTCACTGTACAATGTACATTATAAATCCGGAGATGTGTATGCAACTAAGTAGATTCTGGAGTTTATTAGTTTAAGAAATATGAAATTTATTAAATCATGTGTTCCAAGAAATATTGGATGAGTGTCCAAGTGTTAAACATATAAGTTGTGCTATAAAACTCAGTAAACGCATGAAGAGTGTTCGACAAGTGTCCATGAAGTGTCGCTCCAGGACGGGTATGGCTCCTTGATGGGAGTACCCGTGCTACATAGTAGCTTAATCTACTTCTTTATTGCGCTTGATTAAAACCCAATAATTGTATGAAATTCTCTTTTTTCGAAAATAAATGTTTGATATTAAAAGCCATTCTCTCCTTGAAGTTTGTGCTTCTATATCTCTCTTCCTTCTAAATGACACCTAGACTTTTGTAAAACACATTCTGTTTAGTGTGATGATGTTGGGCATGTTCGGCGAATATATAGTAATTAATAACAAAGTAGCAATTGACATATGCAAGTGGATAGCTGTGGGTGCAAATCACCCTAATGGCAAAGCAAAGCATGGGTGGGTCAGCTTAGGTGCAGGAAGCAAAATAGCTTCCAGTGATGGCGAATGTGAGCCAATGTTTTGTGCATGACGAGGTCACATATTAGAGCAGTGGCCATTGTGAGTTGCTAAGGTGGATGATGGTAGTGATGTAGATATAGAAGCCCGTGCAGAGCGTGTTGGGGCATGCCTGCACAGAATGAAAGACGGCAGGATAAAAATGTCTCAGAAGTGTATATGTAGAATGCATTGCAATAGCCTTACTACAACATACATATAGCAATTGGTGAATAGATGCTCTCAAGGATGATGCATATGGAGCATCTCCAATCCAACTGTTTGTCTGACAAAACACAGTCCTTCAGGTACTTAATCAGCAGTATTTAGTCACATTGTTAACTTTCTTTTAGAATTATGGTTAAAATGCTGAATCACTTTGGTCAACCCATATCTGCCTATTATTATTGAGCAATTATATTTACTTATAATATTCTTGAATGCTATGGGGAGTACTATTTTTCCACCTTTCCTCGCCTGATTGCTCAACAGAACTCCATTCGAGAACAGATTTATCTTGGCTTTAATTAAAATGGGTGCTGTTTTCCACCTTTTCTTAAAAGATAAGAAGCTTGTTTTCTCTGATCCCAAATAACTTGTTGATTGCACTCAAGCATGCATCATTGTTGAACTACCTTGACTTATATACTCACCTGCCTTATTCTAAATGTCCCCTGTTTCTTACCGTAACCCTTTCAGGGCTTATCGTGCACTCTACATTCTCAACTGGATTTATCGTTACTTCACCGAGCCACATTACAGGGATTGGATTTGTAAGTTGACAAAGTGAAACATTTGATTCAACCTTTTCATTGAATGGAAACGTTAAGTTAGTTATTTATCTCTTTTACAGCTTGGTTAGCTGGTCTTGTCCAGACAGCTCTCTATGCTGATTTCTTCTATTACTACTTTATAAGGTAAGTTGCCTGATGTTGTTTGCGATCATCTCTTTTTTAATAACTGGTGACTTCACTGCAGCAGTCACTCATCAGTATTATATTGATTCTTCTACAGCTGGAAAACCAATTCCAAACTTCAACTACCAGCTTGAGAGTTGAGATGGTTAGCTTACACCTGATATGCAGTTCAAGAGGCAAGGCAATACAACAATTTGAAAGCATACAGACGGTTGTATCTGGCATCAACCAGAGAGTATACAAAATCATAGGTAGGGAAATCACTTGATGCCATAGTAGGATAATGTCTGTTCATCTATTCATTTCAAACTTGTATTTTCATATGTAACTGTGATCTTGTTGTCACCCTTTGTCCATATGACGATAAGCTGATTAATTGCTAATCTCACAATAAGTGCAGTGTGTATTGACCAACGCTGCAAAATTTACTAAGATGAGCCAGTAATTGAGAACTGTTATTTTGAACGAGACAGGGTAAAAGCATGGTTTTAGATTTTCTTCAGACCTTAATAGTTTAGTTAAATACTTAAATTGTATGGTTAATGGTTTTGGCTCACTGAAAAGACTGGTTAAACCAATAATTTATGATAGCTAGAGATAGAATAATCAACAGGCTTGAACATTCTGAAAGTCTACGACAGGAAAGCTACAGAAATGATGGCAAATCTGAACTCTTTTTACATGTACTTCTCTTGCGAACTTTTCTGTAATTCTTTTATGCGCTAAAACTAACTGTGTATATATATGGACTGTGATGATTTCCTACCAATATTTGCGGGTATGTACAGGTTGTGCTTGAGCACTAACCTGCATTATCTTCCATCAGCTTGCAAATTACTAATGTACTGTCATCTACTAGTTAACAGCGCATCTGCTTCACAACGGCATGTTCAAGCTCATTACTCATTTCACTCAACTTTATACTATGCCTTTTTTTATTATATCAATTTTGTAGTATTAGTGTAATTTATGTTTAAGTTGTTGAATATCTGATTATATCGATAACATTTTACTGTATCAATGCAAAAATTTCTCCATTTCTCTCAACAGACAAAAGTAAGGTGATGAATTCTTGATAAACTTTATACAGACATTGACATCATTGGTTAAGAACTCTTTACTCTTTTATACTTGATGTAGACTTCTCCGTGACTGTGGGTCCATAGTGAGAAAGAAATGCATGTCAAAGCACCATACTTTTGGCTCCCACACTCTTTTATTGGTGATCTTTTATTAGCATACAAGGAGATATGATGTTTGTTATTTTACTGTTGCGGAAATGAGGCTGGCAATATTGCTACAGAGAATAGAGTCAGGTTCATCTTTTGGGCTTGTTTGGCCTTTAGCATTACAAGTATGGAGGGAATCTAAATTATTGTGTACAATTAGGGAATCTCCAGTTTCATGAACTACAAAAACAAGCTGTCACTGAATTAATAAGCCAAAAGATTTTGGTCTTCAGATGCTGTGTATTTTGGCACTACTGTACCTCACTTTACTGGTGATGGTGGAATCCAATGCATGCATTAAACATCTGCACTGTGGGGAACTGGGAATATTGTGGTTTGAGTTTTTAATTCAAGAACATGCCCCTTGAGATTTTCAATTATTTGTGTGTCGTTCAATATACATTTGATGTTGCAAGCACTGAACAATGATTTATGAATCATTTCTGGGCTTAGGGTTCACAGTATGTGACTACAGAATTTACATATTGATGAGGATCCTTACTGCATTGAAAACTTTCACAATTTTGCTGGTTCTGTATATATAAGATGATGGAAAGCAGTACAACAGCTTGGGTAACATTGAAATCTATATCCTGCAGTCTATAATTTGCTGATTGATTTCGGTGGTATGTATCGTGCTTTGTTAGGATTTGATTTGTTAGGGTTTGAGAAGATGAGGAAGAGAAGAAAAGGGAAAGAGAGAGCAGCCGGCTGTTGAAGAGCACACAAAATGTTGATTATTTTCGTTTGATTCTAATTTGTTACATATATGACGATACTAAGCCCAATGAGCCCTAAGAGCAATTTGGGTCATAACATAACAATCTCCACCTTGAACCAAATTACATCTAAAACAAAACTAAAACATAAAGCAAATGCATAAAGCAAACATAACCTAAACAAAGGTAAATATAAAGATATACTAGCAACATGCTAGAAACAAAACTAGCTCAAACTAGCTAGAAACAAACCAACATCAAACTTGAACAAAGCTTGAACTTTGCAATTGGAAGAGGCTTTGTGAGCATATCGGCCGGATTCGATTCGGTGCCAATCTTCTTCACGGCAACCTTGCCTTCCGAGATCACATCTCGAACAAAATGGTATCGAATGTCAATGTGCTTCGTCTTCTCATGGTACATGTGGTCATTGGCCAAATGAATCGCGCTTTGGTTGTCACAAAACACCGTAATAGGGCCCTCGAGTGAAGACATCTCACCAACAAAAGTCTTGAGCCAAATAGCCTCCTTAATAACCTCAGTAATTGCCATATATTCGGCCTCGGTACTTGAGAGTGCAACGGTGGCTTGAAGTGTAGACTTCCAACTAATTGCACAATCTCCAAGGGTAAAAACATAACCCGTCAAAGAACGTCTCTTGTCTAAATCACCTGCAAAATCCGCATCCACAAAATCCGTTAGTTTCTTGCCATTACCAAACTCCAAACGAGCATCAACAGTGCCTCTCAAATAGCGGAAGATCCACTTCACCGCTTCCCAATGCCCTTTCCCCGGACAAGAAAGATATCTACTTACCACACTAACGGCTTGAGCAATGTCGGGTCGAGTACACACCATCAAGTACATTAGACTCCCGATCGCACTCGAATATGGAACCTTTTCCATATATTTCTTCTCATCATCGAATTTTGGGTTTAAAGCGGCCAAAAGCTTGAAATGTGCCGCAAGAGGTGTTGAAACAACTTTCGCTTTCTCCATGCCAAAACGGCATAGCACTTTCTCAGCAAAACTCTTTTGTGAAAGAAATAACTTTCTTTTGGACATATCCCTTGTGATCTCCATCCCGAGAATCCTTTTGGCGGCCCCCAAATCTTTCATCTCAAATGCCGAACTTAGTTGCTCTTTCAACCTCCTAACTTCTTTTAAGTTTGAGGATGCAATCAACATGTCATCCACATAGAGCAACAAGTAAATGAAATCTCCACCATCCAACTTCTTGAAATAAACACAACTATCATAATTGGAACGATGGAAATTAATACTCACCATGAATGAGTCGAACTTCTTATACCATTGCCGCGGTGATTGCTCAAGGCCATAAAGGAACTTCTTCAAAAGACACACACGGTCCTTCTTTCCTGTAACCTCAAAACCCTCCGGTTGGCTCATGTAAATTTGCTCCTCCAAATCACCATGCAAGAATGCAGTTTTCACATACATCTGCTCCAATTCCAAATCCTTCATTGCCACCAAAGAGAGCAAAACTCGAATGGAGGTGTGCTTAACTACAGGAGAGAACACATCATTGAAGTCCACACCTTGGACTTGACTATACCCTTTAGCCACGAGCCTTGTCTTGTATCGAAAATCCGCGGGATTTGAGCCATCAATCTTTCTCTTAAACACCCACTTGCAACCCACAATCCTCTTACCACTCGGAGGCTTCACAAGAGACCAAGACTCATTTTGTTGCAAAGATTGTAACTCTTCAGTCATAACGACAACCCAATTGGCCGCATCTTTAGAAGAAATGGCTTCCTTGTAGGAAGATGGCTCACAATACTCCACTTCCTCTGCAATTGCCAAACAATAAGCAAAGTCGGAGTATCCATATCTTGTAGGTGGTCGTGTTTCTCTTCTAGCTCGGTTCCTTGCCAATGCATATGGTTGTGCCTCTTCTTAGACTTCCTCCAAATTGACATCATCATGTGAGATCAAATCATCACCTTCTTGGACCGGCACCTCAAACTCCACCTTCTTCTCAACCGTCTCATTCTCTTTAATAGTCGGCTCGGGTGCAACATCATTTGCCTTCAACATGGCCGACTCATTGAAAATGACATTTTTTGAAATAAGGAACTTGGATGATTCGGGACACCACAACTTATATCCCTTCACATTTGCGGGATATCCAACAAAAATACACTTCTTCGATCTAGGCTCCAACTTTCCTTCATTCACATGTGCATAAGCGGGACAACCAAACACCCTCAAATTCGAATAATCGGCCGTCTTACCCGACCACACTTCTTCGGGTGTCTTCAACTCAATTGAAGTGATAGGAGATCGATTTACCAAATAGCAAGATGTGTTAATGGCTTCCGCCCAAAACTCCTTACCCAATCCCGCATTTGAAAGCATACTTTTAGACCTTTCAAGTAGTATCCTATTCATCCTTTCTGCAACACCATTTTGTTGTGGAGTGTTGACCACCGTCTTGTGCCGAACAATCCCTTCGGCCTTACAAAAATTATCAAACTCACGGTTGCAAAACTCCAAACCGTTATCGGTTCTCAACCTCTTAACTTTCCTTCCCGTTTGGTTCTCCAAAAGTGACTTCTATTCTTTGAAGGTGCGAAACACATCACTTTTCTCTTTCAAGAAATAAACCCAAACCTTCCTTGAGAAATCTTCAATGAAAGTATGTAACGAGAACCATTACCTTTGGAAGGCTCACGAGAAGGTCCCCAAAGATCCGAATGGATGTAGCCCAGTGTACCCTTGGTCGAATGAATGGCCGTGGAGAAGCTCAACCTCTTATGCTTGCCAAATACACAATGCTCACAAAACTCCAAGTTGCCCGTGCATTGGCCACACAAGAAGCCTCTCTTGCTCAAAATGGTCATTCCTCGCTCGCTCATATGCTCCAATCTCATATGCCAGAGCCTGGTAGCATCCTCATCCGAGATAGTACCCGAATGTGCAATGGCGGCAGAGCCCGTGACCGTGGAACCTCGTAGAAAATAAAGAGTTCCAATTCTCTTCGCCTTCATGATTGTGAGAGCCCCTTTAGAGACTCTAAGGACTCCACCTTCACTTTGGAACTTACACCCCTTTTCTTCAAGAGACCCCAAGGAAATCAAATTCTTAGACAAATCGGGTATATGCCTCACACCCGTCAACCTTCGGACCATTCCATCATGGAACTTAATTGTCACCGAACCAATTCCGGCAACCTTACACATATTGTTGTTCCCCATGAGAACCTTACCATCCGTAGGCTCATAAGTCTCAAACCAATCTCTATTCAGAGTCATGTGTTGCGAAGCACCCGTATCCATCACCCAACAATGTATATCATCAACATTGGTATCTACCACACAAAGAGTATCAATCGTGTCACATTCGACCACATTGGCCTCCTTCGAAGAAGAATATTTACTATCCACCTTTTGTTTATTTTTGAGTTTGAAACAATCGGCCTTAACGTATTCCTTCTTCTTACAATAGTTACACGTCAAATTCTTGTGCCTAGACTTCGAACGGGTCCTTGTATCTTTCGAGTTTCGGTCCCATGGCCTACCTCGATCAACCACCAAACCAACACCTTGGCTCCCTTTCTCATTATTGGTCATTTCATTATCAATGTGCAACTTGGCTTGCAAATTGCTCTTAACATCCTCAAGGAAAATTTTGTCTCTACTATAAATCAACATGTCTCTAAAAGCCTTCTATGATGCGGGTAATGAGCATAGTAACAAAAGGGCTTGGTCCTCGTCCTCCACCTTAACATCAATCTTACTTAAGTCATTCAAAATAGATGCAAACTCCGTAGTATGATCGGAAATTGACGTACCTTCAACCATGCGAAGGGTGTAGAGGCGCAATTTCAACCGCAGTCGATTGGTGAGAGACTTCTTCATGTAAATGTTATCCAATTTCTCCCACAAAGTCTTAGCGGTCTTCTCTGATAGAACCTCTTGCAATGTCGAATTGCTTAAACACAATTGGATAATAGAGAGCGCTTTATCATCTATCTCTCTCCATTTCTTATTCGACACCGCATCAATCAATTTTTCTCGACCAAAAATGGCATCCTTAATGCCTTGGCTCGACAAAATCGTTGCCATACGCACTTGCCATAATGCAAAACTCGTCTTCCCATTATACTTCTCAATATCATATTTTTCCGACATATCCATTCAAATTTCTTGAACCCAATTCAACAAAACTCCAATTTTTTTCCCAAAAATTAAATTACTCAAATCACAAAATCAAACCTTCACCTTCTTGATATCCTCCCTCCTCCGGTGCTCGCGACGACGAAGATCAAGAAGCCCGACGAACGGATCAGCAACAACAACAACAACACCGGATCAGCGACGAACGGATCAGGTGTGGAGGTTTTGGCGCGGCGGAAGGGATCAAAACCAAACCAAACAGTCGCAGTTTCTCCGATCAAGTTTCAAACACATCAATGGACGCTACTCAGTACCAAGAATACCCAAAAAGTGTTGAAGGTGGAGAACAGCACCATGAGAAGACGCTGGTACTGAAGAAGGTGAAGGAAAAGGTGGAGAAGGGGATCGGGACGAACGGATGAGGCAGGTGTGGGGGGTTTTGGTGTTGGCTCTGATACCGATTTGTTAGGATTTGATTTGTTAGGGTTTGAGAAGATGAGGAAGAGAAGAAAAGGGAAAGAGAGAGAGCAGCCGGCTGTTGAAGAGCACACAAAATGTTGATTATTTTCATTTGATTCTAATTTGTTGTATATATGAAGATACTAAATCTAATGGGCCCTAAGAACAATTTGGGTCATAACATAACATGCTTCTCATATTGAATATGAAAAAAATTTCACAGCGATGAATATGAACATAGATGACGGTGTTGAGTTTTAAAAAGCTGCATAAGCAAACAATTATCGTTCCGTTAAAATGTTTGTGAATATGTAATGTAATAAGGTGTGGGTGTAGGATTATAATGCTGGACTTAAATAAGAGTTGACAGGCATTGTAAAGAAAAGCTTTGCAATGTGGTAAAATTTCTTTCTCCATTGTTACTTTCTTTGTTTCTGCTTCGTCTCTGATCTTGGGGGTCCCACCTGAGGTCTTTTCCCGCCCTTTTAATATTCAGCTTTTTTAATCTCTATGCTTTCTTTTCTCTCCCTTAAAATAAAAAATGACAAAGAATCTAATCTTGTTTTGCTTTTTAATTTTTATTGTAGTAATCAAAACCCTTTTGAACCCTCATTCATTCCCTCTATAAACCCTGACTGAATCAATTTTCTTTCATCTCCTCTACTTTGTTTATCATTTGTTTTCTTCAATGGATTCCATCACATTAGTCACATCAAATCTTACCAACTCCCTAGTAAAAACCATCTCCAAGCTCCTCCACTTCCCCCGCCGCCGGCGCCACCAACTTTGCTCAAACCAAGGTCATCATGATAAGAAAACCCACAAGCTCAAACCATCCAAAGTGATCACCATTGAAAACCCTAAACCCAACGTCGAGAAACCGGAAGACGCCGACGCCGATGCGGTACTATTGGAATCACTCATTGCCAATCTCTTCACCACCATCTCTGCCATCAAAGTTTCCTATGTGCAACTCCAAGCCGCCGAGTCGCCCTACGATCCCGAAACCGTCCAAACAGTCGATCTGTCTGTTGTCGAGCATCTCAGACACTTGTCGGAGATGAAACGCGCTTTCTTTCAAAGCAGGTCCGATCCTCTGCCATCTCCAACATCATCAACTGTTCATGTTCAGATTAAGGAGCACAGTAACCTCATCCAGACCTACCAGACAACAACGAAGAAACTCGAGTCAGAAATCCAGCTGAAAGATTCTGAGATTGCCTCACTTCAGTCTCAGCTGGTAGAGAGCAATCGCGAGAACCACTCTTTAGAACAAGTTCTTGACCAATTTCTCGATGCTGTTAGTTGTACTGTTAGATCGGTAAGTTGCTTCGTCGAGCTACTGATGAGAGAGATGGAATCAGCTGGATGGGATGTGGTTGCCGCAGCTGAAGCTATCCAGCCTGATGTTAAAATTAATCCAGTGCAAGCCCGGGTGTTTGCGTTTGAATCGTTTGTTTGTCAAAAGCTGTTCTCTAACTTCCACCGCCGAGATTTTGGTTTGCAGGAAGGAGAAACCTGGAGGACGCAGAGCCAATTCACGGATGAGTTTCTTCGGTTGAAGTCAGTGAAACAGAGGCAGTTGAAGTCGACTAGGTTTGGGGATTTTTGTAGGTTGAAGTACCTGGAATTGGTGCATCCGAAAATGGAGCTGGCGTTTTTTGGTGATGTGAAACAAAGGGAGGTCGTAAGTCGGGGAAGTGGAGTTCCGGAGTCGGAATTCTTTCAAGGGTTTGCCGAGATGGCGACCAGTGTTTGGTTGCTGCATTGCTTGTTCGTCTCGTTTGAGGAGGAAATGGCAGGGTCCATATTCCAGGTGAAGAGAGGGGAGCGGTTTTCCGAGGTTTATATGGAGAATGTGAGGGAGGAGGATGGCGGTGGGGGTGGGCGAATGTTGACCGTTGGATTTACAGTGATGCCGGGGTTTAGGATTGGGAAGACGGTGATCAGGTGTAAGGTTTACCTGTCCGGTTGAAATCGATGGTTTTGGATGGCTGTGATTGCATCTGGGCTTTTGATTTAGGAAGAGACTTTCTTGCTGACTGGTCAAACTAGGTGGGTCCTGTATCGAACTTGGAGCCAATAAGAGCTTGACACATCAGCAGGAAAAGGATATATGTTTCCGGTGCCTGAGATGTTGTTAAACTCTCTGGCTGTCCTGTGTAAATTTTGTCGGGAGAGGTCTAATAATATCATGATTGAATTTTTGTTGGGAGAGGGAATAAATCTTGAGTGTAGTATTCAACTTTGTACCATAAAAGTAATTTACCTTGGGATGTCCAGTCGACTAATGCACCTCCATATGGCTAAAGGGAAAGCAATAATAATCTTCGAGTCTGATGATGGAATTCCACCGATGACAATTAATTTGTCTACCTAGTACTCTGGATTTGTTTCGTTAAATTCTTATTAATGAAGCAGGGTGGTCAGATTTCACAATTTCCTTAAAAAAAAAGAGAAAAAACAATTAACTTGTCTGATTGATATTTCCAACATTACTATGCTTTTACAATGTGAACAAATTGTGCATTTATTTTCTATATTTCGTGTATGCTTGGACAACTAATATGAGAAAGCCCTTTCACAAACGAAAAAGCTAGAAAGAAAAGGAGCCTCAGTAGACTTCTTAATTGGTAGATCCATCGATTCAGTTAACACATAAATTCAGTAACATGCTTAGATCAATAGATTCACGCTTTGATATACATGACAAATATACCAAGAAAGAACAAGAAAACAAATCTGTCTTTCGACAAATGTACATCGCCCAATGTGTGCCAGGTGGAGGAGTACGACGACGAAGAAGTTGAGATTGGGCCGACACTCGACTGAAAGACGAGGTTGTTATGTTCTTATGGCCCTTTGCTGGCTCTTTACTGCTTGTTGATCCCCACCACCACAGGGTGGCCATACTCTCCACTCCACATTTTTCATTATATATATATATATATATATATATAAAAGTCAAGTCAAAACTTACAACAGCTCCAACCAGGGCCGGCCCTGAGTTCCGGGGAGCCCAATGCAAACTTTTGAAATGGGGCCCCGTGTCCCATACATTTTTTTTACGCCCGAAATACGTGCCTATATTTACAAGGAAAGTTCGTAATTGGGGGCCCCTAAAATTGCAAAATCCGCAAGGGTCCAAGGCAGCCGCCTTACTCGCATATACAGTGGGGCCGGCCCTGGCTCCAACGCTGCATTTTCTTTCAACTGAAATCTATGCACTAAGTGGCGGAGCTTAGTGAGGGCCCGAGGGTGCCCCCCCCCCCCCCCCCCCAATTTTCAAAAACCCCCCTTTCACACTATTGAAAATTTTATAAACCCTTCAAAAAAATTATGATTTAACCCCTATGAAAATTAAGTTTTATTGTTTGCCCCCTAAAAATTATGAAAAAATCTCTATATTTTTACGTGTAATTATAGAATTTTACCTTGGCCCTCCCGGTAAAAATTTCCTGGCTTCGACCCTGTATGCACTCTGATTTGATATAAATAATATCGGTATAATAAAAAACTCAGAATCTGTATACAAACATGTAAGCCTACAAATCTACTCCAACAAATACGATTACTTCTTCTTTAGTGTGTGAGAGAGGGGAATTTCCTTTGAAGTATCTGCAGGCTGAAAATGAAGGTTCCTATCACTAGGAGGAAGAATCATGTCAATCAATTTGACCCTAAGCAGCTTGCCGACGTACTTAATGTCGATTTATAAACTTACCGGAAGGATAATCAACAAAATTGACAAATGTAGGAGACGCTTCTTATGAAACAATGCAAATGAGGAAAATAAAGAGATACACTTGGATAGATGAGGGAATGTCTCTAAGAAGAAGGAATTTGGAGGACTTGGTGTCTTGAACCTAGAGAATATGAAGAAAGTAATGCTTAGCAAACGGTGATGGAAAACGCGTAGACGTAGAAATACGTGGTGATACAAATCATTCGTACTTTATCATAGACGAAAAAAGTTTAGATTTGAGAATAATAAGCATGGGAAAGTCTGGTACATCTCGAAAGGAATCTCCACGCTGGAGAACTATGCCACAACAATACTAAGTGCAGTCCTGAGAGAGGAGGGGAAACGAGATTCTAGAAGAATAAATGGTTTGAGACTAATTCTTTCCAATCTATGTTTCCTCAAATAACGAAGGCGATGATGAACTAAGACGCCCAAGTGGCTGATGTTTGGAGGCGAGGGAGGTTGAAACTTGAGATAAAGACATGATCTATCTCAGGTAGAACAGAACCAACTTGAGGAGTTGAAGAAGCCCGTAGCGGAGGCAAGACAAAATGTAACGAGAAAAAATGGGACTTAGAATTGACAGAATTCTTTTCGGTCATGTTAATGTACAGGAGACTCGATAATGGCAAGTTGCATACCAGGGATGCAAACATAATTTGGAAGGCTAAAGCACAAACTAAAGTGAGGGCATTCTTATGACTAGTCGCAAACAATTCAATCACATCCATAGATAATCTCAAAATTTAAAATTTAACTATAGACACTAGATATTCGAGATGCAACCTAGATGGTGAGGACACAAACTGCATTCTTTTCTCGGCCACAAGCCAAATTAGTCTGGGAGATTGTTTGTTTGGGGTTTGATATTTTTGATTGTCCTAGTTCATATTTAGACCGATGAGATCCATGAAGAAAGAGAGTGATTAGAAAGGAGATTAAGGTAGCTTGAGAGTCTTATTTACGCAATTATATTTATAGATTCTGTTATGATGCATAAAATTTTTGCGTCCATTAATGATTGTCGGATCATACAGGAGCAAAGAAAATACCACGGATGAAGGCCAATAAAAGTAATCATATCTACAGGTGGTGGGTGGGGATGACTGCACGTGATGCGAATGAGCTCCTTGATGATTATCTGCTGGTGGGCTTGTGGCTCATAGGTGTGACTAGAGAGATTGTATATGTTGTTTTTTCATAGTTGTAGCTGATGTAGTAGGTTTATATTTCAAGTTTTTGATGTTTATGTAGTAAACTTGTTATGGGTTGTATTGGGCTTTACCCATAGATGGCTTTTGTTTCATTAATAAAACCAGTGAAAAATTAGTCACCTTAATATCAAACCCCACCCCACCACAAACACAACGGAGAGAAAATCAATAATATTTGAAAAGAAACTGCATCGAAACAGAAGTCGCACAATAAACAAATTTCAGCATTATTCATTCTCCAAAAATCTCAGCTTCCAACACAACATGACCCTTATGTCAACATAGGAGTATTTTCCGTAGAATATTATATCTCCCTCTAACGAAACAAGCATAAACAATTAAGCACCAAGTCTTTGGTGATGATCAATTTCCAAGGAATTGTTGTATTGGTAAAAAAACAATCAACAATAAAACAAAATTTACAGAACCTTGCCAGACCATATGATTATACTGTTATACTGGAAGAATAACAAAATTTACAAAGTCTTCATTCATCCGATATTGCTTGCTCAGAACCAAAGTGTTTTGTCTCCTAGGCTCTAGCCTCCGCTTTGCACATCCAATGCAACAAACAAAAACAAAGAAAATGCCACTAACAGACTCCAAAATCAAGTCATGAAAACACCAACACCAAAAATGATTGTTTGCGAACACATTTGCAAATAACTCAGCCAAGGAATTGTAAATTGTAGTGCCAATAAACATGCATCAATAACGCATAATAACTTACCAGTAAAGCTGTTGCAATGCTGCTACATTGGCAAACCGACTACTAACAAGTTAAAGCAATACAGGTGAACAAAAACCAGGGAAGACCTGAAAATAAACATTGATCTGAATTTCAGAGGCCAGACATATCCAAACAACTGGTGAGCTGCATCACAAAGTAAGCCGAGAATTCAAAGGCAACCAACAAACGTTTAAATCTTTCTTAAACTCAAAATTTCAGATTTAAAACAAGTGCAACCACGAAATAAAAATAAAAACAAGTCCGTAGAAACAATTTGAATTCAAGGGATCAGATCCATTGGCTTGGGGCAAGCTGCCTATTATGTATCTACTAGAAAAATACAAATCCATTTCAAATAAGATTAAACTTTGTTGAGAAGACAGAAAACCAAAGAAATTCTATAAACTCAGGTTTATAGAAATGCTTGGTACAATCAACTCATACAAGTATGACGTTCCCTTATCTCCTGTGTGTGTGTGTGTGTATATGTATCTTATATATATATATATATATATAAAAGAATGCATGCATGTATGCATGCGCGCAGCTTACACTCTGGATCATCATTTCACCCATGCATTCAAACAGTTTCACTTAAAAATAGACAACATAAAAACTGAAAACTCGAGGATAGAATCATAAAAATCAGAATTATTAACATAAAAAGAGAATGAAAAGTATATAGATAAAACGGAAAAAATATCATGCTGAAAGAGGAAAAATGGAGATACAATCAAACAAAATTCAAACAGTAAAACAACATAAACATCATTAAGCTTGCTTGTCACAGATGCCGGAAACAAACAAAATACATAAGAAAATGAAATTGAACATTTGACACAAAATGGTCGAAAACATATAAGAAGGAAAGGTGAAGGAAATGTGAACATCAATAACTCCCAAGACAAATGATGGCAAAAGCTCTCGAACAGCCACTGAGAATGTTCACAAAAAAAAAAACATATCAGCTTTATCGTCGGGGACTACCAACTTAGTTTTGACATCCATGGGAGATAGCAGGAAATAAGCTAATTCAAAGGTTAGTAGGGGATCAGAAGTTGGAAATAAAATTCTGTACTGACGAACGTTAATAAAGGGTTGTAGTAGAACACACGCACAAGCTGGGAAAAAAAGAAGAGCATAGTGCCAAGTCGTAATCAGGAGATGCACACATCTTAAAAAATGATCAAATAGCAGTAACGAAGGCACACAATGCTCTGGAGACTGAAGAGCTACACATAAGAGCTTATGAACCATTGTATCTAATCAAATTAACCATCTGAATCATAAATAAGAAAACCTAATAAACAACATATTGGAGAGAAAACAATATTGTTAATGAACCGGTAGTTAAACTAGCAATGGTCATAATTATACTTGTCAGATAATGATCATAATCTTAAGTCTTGATTTTGTGTTGCTTGCTCAAAACCAAATGATTAACTAACAAACAAATCCCATGATCACACCAAGTCACCAGCACACTAACACCACCCTAAATACACATTAGCAAATAACTAAAGCCATAAAGCCAATAAACTTTTAAGTTGCAGCAACACAGGGGAAAAACACACATTGGAAAGAGATTTTAAAAAGCTCAATAAACAACCAAATAGAAGTAACAAAGCCCTTGTACAAAAATAAACAACAAAAATTGACGAGACAAAAACGAAGCGTTACAGCTGAAGGGGGAAAAAAACAAAATCATGAATATCCTCACAAATCCAAACAATCGGTCAGCAAGAGCTAAATTATCTAGCAAACCCAGAATCACAAAGGCAAACAAGCATACAACAGACCTCAAATTTTTTCCCTCAAACAAGGACAACTCCAATATAAAAGTAAAACAAGTCAGTAAATATAGTTTAAATTCCAGGGATCAGATCCATCAGCTTCGGGCAAGATGTTTAACAACATGGATATAAAAACAAGTTGACTAGCACAAGAAGCATGCTCATCAAATTTTTTTATCTGTTGATCTAAAAACCAAGAGATTATATATATATAAGCAATCTTCCATTGCAAACACTAGTGTAGCATTTACAAACATGCAAACCACTTAACACTTAACCTATACGTTGTTTGATAACGGGTTCATTATAACTTAACCCATCGTTACCAAAGACGGCTTAAGTGGTTTGCATGTTTGCAAATGATACAGTATGTTTGTAATGAAATATATATATATATATATATATATATATATATATATATATATATACAAATGTTCCGTTGTGCACTAGGTCTCTATGTGTACTCGACCTTCCCACCTTCGTATCGACGATCCGAACCGTTCAATGTGAACGATTCGGTCCGAACCGATCAATGTGAACGATTCGGATTCAATAATTTGATTTTACATATTTAGACTAATTTAGATGTGTAGATCAATGTGAATGGTTCGGATCGTCAATACGAAGGTGGGAAGGCCGGGTGCACACGAATGCACACGGAGGCCTAGTGCACAACGGAACATTACTCAACTGAAGCTCACACAATGTGGATCATCATTTCACCCATACATTCAGATAGTTTCAATAAAACAATGGCATACCAGCAATTACAATTTTAAATATGTACATACAGACAAATACCAATAGAGAAATAAAAAGAGACTTGAAAATACAACGAACAAATATGCCAAAAAATAAAGTACACTTAAAAACAAACTATTTATAAAGTATAAACATAATCAAATGATACAAAGTAGACTCAAATATCTGAGAAGAATAGATGTATAGCATAATTAGCAAATACAATACATATTAGAAAACCATAGAACATCGAAAGTAGTTACACTAAATAATCTCAGACATCCAAGGAAAATGAGCAGCATAAGCTCTCAAGCTGGCAAGGCAAAAGCTCTTAAGGGCAACTGCGAATGTTTTGAGAAACAGGCTTTGAAGTTTGTTAGCACCAACCACTTATTTACTAATAACTGCAATAATTAGTCAAAATACAAAAGAAATGCAAAACTTTGAAAAGCAGGTGATCAATTGGCTTAAAATTTAATCTGAAGAGAAAAATATAATTTGCCCGCACTCAACATCTGGGGAAATGATCATTAGTTACAAAATTTCATCTAAATCAACAATTTAATAACTCAAATATAAGGATATAAAGCTCATTAATGAAACAGGGTGGCCTTATTCCACCTTTTCCTTCAAAAAAATAAAATAAAATATATAAGGATATAAAGAGAAACATTCTGTTACTCAGAATAACAATATGGTGACAATGATACAAGATCATGGATTACAAATTACAAAATCATTTCATTTCCTTTCAGGTTCTAATGAGATTTGCTGTCAGCAAGGGTTGGTATTATGCCTTTTTTCTCAACGATACATCAATTAGATTCAGATTTGCACTAAAATTTTCGATCAAGTAACAATGTTTGAATTCACTGACAAAAAGACAAGAAACAATATATTTGAAAACTGTAGGACAGATGAAAGTTCGACCAACTAATGCATACAGTAATCATGCAAAAGTTAAAGATTTCCCAAACAGAGTATTAAAGATGAAGGCCCTGTTTGGAAAATCTTTAACTTTTGAACACAAGGTATGCTAACTTTGGTTCTACCTTTACCTCCAACATAAATTTATCTTCATAGCTAAAAATTAGATAGGAAGGGAGGTTAGGTACCTATGGATATATAGAGTTTTCTAAAGTTATCAGGGAGAACTCCACTTATCCCAACTCATCACTGTTCCCGAATATAGCCTAAAAATAGAGAGAAGACGTTGGGACTTAGAAAGTCCACTTATCCCAACTCATCACTGTTCCCGAATATAGCCTAAAAATAGAGAGAAGACGTTGGGACTTAGAAAGTCCAAATATAGATCAAAACTGAGACATCTAACAACGAACAATTTCTATTAATTAAAATGCAGCAAGGGAAGTGAGAAAAATTCATGGCACAATCCGATATGGAAAAAAACTAATTAAGAATAATAGTCTCAGATATCGAAGGAAGGAAAGGTAGCAGCAAAAGCTCCCAAGCCCTTCAGAAGGCAAAAGCACTCAGGCAGCCACTGCCAATGTACTAAGAAACAAGCCTTAATTTTATCATCATCGACTACAGTTTAGACAATAGTCACATGATAATTTTGATGTCACATCATATGTATGCTAATAAGAGTAGTACTACATGTACTGCTTAATCTTAATGTACCCACTGATGTGTTGGATTCTTATATGAAAACCAATTGGCAACAAAATGGTAAGATTGATTTATTTCCTTTGAACATGCATACTGTCACAAACTGTGGAAAATTTGATTCCACTTAGAAATCTGACACACCAACTAAAATATAAGGAACAACTAGTAGTACTCGTAACATTTCTCACCCTACCAATTAACAAATAAGTAAACTAATAATGGCCCACCAATAGAATAATAGTGATAACAAACCAACATATATCTAATCAGTACACATGATGGGTACCAAAAATATATGCTACATTGGTGTACAAAATAAGGGGGAAAAAAGAAGAGGATAACAACTCTATAAAAGGATATTGTCTACTGTGCAGTTCGAGCATGTATAAGAGGGAAATCATGACATCGGTTAACAAGAAGACAAGAAGTTCGAACGTCTAATTCAAAACTTGACCTCAAACACCCAACAATTAAATATAACTAGTAGGCATTAAAAAAAGACTAAAAAAAGAACAAATAAACAAGTAAAATTTAACCAAAATGCACTAAATCCACATTTTAGAAGAAATCCTAGAAATACACTCAAATCAGATATTTAAACTTTACATCAAAATGAGAAATGGTTTAATTACACTTTTGTTTAGTTTAACTTGTAGAGTATCGTTAACTTCCGATTGTTGGAAAGGTTTTAATGATATTTCAATGATGGGCATAACTTGTCACTGGATCGATAGTGATTGGATGATTCAAAAGAGGATCAGATCATATCACTAGCGGCTTTTCCGTATTCCCATAGTGGTTTAGCACATAGTATTTTAGAAGTTTGTGATATCTTTCATATTCATAATAAAAAAAATTTGTATTTGTTTTGATAATGCATCTAACAACAATGTTTCGATTCGTACATTAAAAACATAATTATCTCCTCCATGTTTAGATATTTTTCATGTTAAATGTGCATATCATATTTTAAATTTATGCATTCAAGATGCATTGAAAATAGCCGAAACATTTGTACATAGCATGAGAAATTGTGTACAACTGATGACTTGAACACAATTGACAGCAAAAACAGGAAACTAATGGTCCAATTTGCAGCTACCATGAAATTGCAATAGCAGCATTTTTTTCATGGTGGGGTGGACCTCCCATTTATCGACTACTGTACAGGTTGATTCATGTTTTAAACATCATAAAATTAATTCCCCCAAAACCGCTCAGGCGCAGCACAAAAACACCTTCAAATCCTCATGAACATTGAGGGTATTTAGTATCATAATGAGATACTTAACACATCCGATTCAATAACCATGATCGACTCTCCAGTTAATCGCTTGGATATCAGTCAACAGACCAAAAAAAGGTAGTATTAGATTACAGCAAATCACCTGAGAAGTTTGCATAACTGTCTCATTCGAGACCAATGGATCGGTGGAGAGAAGAAGGAAACCACTCAATGAAATCAGCATAAAATTTTGTTTTGGCTAAAACATGGTAGAAAATAATACTAAAGCGAACTAGTCAGAGTCAGACTGATCGGTAATTCCTGACTGTCGAACATTTCTCTTGCTCGTCGTTCCTGATTTCAGACTCGTAGAAGATTCGCCATCAAATGAGATAACTTGAGCTCTGGCGAGCCTCTCCTCTAGATCTTCTGTGTTGAATTCATCAGTCCCTCCAAGTTGATCAAATCCCACCTGCAATTAATTTACAATGAATAAGATTTGCATAACAAATGATTAATCCTTACATATAATAAATAACCAAAAAGATAAATATGGTTTTGTGGAATTATGGACATGCCACATACCTTACGTATGTGCATATTCTTTTTTCCACTATATGTACTACCAGTTTAAGTATATACTGGAAATTGACGAGAAATATTATGTATCGAAGAATAAATAAGGTTGTTTAAGGCATTACGAAGAAAAACTACATATACACATGATATACACAAAGTGAATGGTTGTGTTTAAGATAGAACTTTGTATATAGGAATAAGATCTATTTAAAAATGGTTAATCTTCTCTGTGCACAAGTAACACAACAGACGAGATGGAACGTCTATGGTGTGTGAACATATGGACAGGTGGAAATTTTAAGTAGAGTTGGAAAATAATGACAATTATTATACAATGAGGGAACACATTTGGCTTCATGGCTAGTATTATGAAAAAGAACATGAATTGCAGTGCTAAAATCTAGTCTAATGAACTACTTAACATTAATGAGATTTCTATCTCATACCACGTAATCCTCTACTTTGGCATTCTTTACAAGAGCTAGGGTTGGCAGTACGACGATCCTCAGCTTCTCAGTCAAGAAGGGGGATTTCTCTGCATGGACTTTTATGAAGCGTGTCTCAATATGTTGTTTTGAGAGAATACTCAAATGTTTGTCCATGACCTGCAAATATAAATAAACACAGGAGTCAATAAAGAAAATAGTAAACCATCGTACACAATTTAAACAACAAATGTAAGAAATTTCTGACAAGATTGAAAGGTGCTCAAGGGAAAGATGGCATTTAGAAGAAAAACACTGCATAAAGATTACAGATAAATGCTAACATGTCATTCACATGAAGTTCACGTATAAATGCTAAATGCATGAACATATCTATGACATTAAAAGGGTTAATTTTTTTGGGACACTTTTGAATAGTGATAAAGCTTATTCACGGGAAGAATAATGCATATGCTTGAAATGCTCATTGTACTTATTTTGGTGTGGGAGTAAACAGATAGTGAGTTTATATTTTGAAGGAAGCTAATAAAGATCTAACAATTGATTGTCGCCGTTAAAAGTGGTTAGAGACTTAGAGCACCTGAGATTGGATCTGGATCGTTGAAAGAGCACATGGATCATAATCGAACGGTTGCTGACGCATCCGATGGACCTGCAAAAAAGCTTGAAAACATCGGGATTGACCCGGGCAACAGACCCTCCGACGCTTGTTGCTGTTGATTTTAGTGTGGGAACAAACAGATGAATTTATGAATTCTTGAGAAAACGAATAGGCAAACCTGCTGATCTTCACCGGCGTTTAACTGGTTTCTCGCCACTACCGTTGACCTGCAAAAAGTTCGATACACCGGGATGGATCCCGGCGACGAACCCTCCGACGCTCAAGTCAGTAATCAGGAAGATTATGAAAGAGCGTTTAAGTGAAAAAAGAATGATTACCTCGTTATGGTGAGGGGAGAGGGGTATTTATAGTCGCCTCAGAGACCGGTTTCAAGATAATGTTTAATCTCTACTTCCCGGTGTTTATGAATAGAGTTTTACTCGTTTCATGATAAGAGGTGGTTAAAACCGCCTCTTAGAGATAATTATAAATTTGAATTACTCTTTAAATGACCGGGCCGGTTTGCAACGAGTTGCTACCCATGCCCAATAGGACAGATCCGTTTATGGGTTATTGGATTTTAAAGAAAAACCCAGTTCCCATTTCAGACCTGTTTGTAGATGAAATCACTGTTTTACCCCTGAGAGCATTAAGATTCGTGCCCGATTTGAACGGTCCGAATTAATCATATTTTTCGCCATATCACGAGCCCCCACTCCCAAAGACCGGGTTTAACAGCCTTTGAGGAGTAGTTTTGTTGTTCTAATGGCCTACGAGATTTTAATTGGGTTCGTAAGGAAGTTCGGATCTTGCTCGAAGTGTAACGGTGTCAATCTGTGCTTGTAAAATGCCCAAAATGATTATTAAAATTTTCTGGATTTTTTCCAATTTTTTAATTATTTTTCAAATTATTTATTCAATTTTGCGAAGGTACATAAAAACACAAGTTACGTCAACAAGAAAAAGGGCCATATGTGGATTAACATTGGTGATATATGGGCCAATTGATGGTATTATAACATTGATGCTAGTGGTCGGAAGGTTGACTTATGAGTCATCATTGGTGTTGATTAAGTGGTCATGTCATTTGATTTCGTTGATGTTGTTGATGGTTGTCAGTGAGTAGAGATAAAAGTGAGGATGACTAGGAAGTAAGATCAAACCAACAGTTTTGATGTCTCAACAATGTTCCAGGCTGGGAGAAATATTGACTTCAGTAGAAATCGTTGGAGAAAGGAAGAGAAAACTGCTAGGAACGGTATACACAAATGACTCAGGATATGACAGTGGGTGAAAGTGGCAGAAGGCCAACCAAAATAAACTCAACTATGGTAACAATACAATAGTTGTGTCAAACAACTACGGTTTATTGATCTCCATCGTAATCTCTTTTGCTCTCCCTCAAACTTGCTTCTTGCCTTTTGTTCTGCAGTGGTAACAATAAAGAAAAAGGATTTCTTTCCTTTTGATTGGATTCGTAGTATTCTCCAACCATGAGCTATGGAGGATTTACTTTGGGAAGCAACAATGTTTTTCCCCTTTCTAGACATAAACTTGCTTTTCGCTAATACGACTTAAACTTGTCTGACACTTAAGGATCGTTACTTTCCTCCAAAGAAATAAGGATTATTTTACCTCAACTGTTGGCATTTGGGGTTTTGGGAGTATTTATTTCTTGTATAAGAGACTTAAGTACTCCACGTGCCTTGATTTGCATTTCTCTGGCATGGAAGGAGCACTGATATTAAAATGAATGTCAAGGATGTGAAAATGGATGAAGGCATGACATTTCATTTGGACTAGAGGATATATTGACCATTGTTTTAAATTTCGGTCGATACAACTGAAATTTCATTTTGGACCAAAACGTCTAGTTTTCGGCCGAAATTGCCCAAATATTATCAGAAATATTGCCGAAACATCAGCCGAAATAGACACTAATGTTATTGTGAATGTACAACTTTTTTTACTTTTTGCATATAAGTTTTTCAATATAGGACCTTAAGCTAAGATAATATGATGATTTCATCTCTATATTGTTTGTGTATATGCAAGTCAAGTCTATTAAATAATACATTTTTTCTAATCAATGCAAATTCAATTTAGTTATATATTTATATTACATTTTTTTATGTTGTTAAATTCTGCAAATATTTACCGTGATTGATTCATGTCATTAGTTACATTATACAATATTTTATATATGACATGTAGAATATATAATACCTTGTTTAGTAACAAAAAAAATATGTTTACTGAGTGTCCAAAATGAACATTCGAGATGATCACATTTTCCCGAGATCTCATCTGATATCTCCGATCCGAGACGAAATACCCCTTACCGAGACGAGTCTGAAATCCGAGATTTAAAACCTTGATATTGACTTATGAGTATAAGTCGAGAAACAATTCATGCTTTACGAGATAATGAGAAAGAAGATAAGTTAAAGGAGTTGAGAAAGACGAGGGAGACATAAGGAGAAGAGATATACTAAGTATGAGGATTTTTGGCAATGAAACAGAGGATTAGACAAACCCCCCTAGGGAGGGAAATCCCAAGAAGATAAAGTTAAGAGAAGAGAGGAAGAGATATTAAAATTTTAAAGAGAACCCGAGAAGACAAGAACTTGATACGAACCACCTCATTTCCAATCAGCCTAATCTTTACTTTCAGTTTCCTCCCTCTTAATAGATATATTCAAAAATCCAAACTGCAATGAAATTGATGAAACTTAAACAGAATCGGCACAAAATGAAAGGAATTTAGAAGTGGAAAAAGCATGAGCAATTTTCAGCTAATGTTGTACAAGGTTGTTATATATGTTAAGAACGTGTCCAGATTCCCTTTTGCTAGATCCCTAGCTGTTTGTTCCTGAAACTTGCGCTTCTTTTGACTTTAAAGTTAGTGTGTTAGGAATTTGGGAAAAATATCAAACAAATGTTAGCTGAAATGATGTTTTAATAATATGTTCCGAATATCATCATAAATCAAAAAGCTTGTGGGAGAAATAACATCAGTTTGCCAAAAACCAATCAACCATTTCAAAACATCTATATTTCACATAAACTAACATAAACAACATAATCAGCCATAAAAAACGTTAATTCAAGTTGCATTATCCATAATTAATAACCCAAAAATCTAGAATAAAGAACTTAACCAATAAACTGAATTTACATTTCAACGCCAATTCACGCAGTACAAATGGCAAACGACGTAATCACTCGCCTTGACAGTTCAATTAATGTGGATGTCAGTACTGACTTTTGAAACAACATTTATTATAAAATTTTAAGAAAATTTAAATAATTCGTATATTTTCATTATAAAAAAATGTGGCCCAAGTCATGCCATAAAACTAAAAACCATAGCACAAGATTCAGTTATTCTGCCGAAGACCAAACCTACCATCTCGAAACATTTCTGGCTCAACAACCACCACTGCAAACTCTAGTATTTAACAAATGAATCCAGAAATTAAGGCTTGGTTTGGCATTTTTGGAGGGAGTTTTTGGTTCCAAAAGTGTATTTCGCCTAAATGTACTTTTTCAAAACTGCAGGTTTTTTTTTGTTTTTTTTTTGTTTAGCAAAAGCACTTTACGTTCACAGCAATATTAAAGTACTCCCTCCGTTTCAAAATATAAGTCATTCTAGGTTTCTACACGACTATTAAGAAACAACCTATGATTGAGTAAAAGTATTATATATTCTTAATTTTTGAAGCTCATAAATGAGTCATCAATTGTACAATGTCCTATTTGCCCTCCTCTATAATTTTTTTATTTCTCTTACAAAAAAGGACAAGGGTAAAATTGAAAATCTCATAGAAAACTAATTCATGGACATTTAAGAATAACAAGTCATCTCCTCGAAAAGCTAAAGTGACTTATATTATAAAAACAAAAAAGGCTAGAATGACATATTTTTTGAAGCGGAGGGAGTATTAAACATAGCCTTCCCGAAGCCCAAAACAATAATGGAATTTGGATTGCAACCCCACATTCAAGTAAGACACCATTGTGGGTCCACTATTTCTCCATCAATCTCCGATGAAGCTATCAGATTTCTGCTTTTCTAGTTACATTTCTTAGATTAATTATAAAATGTCCAACATTCCACTATAAATTGAAATCTCCAGAGCAAAACCTATTCATCCTACCAAAATGAAAACCACACGTTTCAAAAAATATCCCTAATTCAAGACCAACACGTTTCAAGAAACTACTACCATCCTACCTAATTAAAGTTTAAGTTTCACAATAAAAAACAAGAATCCATTATAATCCTCTCAATCCTTAAATCCAAACCCATGTTATTGATAAAAGGAATCAAGAACCTACATGCCTAACAACCAATTCTGGGCTCTCACAATAGTTTCCTCTGCATTTGAACTTTTAAACTACTTTAATGATTAATTTTGAAATAGATATTGCAAATAACTTTAACAAAACATTTTAAAATGGAACCAATAAACCATGTATAACTATAAATAAGATATACCTTGCAAGGCCAGTTATCGCGGTAGAAATGGCAGACGACGCGGTCACTGGCCTTAACAGCGGCGAAGAAGTCCTTCTCATTGATGTCCGTGTACTCCCCGTGCCCTAGAGCCACCCATTTCCGGCGCCTCTCGGCCGCCTTCTTCATCTGCTGGATCCTCCGCTCCCTCAAGGCGTCAAGATCGTCAAGATCGAGGTGGTCCAAGGCCAAGATCTCATCGTCAATTTTGTCCTCGACGGCTTTGGCGACGGTCAGAACTTGCTGCTCAATGATCTGAAATGAATCTGAGTTAGGGAACGATGATGATGATGATGATGATGATCGGGGGTTATTGCTGTTGTTACCTGCTTTACGGCGGATTCATCCATTGATGGTTCAGTGAAAGGGATAGAGGGGTTTTATGAGGAGCGTACCTCAGCCTTGAGCATCAAACTGTAAAATTAAAAAACCAAAACAAAAGAAAACATAAGTGTTGCAATTTAAAGGTTAAACAAAGACACGCTACTCATCTAATTTTATACAAAGGCATGAATTATAATTATGTACAAAAGAATCATACAAAACTTTCATGCCTGCTACTGATAGATCTTACAAAATCTAATTTTAAAAAGTTTTTATGAAATCAATGTTCTCAAATTTTACCACTTTACAAATAAAGCAAAAGTAAGATTAAAATCAAACATTCCGTAAGTGTATAAGTTATAGATGGAGCTTTACAGTAACACAGCTACAACAACAACAAAAAACTTACATCTTTTTTAGTTTCCATGTGGTTTTGGGAGTAGCTTCTATAAAAGAAAAGTAAGACTTACCTTATGAAATCATCCCAACACAGTTTCATGAAGATTACTAGTACTACAACCCTTCAAATTAAATGTGAATTTAACAAAGTTTTACGGTTTCACCTTATGTTTCATGAAGAAAACACAATCTTCCTCTATACTATGGAAAATATCATTCAACCAATTAAATCTGTCAATTTAATACAGTGAGAAATTTTCGCCCATGTTTCCATTCTTTTGTTCTTTCTATCTAAATTTCACTTAGGAGTCAGACAAGTTTACCCAATTGCAACCAATAACCGGAGATAATTATGTCAAGTGGTTAATATCTCAAGATAATGAGAAATTGCAATCCTAATAACAAATAAAAGAAAACCCATTTGACCAACAAAGGAACAAAATTGAAATACAAATCCACACATAGAAGAAAACCCATTTGACCAACAAAGGAACAAAGGAATGAAATCCACATACAAAACAATACAAATCCACATACAACAAGTGAAACTGGCGTTGGTGGGGGGAGAGAGAGAGAAACTAGAGCATACATGAGGATTAATGAACCTTGCAATTTATCATCATCGACTTGCTATAATTCGTTTAATTTCAATCATAAAAAAATTATAAAAAAAATTGAAATTAAACATAAAAGAACAAATTTGGAATGAGGTGATCAGATCTATTGGCTTGAATTTTAATCCGAGAATTAAAATAAAATGTGCGCACAGTATAATCATTGTCGATCATCTGGGGAAAGGATCATCACTCACCACTTTTAAAGCACACAAAAATTTAAAACTTAATAACGACAATTAAAAATGAACAAAGACGGAACAACCTGAGAGTTTTTTCGATGACGGCAGAAGTTTTTTCGATGACGGCGGAGGGTGGAGATGGTTGAAAAGAGAGGTGGGTCTAGGGACGATTATTATAGGCGGAGGAGGAGAGCGAAACAAAGAAATTTTTACCAAACTATCCCACTTTTTGTAAGTATGTACGAAACTATCGTTGTTTGAAAATTTAATACAAAAACATCTCTGTCGCTAACTGAGTTAACAGTCTTGGTAATAATAGGCACGAGTTAACGTGTCTATACTTAGTGCTTTTTTATGTACAAAATATCCTAGATAGGCATGCACGTTAACTCAGTTAACGGTCTTGGTAAAATAAGGTACGTTAACTGAGTATCTCCAATTTTCAGAAAGTTTCAACTTTCTGAAAACTTAAAATCTTTATACTAGTTAACTCAGTTAATGGCCTAGGTAAGAATAGGCACATTAACTGAGTTAACATGTGTGAGTATCTCCAATTTCCAGAAAGTTTCAACTTTCTGGAAACGTTAAATCTTCACAGTCGTTACCTCAATTAATGGCCTTGGTAATAATAGGCACGTTAACTGAGTTAACGTGTCTATACTTAGTAATTTTTTACCCACACCCCTCTTTGAGGTAGTGCCCAATACTGTCCCATCTACGAATGCTAATCCCGTTAGCGCGAGTGGTTTAAACACGCACGCTAACGGAGTTAGCGTGTCTATATTAGGTGGGTTTTTTGCCACACATAAACAAGAGGGAAAAAATTGTATCCCCTGCAGCACGCTAACTGAGTTAGTGCGAAGAAAATTACTAGGCGCGCTAACTCAGTTAGCGACAGAGATGTTTTGATATTAAAATTTCAAACAGGGATAGTTTCGTACATACTTACAAAAAGTGGGATAGTTTGGTAAAAAAATTCCGAAACAAAACCCTAGAAACCCTTGTGGGAGGTAAGGAACGGTGATGATTGTTCCACGTGGATGTTGATGTTTATCTTCGATTTTGTGGACTACGAAGAAAGTTCTGGATACGATGATGTTAGAGCATCCACAGTCGTTTGCTATATTTGCCAATTTCTCATTTTTTGAGAAAGAAGACGCTGCAGCCGTTTGCTATTTTGCCATATTTTGGCAAAATCGCGACAGTCGCTTCTCATTTTTGAGAAACGAAATTGTGATTCTCAAATTATAAGAAACGATACAAGTTGTCTCGTCCCAATTATTAAATTTTTTTTAATCATGTCGGACGATACAAGTTGTCTCGTACCAATTATTTATTTATTTTTTAATCGCGTCGGACGATACAACATGTATCGTCCCTTTTTTTTTTAATTGATCAAACGGTCAGATTTGTCAACAAAAAAAAAATCAAAAATGAGCTTGGACGATACATGTTGTCTCGTCTTTTGCAAAAACGCATGGGACAGGACAACATGTCATGTCCATGAATTCTGGGGGGATTAGATGGGTTTAATTAGGTATTAGGTGGGTTTAATTAGGTATTAGGTATTATTATATTATTTAATCTATTTAATTAACCTATTATAATATTTAATCACTAATTAATTAATTCTATAAAAACAAAACCCAATCGAACGAAACAACATGTCTCGTCTTTCTCAAATTTTAGCAAAAATTTAGCAAACAACCACTGTAGACAAATACCCTATTCTCTATTACTGTAGCTGCCGCATTTTCTAAAAAATGAGAAATGCCATTGCGGATGCTCTTAAGTGGCAATATTTGGGCATGATAAAAGCTAACGAAAGAGCCCACCAAAGACATTTAATTCTGGTATTCGGAGCAAGCATCTTGATGTTAACTAGTCTTACCCTGCACAAATTGCACGAATTAAAATAATTCTGAAAATCATGAAATTATATGGAACTAAAAAATTTAGAAATATCTCTTAACAATTTCGATCCTAATATAATTAAAAGAAGAAAAATCTACAAATTAATCGATTCACACTTCCAAACCAACCAACATAATTTACAAACATAAGTTTATATTTCTATTCAATTTAAAGAAAAGAGAAAAAAGTCAAATAATTACTAACATTGAGCTGTAGCTCTTCTCAGACTCCTTGATATACTCCGTTATCTCTTTCTTGACCGTGTGCTTTTCAACCGCATTTCCTCTCAAATCAAGCATTCCCTCTCAAATTAAATATAATCAATATTCGAAACATATTGAGGGACCAATAATTAATAATTAACTATATCAAATGATGACAAATGTATAGATTACCAATTCACATTTACAAACCAACAACATTCCCTATTTTCTATTCAGTTGAAAAGAAACTCCAAAATTCTCGATGTGTGTAACTTCCAACAATTCCAGTACCAAACATAGATAAACCCTAGATTTAGAGATACCAAAGAATATGTATTTTTAAAAATCACTTGCAATCTTGTCAGCTTCCTCCATTCTAAAGCTTGTTTGTCAAGAATCATATTGTCTGCGAAGTTCCTCAATATTTACCTCCAATTGTTCTATATTACTCTTTAGTTGTGCATCTACACAATGATTAAATCATAAAACACACATACTATACTACAATTTACCAAAACTTTGAGGAAAAAAAAAAAAAAAAAAAAAAAAAAAAAGATGTAGAAAATATCATATTTATCCTCTATCACTCAAAAATTAAAACCATTACTTTTAACTTCCTGCAAAAGGTAAAACAAATCTCCATGCTCTCTTTTCTCTGCCTTAAAAAAAATGACAAAGAATCTAATCTTGTTTTGCTTTTTAATTTTATTGTAGTAATCAAAACCCTTTTGAACCCTCATTCATTCCCTCTAGAAACCCTAACTGAATCATTTATTTCATCTCCTCTACTTTCTGTATAATTTGTTTTCTTCAATGGATTCCATCACAATAGTCACATCGAATCTTACCAACTCCCTAGTAAAAACCATCTCCAAGCTCCTCCACTTCCCCCGCCACCGGCGCCACCAACTTTGCTCAAACCAAGATCATCATGATAAGAAAACCCACAAGCTCAAACCATCCAAAGTGATCACCATTGAAAACCCTAAACCCAACGGCGAGAAACCGGAAGACGCCGACGCCGATGCAGTACTATTGGAATCACTCATTGCCAATCTCTTCACCACCATCTCTGCCATCAAAGTTTCCTATGTGCAACTCCTAGCCGCCGAGTCGCCCTACGATCCCAAAACCGTCCAAACAGTCGATCTGTCTGTTGTCGAGCATCTCAGACACTTGTCGGAGATGAAACGCGCTTTCTTTCAAAGCAGGTCCGATCCTCTGCCATCTCCAACATCATCAACTATTAATGTTCAGATTAAGGAGCACAGTAGCCTCATCCAGGCCTACCAGACAACAACGAAGAAACTCGAGTCAGAAATCCAGCTGAAAGATTCTGAGATTGCCTCACTTTAGTCTCAGCTGGTAGAGAGCAATCGCGAGAACCAGTCTTTAGAACTAGTTCTTGATCAATTTCTAGATGCTGTTAGTTGTACTGTTAGATCGATAAGTTGCTTCGTCGAGCTACTGATGAGAGAGATGGAATCAGCTGGATGGGATGTGGTTGCCGCAGCTGCAGCTTTCCAACCGGACGTTAAAAATAATATGGTGCAAGCTTGGGTGTTTGCGTTCGAATCGTTTGTCTGTTCTCTAACTTCCACCGCCGAGATTTTGGTTTGCCGAAAGGAGAAACCTGGAGGAGGCAGAGCCAATTCATGGATGAGTTTGTTCGGTTGAAGTCAGTGAAACAGTGGCAGGTGAAGCCGACTATGTTTGGGGATTTTTGTAGGGTGAAGTACTTGGAATTGGTGCATCCGAAAATGGAGCTGGCATTTTTCGGTGATGTGAAACAAAGGGAGGTCGTAAGTCGGGGAAGTGGAGTTCAAGAGTCGGAATTCTTTCAAGGGTTTGCCGAGATGGCGACAAGTGTTTGGTTGTTGGTTGTTGCACTGCTTGTTCTTCTCGTTTGAGGAGGAAATGGAATTTTCCCCCAAAATTACCCTCTTTTTGAAAGTTTTTCCCAAACTGACCTACTTTTTTTTTAAAATCCCTAACTGATCTACTCGCTGTCTCAAAATTTGAGTTTGGTAAAAAATCTCATCGTTTTCTGAGACAACGAGTGTGAGGTTTCGGTTTTTTTGATTTCTCCCTCGTCGAGACTCGTTGTCTCAAAAAGCGATGACATTTTTACCAAACTCGTTTTTTGAGACAGTGAGTGTCGATTGGGGTTTTTAATACCCCTGACTCGAATTTTTCCTCTACTTATATCAATTTTTACACTTTCTTATCTCCATTCTTGCTCTCTTCTTAACTTCGAAACCCAAAATCCTAGCCTCCCAAATTCGACCTCCTACCCACAAAATCTCCTATAAATCTACATATATTCACTTAATTTTTCCCAACCTCTCACCTTCTACTCCCAAAACCCTAAACTCATCTTCCGAAAGATCCATATTTTGGAATTTCGATAAACTTCAAGAGGATAGCAATTTCAACTCTTCTACCAATATATCTACGGCTATATCCTTCCGATTATTGTTGTGAAGGTATGATTTATATCACCTATTATTTTGTACATTTTTGAAGGGTTTTTTTGTGGCTAGATAATAACTCGTATTTCCATATAAATATACATAGGTATGGATTATGATATTCCTATTTGGTTATACTTTGGTGGTGAAATAATTCGTGATCCAAAGATAGGTTATTGTTATAGTGCCGTTGATCCTGAAATAGTTTGGGCACCTTGTACCATTACATTGGCAGAAATAGTTGAGAAAATTTATGAAGTTAGTAATTGGGATATGGCTTAATGGAATGTGAAAATTTTAGCTCGGTATGCAGCAGGAAAAGGAGATGGTCAGTATTTTATGACAGTGTCTGTATCTACTGATAATGCTATGAAGTCAATGGTTGCTAGGACACTTGATCCCAATTGTACTTGGTCTGCATTGGAGTTATATCTTCAGCAAATCCAAATTATGAATGCTCAGCCACATGATAATCCTAGTTCAAGCTTCGTACAAGAAGTACTTACACAGCAGATGAGGTCAACCCTATTCAAACTTCACAAGCAATCCCACTGTCCCCACAAGAAGACACGTTCACAAATACAACAACCCCGGATTCTACAGATATTGAGTTACCACGTCAACCTAGTCAGGTTCATGACTATGTTCGAAATGACACTTTATTTGAATTATTTAAAATGCTACCATTATAACAACGACCTATTAGATGATGATGAAGAAGAGGATGAGACGGACAATGAAGTTAATGAGAGTGTACAAAATGATGATGGGGACGAAGATGATGAATATGCAAATGTAAACACAAATGAGAGTAGGACTAATAAAGTGAGAGCTACTGATAGCTATGCCAATGTTAATGCTCATGTTACCGAGGAGATGACACAATGTGCTAGAATACATCAAGTTCCACAAGAGTCGTTTGGTTCATCCAATGTAGATGAATTGTACATTGGACAGGAGTTGAAATTAAAGATTCGATTCAGCAGGTGGTAAAGCTGTATTCTATCAAGAAATATTGGGAATTTATCACATTGAAATCTACATCGACACTGTATACCGTTAAATGTAAATTGGCACATAGAAAACGTACAATTGAAGAGACGGTGCAAATTTTCCCAGTAGTAAGTGAGGGTGGCTACCCTTGGAGATTACACGCAATCATTCCAAAAGGTGGGACAAATTTCGTGGTGAAGAATATAGCTGAGCCTCATACTTGTACGAATCCCATGTTGAATCAGAACCACTGTAAAATTGATTCTAACCTTATTTGCAATTTGATTGTGAGTGTGGTGAAGTCTGATATAGGTTTAACACCGCGGGCCATTATTGAGATAGTGAAACTACAATATAATTATCAGATTTCATATAAGAAGCCTTGGATTGCAAAACAAAAGGCAACTGAGAGGTTATTCGGTACCTTCGAAGAAGCATATACGAAGTTGCATTTTCCTCTATCAGCAATACAAACATCAAATCCAGGAACTATTGTCCACTGGAATAAATATCAGTCTGGTCCTGGCGAGGAAACATTCAAGGGAGTATTTTGGGCATTTGGTGCTTCGATTGAAGGTTTCAAGTCTTGCAAACCTGTTATCAGTGTTGACGAACTCACTTGTACGGTAAGTACAAGGGTTGTTTGTTAATTGATGTTTCCCTAGATGCGAATGATAGCTTATTTCCCTTTGCATTTACATTATTTGATGGAGAGAGTATAAATACCTGGACATGGTTCATGAGTTGCATTCAGTATTTTGTCACCGATCGAACTGCGTTGTGTGTTATCTCCGATCGTCATGCTGGTATTTTATCTACTATGGAATTGCAAAATGGAGCTCGAAACGAACCTAATGCAGATCATCGCTATTGTAGGCGTCATTTCGCTACAAATTTGTTCAGTAAATTTGGTAGCAAGGCTATGAGGAAAAAAGTAAAAATTATAGCTGATATGGGTCAGAAGACGTGGCCCCCCGTGGGCCACCAGATCCCCTCAAAAAACCCCTCTTCCCTGATCATCAGGTCAACAGAAGTCTAACGGGC
The DNA here is from genome assembly GCA_017893485.1 of Hemerocallis citrina. Taxonomy (NCBI): domain Eukaryota; kingdom Viridiplantae; phylum Streptophyta; class Magnoliopsida; order Asparagales; family Asphodelaceae; genus Hemerocallis; species Hemerocallis citrina. The sequence goes on along the minus strand of CM030360.1, from coordinate 224,644,143 downwards.
TTCTGCCACGTCAAGCCCACGAGCAAACGAGTCCGACCTGGCCCAGCTGGGTCTCAGACCCGTTTCCCCTGCCTGTAAATACTAGGCCCCCGCCTTACTATAAAAGGTAATCAAATTTTCTATCCCTAAACCCTAGCTACTGTTGCTTTTCCAAGTAACTGACAAGATCGTCGAAGGGCCTGTCGCCGGGACTTCCCCTGGTGTTTCTAGGCAGTGTGCATGTACCCAGGACCGAGTTGAGCCCATAAATCCTACCCAAGCTGCTGGATCCGAGCCGAGCACCCAGTCCCCACCTCACTCCTGCTACCCCCGAGCCGACTCCCCGTTCCTGCTTCAGAGCCGAGCCACCCGCCTCTGCCTCTCGGCTCCTATTCCCGAGCCTGCCCCGCTCCCCGGGGCCGGGCCGATGCTAGTACTACGGTTTCCATTTCACAAATTACAAGAACTCACACTTGTTGCAGCCACACCGTAAAAACAAACCGCATCAGGTTGGCACCGTCTGTGGGAAGCTTCCTTCTAAGTACTGTCATCCTTTTGAGCCCTTCCATGGCTCCCAAAGCCCGGAAGGCCGTCACCTCAGCACAACATCCAGACCCCCTACATCATAGCCATGCGAATGACCAGGGTTCCAACCAACCTCGGGTCAACAGTGCGGCCCGACCTTTAAGTGCATCTGATTTGCACCGCATCATCTCGGACAGGCAGGCCAGCAGGATGAGGGGAGAGGCCGCTTCCAACTCGGTCTCGAACCATCGTCGACAGCTTTCCCAGGTGCGCGATCCCGCATAGGACCCGGTGGGGCAAGCCCCCATCGTAAGGGTCGAATTCCAGAATTTTCGGGACGAGATTCTCCAAGACATCCGAGGCAGCCAGACCACCGAGGTCCGCAACAGTTCCAACCCCCCGGTCAGGAACAGGAGCCGGTGAGTCCCGCGGATCAGCTCATCCCAAGGAACAGGAAAACGACGTTCTTCATCGTTTGGAGGAAATAGAGAACCGCCTCGCCCATCTTGGCGAGGGCGGACCAGTACCGGGTCTCGGTCATCGACAGACCTGACCCCCCTTTTCCCCCAAATCCTAGGGGCCGAGATCCCTCGGAATTTCAGGCCTCCCCAATTCGAGACCTACAATGGCGAGGACAATCTTGCTGATCACATGGAGGGATTTAAGACTCTCATGTTGATTCACAGCGCTGCGAATCCCATCCTCTGCCACGCCTTCCCTGCTACCTTCCGTGGACCGGCTCGGGAATGGTTCTCCAAACTTACCCCCGGCTCGGTCTTCTCTTTCGAGCAGCTAAAGGTGGGTTTCCTAGCCCACTTCGTGACCAGTAGGAAGGTCGAGAAGACAAGCTCTTCCTTTCTGGACCTCAAACAGAAGGACGGGGAATCCCTTCGGGAGTTCGTTCGGAGGTTCACCACCGAGGTGAGATCAGTTTCCTCCTTCGACGCAGGGGTCATCTCCGCAGCCTTTCGGCACACTGTTCGCCATGGCCATCTCAAGGCTTCTTTAGCCAAGAAGCCACCCGTGGACTTCCACGACCTACTCAACAGGGTCGAGAAGTATATCCGGGCTGAGGAGGCCCTCAATCCCGAGGGCGCCAAGGAAGCCACTACTAAGGGGAAGCGTAAGGTCGATGATGCTGAGCCTTTCAAGAGCCCGGTGAAAGAAGCAACTGGTCTCAAAAGGGTCCCCCCGGTCCCCCGATTCGAGAGATATACGCCCCTGACACAGAACATCTCGGCAATCTTTATGGAGATCGAGGACAAAGGGATCGTCCGCTTCCCATCCCGATAGATGAACAATGGTAAGAAGCGAGACCAAAGGTTCTACTACCGCTTCCACCGAGACACCGAGCACGATACAGATCATTGCCGAGCCCTCAAATACGAGATCGAAGCCCTCATTCAACGAGGGTATCTGAGAAAGTTCGCCCGGACCAATCCCAGAGACCGAAGAGAACCAAGGAGCCTAAGGCCTTCGCCTCCTCCTCGAGCAAACAGTCGCCGCCCCGAGCGGGACCCCAAACTCGGGGAAGCAGGGGGACCGGCTATCTTGCACTGCATCCACGGCGGAACCATGGGAGGGGACTCCAATACCTCCCGCAAGGCCTTCGTTCGAAAGGTCAGTTCTGTCCGGGACCATCCCCCCCCCTGTGTCCAGCAGCTGGCCATCTCATTCTCGAGAGAAGACCTAGAAGGTGTCCGGCTTCCGCACTGCGATGCCCTCGTCATTAGCCTCGTCATGGCCAACTTTGAGGTCCATCGTATCCTGGTGGACAACGGAAGCTTGGTTAATATCCTATTCTTAGAAGCATTTGAGAACCTTAAGTTCCCCTGAGCAAAGCTCAAGCCCGCCGATTACACCCTTCACGGGTTTTCGGGCGTCCTCGTACATATTGAGGGGATTGTGATACTAGATGTAACTGCAGGCATGAACCCTTCCTTCGAACCGAGTCGATGGATTTTATGGTGGTCAACATCAAGGCAGCATACAACGCCATCCTCGGCCGACCCGGGCTCTGTTCGTTCCAGGCTGTCCCATCGACCTACCATCTGAAACTAAAGTTCCCCACCGACCTCGGGGTCGGGGTCGTCTGAGGCAACCAGGAGTCGGCACATTCGTGCTACATGACAGCGGTCGAGGTCGGGGTATTTCCCCTCGATGCAGTTGAACTCCCTCCCAAGAGAGACCACCCGGAGTCAGAACCGGCGGACGAGCTGGAGGAAATCTCGTTCGGGGCAGATGACAAATCTAAATATTTTCGTGTGAGCTGCACCCTATCCCTGGACTTAAAGCAAGGCCTGATTGATTGCGTCCACTGCAACATCGACCTCTTCGCCTGGACCCTGTCCTACTTGCCTGGGATTTCAGAGGACCTGATCATGCACTGACTGAGCGTTGCCTCGAGCTCCAAGCCTATTCATCGAAAGCGGCGCAAGTTTGCTCCAGATAGGCAACAAGACCTAAAGATTGAGGCAGACAAGCTGTTGTCCGCTCGATTCATTCAGGAGGTCAGCTACCCAGAGTGGCTGGCCAACGTCGTTATGGTGAAAAAGGTCAATGGAAGCTGAAGGATCTACATAGACTTCACAGACCTCAATAAGGCATGCCCGAAAGACCCCTTTCCTCTTCCAAGCATCGATGCCCTAATCGATGCGACATTGGGTTACGAGCTGCTGACGTTCATGGATGCCTTTTCAGGCTATAACGAAATCCACATGTTCCCTCCCGACATCGCCAAGACGTCTTTCATGACCGACCAAGGTCTATATTGCTACTGGGTCATACCCTTCGGGTTTAAGAACGTCGGAGCCACCTACCAGACGCTCGTCAATCGGGTCTTCAAAGATCAGATCGGTCGCAACATGGCGGTATACGTCGACGACATGCTCGTCAAAAGCCGGCGAGATCGGGACCATGTGAACGATCTTGAAAAAGCATTTGGCGTCCTCCGAGCACATAACATGAGGCTCAATCTCACCAAGTGCACCTTCCGGGAAATTCCTCGGGTTCGTCGTCAGCCTGCGCGGCATCGCGACGAACCCCGAGAAGATCCAGGCCATTATAGACATGGCCCCTCCCCAGAATATTAAAGAAGTTCCACGCCTAACGGGGAGGCTGGCGGCCATCGGCCGCTTCCTCTCGAAATTAGGGGAGAAGTAACTCCCCTACTTCAAGGATTTTCGGGGAGCCAAAGGCTTCGAGTGGGGGGACACCCAACAATAGGCATTCGAACAACTGAAGTCCTATCTTACCAACCCTCCACTCCTGAGTAAACCCAAACTGGGTGAACCACTACTACTATATCTCTCAGCCTCGGAGAGCGCCCTCAGTGCCGTCCTCATTCGGGAAGATGAGGGCGTCCAAAAGCCTCTGTACTATGTGAGCAAAGTCTTGCTCTCGGTAGAGATGAGGTACGCTAAAATGGAGAATGTAGCCTACGCACTTGTGATGGTCGCGCGAAAGCTTCGCCTTTATTTCCAGGCACACTCCATTCAGGTCCTTACGGACCAGCCCCTCAAGGCCGTCCTTCACAAGCCCGAGACTTCCGGTCGCTTGGTCAAGTGGTCGATCGAGCTGAGTCAGTACGACATCAGCTACCAACCCAGGACAGCCATCAAGAGGCAGGTCCTCATCGAATTCATCACGGAATGCACTATTTCCTAGCCGTCCGACATCCAAGAAGCCAACCCGATGTAGGAGTTTTATGTCGATGGCTCGTTTTGTGAGGGAGGGAGCAGAGCAGGCGTCATTCTGAAGGGTCCCGTTAATTTTGTCCTCCAGTATTCTCTCCGTCTGAATTTCCCGGGCTCGAACAATGAAGCGGAATATGAAGCCATGATCGCTGGGCTCACCCTAGCACACAAGGCTGGATCTAGACACATCAAGGCCTTTAGCGACTCCCAGCTCGTGGTCAACCAGATCACTGGGGAGTACGAAGCTCATGACACCCGAATGGTACAATACTTGGCGGTGGTCCATCATCTCTTGTCACCTTTCGAATACCACTCGGTAGAATGAATTCCCAGGGAGCAGAACGCCCAGGAGAATTCATTGTCGAAGCTCGCTACATCATCCTTCAAGGGGCTCAACCGTACCGTCTTAATCGAGGTCCTCCTCAAGCCCAACATCGACCTCCCCGATGCCTCCTGCCTCAACACTGATCTCCAACCAGATAACTAACCGATGCCCATTCGAAAATTCCTTTCGAACGGCGAGCTCCCTCAAGACCGGGCCGAGGCAAGAAGAATCAGGGTCTGCTCCGAAGGATTTACCCTGATTGAAGGAACGCTCTTCAAGCACTCATACACATCAGCCGATGGTAGGCCCTACCTCCGTTGCCTAACTCTAGACGAGACAAAGTAGGAACTGCACGAGGGGATCGGCGGATGCCACATGGGGAGAAGGTCACTCGCCCGAAAGGCCTTAAATCACGGGTACTACTGGCCTACAATGCTGCAAGACTCCCAAGATCTCGTCAGGCAATGTGGCCCGTGCCAAAGATTCTCGTCAGTGAAGAGGCTTCCCCAGGCCAACCTCCGATCCCTATCCAGCCCGACCCCTTACGCTATGTGGGGGATGGACCTGGTCGGTCCTTTGCCACAAGCAACGAGTCAAAGAAAATTTCTGGTGGTAGCCATAGACTACTTCACAAAGTGGATCGAGGCCAAACCCTTGGCCACAATTACCGAGCATCGGACTCAACAATTCTTCTGGAGGAACATCATCTGTCAATTCGAAATCCCACAGGTACTCATCATGGACAACGGGACCCAGTTCGTGGGTAAAAAATTTCGAAAGTTCTGCGAAGACATCGACGTTTGCCAATGCTTCTCATCGGTGTGCCACCCCCAGTCAAACGGCCAAGCCGAAAATGCGAACCACCAGATCCTAGTCGGCCTCAAGAAGCGGCTGGATAATTCATCAAAGGGGCTATGGGTCAACGAGCTACCCAGCATACTCTGGGTGCACCGAATAACTAAGAGGATCCGTACGGGCTAGACTTATGTAACCAATCTATTGAAATCAGCACTCACGTGCTATTCCCTTTTGTAAATAACAAAGTGTAACTTTATGTTTTCTCCTACACTTTTTTAATTCTTTCCGCCAAGTTAAGGGGGCTCGACCCTCGGCACTCACCTCGAGCCATGCCCTAGCATTCTCAAGCTAACAGGGCTTCGCGCTCGGTAGTGCCTCAGAGCCACAACCCGACAACTCTTCTCTTACGTTAAGGGGGCTTGACCTTTGGCACTCATCTCGAGCCACGCCCTAGCTTTCTCAAGTTAACAGGGCTTCATGCTCGGCAGTGCCTCAGAGCCACAACCCGACAACTCTTCTCTTACGTTAAGGGGGCTTGACCCTCGGCACTCATCTCGAGCCACGCCCTAGCTTTCTCAAGTTAACAGGGCTTCACGCTCGGCAGTGCCTCAGAGCCACAACCCGACAACTCTTCTCTCACATTAAGGGGGCTCGACCCTCAGCACTCACCTTGAGCCACGCCCTAGCTTTCTCAAGCTAATAGGGCTTCGCTCTCGGTAGTGCCTCAGAGCCACAACCCGACAACTCTTCTCTTACGTTAAGGGGGCTCGACCCTTGGCACTCACCTCGAGCCACGCCCTATCTTTCTCAAGCTAACAGGGCTTCAGGCTCGCCAGTGCCTCAGAGCCACAACCCGACAACTCTTCTCTCATGTTAAGAGGGCTCGACTGTAACCCATGTTTTCCGTTTTCTGCATTTTGGTTGTATTTTCATTTTCTGTGTATTATCTGGGTTTGGGTTCTTTATAAAAAATTTAGTTTTCTTAAATTTGTTTTATTTCAAATTTATTTTGAATCCCCTGTTAAAATTTATTCTTTTCATTAATTGTAATATTGTTATTTTTACTACTATCAGTATTATTATTATTATTATTATTATTATTATTATTATTATTATTATTATTATTGTTATTAGTATTATTGTTATTATTGATATTTTTGACTGGTTATTAAAAATCCAATTTTCTTTACTAACTGTATTTGTAGTATTTTAAATAAATTCGTTTTTGTATTGCCAAACATTTTTATTATAAACAATATTTTTATAAGTTATATTAGTATTCCATTGAATTTTTAAAACCCAAAACCCATTAACTAAATCCATACCCGCTTGATATACACCCTATAACCCGTTAACCCAGTTACCCCTATACCCATTAAGCCCTACCCCAAACCCGAAAACCCTGTGCACTATAAACCCTAACCTAAACCTATATGTACCCCTTATACTTTATATTCCTAAACCCATCTCCAGCCGCTTCGTCTCCCTCTCTCCCACTTCTAAACCCATCGTCTTCCTCCCCCTGTGCCGACCTCCACCCAGCCGCTGCACCACAGTGAACCCATCCTCTCTCCCCGGTGCTCCTCTCCCTCTCTCCCCGATGCCGTTTCCCCGTGCAGCACCTTTCGGCGCTGTGCCTCCCCATCGTCAACCTACAGCGCCGCACAGCCATAGTTGCCGACCCCTTCGCTGTGTGCTTCCCTCACCGCGACGCCACCAGCCTCCCATCCTGCCGCTCGCCCCTGTGCCCTATCGCCTTCCTCCCCTGCAAGCCAGTGAGCAAACTCCCCCTACCATCCAGTCGCGGCGCCGGCATCCCCCGTGCACTTTCCGATGCGTCGCCCTGCACCTCCTGCAGTATGCTGCCCTCGACAACCATCCCTTGCTGTCCTCGGTGCAGCCCCCGTCCGTCCCTTGCTCTCTCTTTGTGTGCGTGTTGCTTTCGTTGTGTTTGTGTGCTCGTTATTGTGTTCGTGGGTTGTATTTGCATTTGGTCTGTCGTGTTCTTATTCGTGGTTCGTGTTCGATCCGTTCGTTGGGTTCATGCCCTGGAATCCATTCCCGTTATTCTTGCTCTTTGGCCATTCCCGTCGTCGTCTTTCAGGCAAGTAACTTGTATTAAATTCCTTTGCAAATACAAGTACTAAATACCGCCTGTAGTATAGTTGGGTTCTAGAGTCAATTTGTGTGTGAATCCCCTTATTGATATTATTTCTATTGTGATGATTTGACCATAGTTGCCTCATGACATACATGACATGATATAACCTAGGATTGACCGTATTGTTCATGTGAGATCATGTGCTCGTTCGTGTTATTCATGGTAGACTTGTTGTAAACTTGTGAAATACCTTATACCGTGTGGCTTGGACATCTAGTATACTATATTTCATGTTGAGTTGTGTTTTGGATGAGTTCTATGTGAACTAGTGAATTTTGTGCGTATGTGATATTTTCAGTTTTGCTGGCTTTTCTGTTTTGATCAGTATTTTAGACCCTATTAAGGTCAGTATTTGAAAATATTTTGTGAACATGATTTGTAGAGAATTCTGTCTATTTTCCAACTCTCTTGACGAATCTCAGTTTTGATTTACGGTTTGTGGGTTATGCCTATTTTACTACAGTAGTGTCGAAAGATTCCAGATTGTGTTTTCTATGAATTCTGAAGAGTAATCTATTTTTATTTTGGTTTTAAAATTATTATTTTGATCTAAAATTTTGCTCAGTACTTCTAGACTTGATTGGAATTTATCTAGAATTTTGGTGGATTTATTTGAGGATTTTTACAAACTTTTTCATGCTCACAAATAAAGATTTTACATGCAGAATTTTACTACTGTTCAGTAAAGAACCCGATTTTCGACCTAATTCTACTTGCTGTCTCTAAAATATTTCTGAATATGAAAGTTAGCCTACTGTATCTATTTTCTTATCCTTTTGGCAGATTTGAATTTCGATTTATGGTTTGTGAGGTATTGTTGTTTTCGTAGTACAGTGTTTATGAATTCAGATTTGCAAAATTGTCGTGTCTTGATGTTTTCTGATTTTACTTGACTACTCTATTTTTGTTGGAAAATTATGAAACTTGGTTTTCTGTTACTAAACATATAGGGGAATACCCCAGATTTTTCGTGGATTTAATGAGTTTTCATGTTGTTTTCCCGTTCGTGAATACAATCTTCTGATTTCTGGCTGAACGTGTTTTCTGGATTCAAATCAGTTTTGAGTTATGTTTTTGTGAAATACTATATGACTTATATATATATTTTTGGATTTGTCCAAAAGTCTATTTTCTAGACATTTTGACGGATTCAGATTTTCATGTTTGTAGCAACGGGAATCTCAGTTTTAGTGCAACACTGTCTTGCTTTCCTGAACTTGAAATCTCATTATTTTATCCTTTTGTGTGTTATCTTTCACTCGTACATGTTTATCTTGTAAGCTGAACTTGTTACTTATTTATTCCATATTATACTTGCCCTGTTCGTGACACATACATGTTTGTTTGATAATAATAATAAATAACTAAACCGGGGTTAAGGGAAAGACCTTAGTAGTGGACAATATAAGTATGTGTACTCAGAAGGGAGCCTGTGTTTCCCATTACTGGCCGCCATGTTTCATGATTACATGATTCATGCTTGATATTACTTGTTGCCATGTTTCATGATTACATGATTCATGCTTGTTATTACTATATGATTATATGTTGTCATGATTCGTGACGATTCATGCTTGTTATACTATATGTTGCCATGTTTCATGACTACATGACTCATGCTTGATACTACTTGTTGCCGTGTCTCATGACTACATGATTCATACTTGATACTACTTGCTGCCATGTGTTCACGATTATGTGACTCGTGCTTGATACTTGTTTCTTGTTACTTGACTTGACGCCTGAGTACACGGCCCTATAGAAACCCACCACTAGGCCTAAACAAAACTGTTTGAATGTAGTAACCATGTGATGAAAAGCTGGGGCGCATGAAGTGCTACCTAGATAGTAATAATACAAAACTTGAACATGATCACTTGACACTCGATACTTGATTACTTGTACATGTTACATGATACGTGATACTTGTTCACTTGATACTTGATACTTGCTACTCGTTACTTGTACTTGTTCACTTGACACTTGCTACTTGTTTATATGATACTTGATTCTTGACACTTGTTACCTGTACTTGATACTTGATATTTGATACTTGATACTTGTTACTCGTTTACATGATACTTGTTTTACTTGACACTTGATACATGCCACTTGTACTTGTTCATCTTGCCATGCTAGTATTCTATTTTGTATCATGCATATTCCATGTTATTAGTTAGTTTTTCCATGTACTTGTATCCTACACTATAAGCGGCCCGTAACTTACATTGACGGAAGTTTGTTTCTTTTTTCCTCTTCCTGCAATTTATTAAATTGCAGAGATCAGCTGGTAGATGGAATAGGCGAGATGAGATATTAGTTGCTGGAGTTTTGCTATCACAGTTTTCCTGTTATTATTATTATTTTTTGTTGCTATTTGAACAATTGTATCTTGTACTTGGATTAATTGTATTTGGGCAATGTAACCCAGGATATTTGACATGTTCAGATCTGGTTTATTTGAGATTAATATATTTTGTTTCAAGTAAATTCTTGTTGGTATTTTGATTCAGTTATGCATGCTTGGTTGAATTTTCTTGCGTCCGACTTTGATAATTCTTGTGAAATGTTGTATAGATTCCGAACAGCTTATGGATGATAAAAATCATTCGTTGGGCTTAGTCACGTATTCGTATTCCGTATTCTCTTTTGGGAAGAGGGACGTGACATAGACCCTCGGCACTCACCTCGAGCCATGCCCTAGATTTCTCAAGCTAACAGAGCTTCGCGCTCGGCAGTGCCTCAAAGCCACAACCCGACAACTCTTCTCTTACACTAAGAGGGTTTGACCCTCGGCACTCACCTCGAGCCACGACCTAGCTTTCTCAAGCTAACAGGGCTTCGCGCTCGGTAGTGCCTCAGAGCCACAACCTAACAACTCTTCTCTCACGTTAAGGGGGCTCGACCTTCGGCACCCACCTTGAGCCACGCCCTAGCTTTCTCAAGCTAACAGGGCTTCGCGCTTGGCAGTGCCACAGAGCCACAACCCGACAACTCTTCTCTTACGTTAAGGGGGCTCGACCCTCGGCACTCACCTCGAGCCACGCCCTATCTTTTTCAAGCTAACAGGGCTTCGCGCTCTGCAGTGCCTCAGAGCCACAACCCGACAACTCTTCTCTTACGTTAAGGGGCTCGACCCTCGGCACTCATCTCGAGCCACGCCCTTGCTTTCTAAAGCTAACAAGGCTTCACGCTCGGCAATGCCTCAGAGCCACAACCCGACAACTCTTCTCTTAAGTTAAGGGGCTCGACCCTCGGCACTCACCTCGAGCCATGCCCTAGCTTTCTCAAGCTAACAGGGCTTCGCGCTCGGTAGTGCCTCAGAGCCACAACCTGACAACTCTTCTCTTACGTTAAGGGGGCTCGATCCTCGGCACTCACCTCGAGCCACGCCCTAGCTTTCTCAAGCTAACAGGGCTTTGCGCTCGGCAGTGCCTCAGAGCCACAACCCGACAACTCTTCTCTTAAGTTAAGGGGGCTCAACCCTCGGCACTCACCTCAAGCCACACCCTAGCTTTCTCAAGCTAACAGGGATTCGCGCTTGGTAGTACCTCAGAGCCACAACCTGAAAACTCTTCCTTCACGTTAATGGGGCTCGACCCTTGGCACTCCCCTCGAGTCATGCTTTAGCTTTCTCAAGCTAACAGGGCTTCGCGCTCGGCAGTACCCCCAAGCCATGACCCAATAACTCTCCCAAGATACGGGGGCTCGGCCTTCGGGATTCCAGCTCTCCTCCATACCCAAAAGTTTTCATTTTGATTTAGGGCGCTCGCCTTCGGCAAACGCCCCGAGCCCCGAACCCCGAACCTGGGGTCGACCAACCTCTCACCCGCTGACAACCCAGGGTAAACGGCGCTCGGAGCCGAAAATCTGAATTGTCAGAGGGTCGCAGGGGAGCCACCGATCCGGGACTCTCGGCCAAAAATTCCGTTTTAGGGCGCCCGCCTTCGGCGAGCACCCCGAGCCCCGCCCCCGGGGTCGACCCACCTCTCCCCCGCTGACAACTCAAGGTAAACGGCCCTCGGAGCTGCAACCCCGAATTGTCAGAGGGTGGCAGGAGAGTCACCGGCGGCGGGATTTCACGTTGAAGTGACATAATTTCTGATGAACTTCTGGTGAAGGGGTGAGGGTTATATAGCCCTCCGGTGAGGCGCATTTATGGTATTGGGGAATCCAAATGACGGAAGATGAAACGTTTCCCATTAAGTGTTATCGGAAGATGAAACGTCCCCCATTAAGTACTATCGAAGAATGACACGGCTCGGCTCCCGAGCAAAGCTGGGGGTTCGGAGCCCTGTTCGAGGGGCAGTCAACATCCTAATTTTTTCAAGTCAACAAGGGTCAGACAAATCAAGTCTTATTCATAAACACCCTCGAAGGCTACATTACAGTTAAAAAATGTTACATCATTCTCCCTAAACTTCTACCTAAGGGTCTCTCCCAGACCCTTCGGGCTTATAAGAGCCGCCTCGAGCCCGACAGAACGGCTCCGCCCTCCAGCAATCTCATCCCCCAACTTGGGCATAGCCATTGTCGACGTCCCTGCAATCGAGCTCTACACGTTAGCAGGCCTCGCCATCTCCAGATACAGGGTCGACGAGGAGCCTAAGACAGAGGGGCCTCTAGCTCCGGACGGTCAAGCCAAGGTCGTCCGATGCCTAGCAGTACCTTCAGCCTCTGAATCTCCAGCTCCTTCTCAACAACGACCTTGCGAAGAACGGATTCAAAGGTCTGACGCCTCGTGGAGGCATCAGATAAAGCCCTGTTCATCTCGGCACTCCCTAATCGCGGTTGGCTAGGGCCTTCTTCAAACGAGCCGCCTCTAAGCTGAGCTCCTTAGACTTGTTCATAAAATAGTCCACCACAGCTTCTCAGTCGTGAGCTTGCTTACGATAGCGAATCAGCACACTCTCCTTAGACTCTAGCTTATTTCGAAGCCGCCGGAGCTCGGCGGAACTGAGGTCGGCCCCGACAGTCTTGTTCATCTAGCAAAAACAGGGGAGAGGCAACGATTCACTAAGAAAGCTTGTAAAAACAACAAGTCACTGGGGGTCGACCAAAATTTTGTTTTTTTATAAATTCAAAAATTGTGTTACAAAAAGTGGTGGCCAGTTCGCACAAGGTAAGTACAAAAAAAAAAATACTAAATAAATAAAAATCCTACACTACTTTGGCACCTCTTCGGCAGCCGGTTCACCCCCCTGCCTCTTCCTCCAGATGAGGGTCCTTCGGAGCCTCGTCTTCCTCACCCCCGGAGGTCGGTGGAAGCAAGGGAGGCGCCCACCCGTGGTTTAGGTGGTCGATCTTGGCCTCTAGGTAAATGTGCAGGAAGTGCTCCTTGGCCCGGTCGTAGGCGTCGTCTTGAGCTTGAATCAGCTCGTCCGCAGAGGCCGTCTCCAGCTCTTCGTACGCCAACTTCGCCATAGCTCAAACTGCCGTGATCTCGCACACATGCTGATCTTGCAGAGAAGCCATCTCGGCTTGAAGGATCGCATGAGCTCCCTCAGCCGCCGTCAGCTCGTCCTTCAGCTTCTTCCCCTCTCAGATGTACCACTCGGCGTTCTGCTTCTCGAGCTGAACCTCCTTCTCCGGGCACTTCCTTAGATGTGCACCGTGCAGCAGCACCTGGCCGAGGAGAATTGAGTTAGACAGGAAATTCATAAAAACTAAGCACAAAGCGGGTAACTAACAAATAATTACCGCGACCTGTGCTTGAGCCCACTTCATGTAGGCCACCTCGGACGTCCAGTCACGCCCCGTAACGAGCTTTTCCGCCACCTCCACCTTAATCTGGCCCTCCGTCATGGTGTCGCCCTCCTTAACCACCCAATCCGGGGCGAACGACCTTAGACCCCTCTTGCCCACCATCTCCTGGGCATCAAGGCGAAGTGCGGGTGTCCCCGCCTTCAGAACCTCTGCCACCTTCTTACTGCTGGAGCTCGGCTCCGACTCCTTCGGCCCCTTAGATGGGTGGCTTCTCTTTGACTTCTTTGGAGGCCACTCTGAAGATCCTTGGTCCGCCCCTTGGGCCGCCCCCTAGGTGGTGTCGGGGCAGCCTTCTCCTTGGCAGCCTTCTCCCTGTTAGCTCTCCTCTTCGCTGCCAAGGCCAGGAGGGCATTCCTCGTCTCGAGGCTCTTCGCACCCATCACTAAAGAAGAAGAAAAATGTTAATATGAAGGCAGAAAATTAAACAAAATGGAAACAAAAACATACAAGGGGGCGCTGGGCTCAGTCCGGCTCGGGCCAGATGTAACTCTGTGACGCGCGGCCAACCGATGTTGTGCCCCTTGACAATTTTATCCACTTTAACCCATTCCTTTTCCGTCAAGTCCCTCCGCCTCGGGGGTTTATGGTTCGGCTTGTAAAAATTCCAAACTGTGGGGTTTTCCCAAGGCGTCTCGCTCCAGACAACGAGGTACTTCTCCTTCCATGCCTTTATCGAGTTCGGGTGGCCGTGCATCACTCTCTTGTGGGGGCATGGCGACATATAAAAGATCCCCTCCATATCTCCGAGTGAGCTCATCCCCAAGACGGTGCAGAAATACTTAAGCCTCAGCTTGACCCCCTTCTCCTGGCACTTTAGGATGAAGCAGACCAGATGCTTCCACGAGTTGGGGTCGTACTGCATCGGACTTAGCTCCTCCACACCTCAGCACCCTCTTGATAAACGGGTGCAGCGGCAATCTCAGTCCCGAGACGAAAGCGTCCTCGGGAAACATACAGAAACTCTTCTCCAACTCAGTAGTTGGACGAAGACTGGGTCGCTCAAACTCCCGAGGAATGAAATAAGCCTCCCTTAATATCAGCAAGTAGTCCGCCTTCAGCACACACTGGACGTTGTCCATCTTTATCAGGGTCCGATCAGATGCACGCTCCCCCGCAGTGAATTGGACAAGTTCCTCAACGTCGTCAGGATATATCCTGATTGACCATGGGTTACTATTAGACAGAGGAGGAACTGCAAGCCCTTCTTTGAGCTCGTCTGCCGTGCTCGGACTGTCCGGTTGAATCCACTTTCTTTTCCTCCTACGGGGGTGAGGCTTCTTCTCCGGAGACGGAGTCGACAACAGGGGCAGAGGGGGGAGACCCGTTTCTTCCTCCCCTACCACTCCCTCGGTTCCTTCTTCGCCCCCCTCCTGATCTCCTTCCTCCTCGACAAGCTCCTCCTCGGACCCCTCCTCAGTCTCCTCCCCTACGACCCCTCTTTCGGCATACGACTTCGCAAAGGGGCCACGTCAAGAACCACATCACTCACGCCCCCGGATACTGAGTCCAAATGTTCTTCCTCTTCCGAAGTAGGGTCGTCTAGGGACCAAGACGTCGACTGTGACTCGACCTCCACCAAACCGCGACCCGAAGAGCTCGCTTCGGAACCGGACCGAGAGCGTGACATAAGAAAACAAAATATAACCTGATTAACGGAAAACAGGAGGAGCACCGTAAAAGTTATCACCGATAGTAAAAAGGTGAAAATTTTTGTTATGAAGAGAGAGAGTGCGAAGTGGAGAAATGAAGAGAGGGGTGGGGGACTTATAGGAGGGGAAGGACTCCTCGAATTCCACAAAAAGATCCTCACCATCCAATCTAGATCATCAAGATCTAATGGCCACTAGGATCTCCAAAAACCTCGATTTCTACCCCCATGATGTCAGCTTGACACGTAAAATTTCGGTTTTACCCTCGGCCTTGTCAGCTGGTACAATGGCTCGGTGTCCTGTGGCAACGGCTCAAGTACTACACTTACTTCATTACCACTACTCCCCCTTCCTCCAACGATAGAGGAGCAAGTTCAGCCTCTTCATTACCAAAGCTTTTCCAACAAGTCTTGGAGTTCGGAGCTCGGTTGTCACCTCGAGCCATACCTTTCCAACAGAGCACTGGTACTCGGAGCTCGGTTGTGACCTCGAGCCATACCAGTGCTTTTCCAAACAAGTTATGGGGCTCGGAGCTCAGTTGTCACCTCGAGCCATACCAAAAATTTTCCAACAAAGCACTGGTGCTCAGAGCTCGGTTGTGACCTCGAGCCATACCAGAGCTTTTTCAACAAGTCCTGGGGTTCAGAGCTCGGTTGTCACCTCGAGCCATACCAAAGCTTTTCTAACAAAGCACTGGTGCTCGGAGCTCGGTTGTGACCTCGAGCCATACCAAAGCTTTTCCAAGAAGTCTTGGGGCTCGGAGCACGGTTGTGACCTCGAGCCATACCAAAGCTTTTCCAACAAGTCTTGAGGCTTGGAGCTCGGTTGTGACCTCGAGCCATACCAAAGCTTTTCCAACAAGTATTGGGAGCTCGGTGCTCGGTGGTAACCTCAAGCCACCCCTAGCTTTCATCACAAGCAGGGGGGCTCATCTCCTGACCCTCGATGCTCGGCTAAGCGAGCCCCTACTTTCGACTCTCGATGCCCTCATAGCTTTTCCAACAAGTATGGGGAGCTCGGCGCTCGGTGGTAACCTCGAGCCACCCATATTTTTCATCACAAGCAGGGGGGCTCGTCTCCCGACCCTCGACGCTCGGCTAAGCGAGCCCCTACGTACGGCTCTCGATGCCCCCATTGCTTTTCCAACAAGTATGGGGAGCTCGACGCTCGGTGCTAACCTTGAGCCACCCCTAGCTTTCACCACAAGCAGGAGGGCTCGTCTCCCGACTCTCGACGCTCGATTGAGTGAGCCCCTACTTTCGGCTCTCGATGCCCCCAAAGCTTTTCCAACAAGTATGGGGAGCTCGGCGCTCAGTGGTAACCTCGAGCCACCCCTAGCTTTCACCACAAGCAGGGGGGCTCGTCTCTCGACCCTCGATGCTCGGCTAAGCGTGCCCCCATAGCTTTTCCAACAAGTATGGGGAGCTCGACGCTCGGTGGTAACCTCGAGCCACCCCTAGCTTTCACCACAAGCAGGGGGCTTGTCTCCCGACCCTCGACGCTCGGCTAAGCGAGCCCCTACTTTCGGCTCTCGATGCCCCCATAGATTTTTCCAACAAGTATGGGGAGCTCGGCGCTCGGTGGTAACCTCGAGCCACACTAGCTTTCACCACAAGCAGGGGGGCTCGTCTCCCGACCCTTGACGCTCGGCTAAGTGAGCCCCTACTTTCGGCTTTCGATGCCCCCATAGCTTTTCCAACAAGTATGGGGAGCTCGGCACTCGGTGGTAACATCGAGCCACCCCTAGCTTTCACCAAAAGCAGGGGGCTCATCTCCCGACCCTCGACGCTCGGCTAAGCGAGCCCCTACTTTCGGCCCTCGACGCCCCCATAGCTTTTCCAACAAGTATGGGGAGCTCGACGCTCGGTGGTAACCTCGAGCCACCCCTAGCTTTCACCACAAGCAGGGGGGCTCGTCTCCCAACCCTCGACGCTCGGCTAAGCGAGCCCCTACTTTCGGATCTCGACGCCCCCATAGCTTTTCCAACAAGTATGGGGAGCTCAACGCTCGGTGGTAACCTCGAGCCACCCCTAGCTTTCACCACAAGCAGGGGGGCTCGTCTCCCGACCCTCGACGCTTGGCTAAGCAAGCCTCTACTTTCGACTCTCGATGCCTCCATTGCTTTTCCAACAAGTATGGGGAGCTCGGCGGTCGGTGGTAACCTCGTGCCACCCCTAGCTTTCACCACAAGCAGGGGGGCTCATCTCCTGACCCTCGACGCTCGGCTAAGTGAGCCCCTACTTTCGGCTCTCGATGCCCCCATAGCTTTTCCAACAAGTATGGGGAGCTCGGCGCTCGGTGGTAACCTCGAGCCACCCCTAGCTTTCATCACAAGCAGGGGGGCTCATCTCCCGACTCTCGATGCTCGACTGAGCGAGCCCCTACTTTCGGATCTTGATGCCCCCATAGCTTTTCCAACAAGTATGGGGAGCTTGGCGCTCGGTGGTAACCTCGAGCCATCCTTTGCTTTCACTACAAGCAGGAAGGCTCGTCTCCCGACCCTCGACACTCGGCTAAGCGAGCCCCTACTTTCGGCTCTCGACACCCCCATAGCTTTTCCAACAAGTATGGGGAACTCAGTGCTTGGTGGTAACCTTGAGCCACCCCTAGCTTTCACCACAAGCAGGGGGGCTCGTCTCCCGACCCTTGACGCTCGGCTAAGCGATCCCCTACTTTCGGCTCTCGACGTCCCTCATACTTTCAAAGAGATCCTCTTCATCCTACCCCGCTAGCCTCTTCAGGAAGATACGAACCACATTTTCACCATACATACTGCTCCGATCTTCATACAAAGGAAAATCACTCCTACACGGCTGGATTACCCAGCCCTCCAGGAGTGGGGGCTCCTGATATGGTTTAGATGACGTGGCCCCTCCTGGGCCACCAGATCCCCTCAAAATACCCCTCTTTCCTGATCATCAGGTCAACATAAGTCCAACCAGCTTCTGCCACGTCAGGCCCACACGCAAACGGGTTCGACCCGGCCGAGCTGGGTCTCAGACCCATTTCTCCTGCCTATAAATACCAGCCCCCCTCCTCACTGTAAAAGGTAATCAAATTTTCTACCCCTGAACCCTAACTACTGTTGTTTTTCCAAGTAACTGACTAGATCGTCGGAGGGCCTGTCGCCGGGACTTTCCCCGGTGTTTCTAGGTAGTGTTCAGGTACCCAGGACTGAGCCGAGCACCGGATCCCCTCAAAAAACCCCTCTTCCCTGATCATCAGGTCAACAGAAGTCCAACGGGCTTCTGCCACGTCAGGCCCACGAGCAAACGGGTCCGACCCGGCCCAGTTGGGTCTCAAACCCGTTTTCCCTGCCTATAAATACCAGGCCCCCTTCTCACTGTAAAAGGTAATCAAAATTTCAATCCCTGAACCCTAGCTATTGTTGCTTTTCCAAGTAACTGACTAGATCGTTGGAGGACCTATCGCCGGGACTTCTCCCGGTGTTTCTAGGCAGTGTGCAGGTACCCAGGACCGAGCCGAGCCCATAAATCTGACCCGAGCTGCAGGTCCGAGTCAAGCACCCGGTCCCCACCTCACTCCTGCTACCCCCGAGTCAACTCCCCATTCCTGCTTCGGAGCTGAGCTACCTGCCTCTGCCTCTCGGCTCCTATTCCAGAGCCTGTCCCACTCCCCAGGGCCAGACCGATGCCAGCACTACGATTTCCATTTCACAAATTACAAGAACTCACACCTGTTGCAGCCACACCCCGAAAACAAACCACATCAATATCGTGTCAAAACCAACCCAAAAAGTTCAATACCAAACTGCCTGAACTTGAAACCACCAATGTCAAGGCGGCTAATTGGTTGAAAGAGAAACCAGTTGAGAAATAGGCACTTTATGCAGATGAAGGTCGATGATACGGCATAATGACTACGAACCTATCTGAAGTTTCCAATTCAGTCTTAAAAGGTGTCTGTAGTTTACCGGTAACTGCGATTGTGGAGATGATCTTTTATCATCTAAATTCTTACTTTACTACTCGTCGACAGGAAGCCAATAAGCTTTTATCTAAAGGGAAGATTTTTGCTCAAAGTGTATAGGAATTGATCGAGATTCGGCATGAGAGAGCAAACCGACATGAGGTTATAATATTTCATCATCAACCTGGAGTTTTTTCTGTGAAAACAGGTCTACGCATGGTAGGTGGAGAACGAAAGGGCGGGAACTTGCACAGTGTTAACTTGGGTACTAAAACATGCACATGTATGAAATTTCAACTATATCATATTCCATGTTCTCATGTATTGGCAGTTTGTACATATCGTGCAATCGATTACAAGCCTTTTGTTGATAAATTTTACCTAGTTACCGCATTAGCACAAACATGGGCTCCCTTCTTTCATCCAACTCTACATCCAGCATATTGGCCTAATTTTGATGGACCACAACTCATAGCTGATGCAAGCTTGCGACGTTGAAGAAAAGGCTGGCCATGATCTACGAGAATTTGCAACGACATGGATGAAAGAGATAGGTCCAGCAGGGGTACGGGCATGAAATGTTCGAAATGTGGGTTGCATAGACACAATAAGCGGCAATGTAGTAATAAAGGATCTCGAAACATTTTAACCACGTCAAATTCCAATGTGTTTGTGTTTGTTTTGTCAACTTTGCAGTAGTTTGTAATTGTTGTATTATGTGATGCGGACTTTCTACTAATTTGTATGCGTTTAATTTTGAACTATGATAATTCCCATTTGTTTCAAAATCATTGGAAGTTGAGAGATTGTGAATGAATTTGGATTCATAGATGTTGGAGTAGATATGAATGTACAGGGCAGACTGCATATGCAGTTCGAATTGGATTTTTTTTCCTCTAAACTAGCTTTCTCAGGAAGCGAGTCCGGTATAAACCTCCTCGCTTTCTGAGAAAGCGAGTTTAGAGTAGAGAGATTTCCACAGCCTAGTTGGTCTATGGAAATTTCCCCACTCAACAGTCACTTTCTCAGAAAGCGATAGGATTTTGCCTACACTCGCTTTCTGAAATAGCGAGTGTAGGCAAAATTCCATCGCTTGCTGAGAAAGCGACTGTTGAGTTGGGAAATTTTCAGAGACTAGCTAGGCTCTGGAAATCTCTCAACTCAACAGTCGCTTTCTCAGAAAGCGATGGAATTTTGCCTACACTCGCTTTCTGAGATAGCGAGCGTTGAGTTGAGAGATTTCTAGAGCCTAGCTAGTCTCTGGAAAATTTCCAACTCAACAGTCGCTTTCTCAGAAAGCAATGAGATTTTGCCTACACTCGCTATTTCAGAAAACGAGTGTAGGAAAAATCCTATTGCTTTCTGAGAAAGCGGCTGTTGAGTTGGGAAATTTCCAGAGACTAGCTAGGCTCTGGAAATCTCTCTACTCTAAACTCGCTTTCTCAGAAAGCGAGGAGGTTTATACCATACTCGCTTTCTGAGAAAGCGAGTTTAGGGATAAAAATTTCCAATTCAAACTGCATATGCAGTCTGCCCTGTATACAACTCAACCCAACTCCAATTCAACAATTCAACAACTCAACTCAACTCCAATTGCAGTCTGCACTTCACCAATACATATATACACTTCACCAATTCAACAATTTCAAAATAAACATCAACACAAAAATTTGATCCAATTCATCAACTTGTGCAATTGCAGTCTGCACTTCACTAATCCATCAACAAATCAATAATTTCTAAATAAACATCAACACAAAAAATAAAACATGCACACTCGCAAACCCCATACTCAATAACGTTCCTTTATACGTTCAAAAATTTAAAAAAGCTCACATATCCACTTCTTTCACCTACATGAATTGATACAAGCACATATATACCCTCCATGGATATATCAAAAACCACATGAATACATATATACACTACCTTCACCTTCACTTACATGAATACATTAAAAAACTTTCAAAAAGAAATGAGTAATGGCTACCTTCACGGATCGGGTGTAAAAAAGTTGGGGGGTCTCCATTGCCTTTTAGCATGTGATGGAGTAGCTTGAGTGACACCGGATAAGGGAATTTGATCCTCTTCATGTAGTTGTGTCCCTTCAACATTTTCTTGTGCCTCGTCAGCTCCAGGTTTATCTTCGGAGTCGCTCTCCATGTTTCTCTGACTATACGGGGGTCTATACACCACTTTTTTAACACGACCACCTCGTCGATTGGTTGGGAATGCAAGAGTGGCTAATGTAGCTCCTTTGCCGACAACATCAGCTTGTGCATGACACAACGCAACCATCTTGCATGCGAAGTCCTTCATCGGTTCAGCAACATTACTCCTCAACACAGCAACACATTCTATCGCCTGTATCCAAGTCCGGGCCATCTACACAATAAGAAAATTTGCAGTTTTAGGTAAAGTGCTTATGTATAAATAAACATAAATTTTACAGAATAATAAATTAACACAACAAAATCTACGATTTTACGAATGGTTGATACCTTCGGTTGGAACATAGGCAATTTCATTGAATGATCATCTGCTGGTTCGGCGGCTCGTCGACGAATCGGGACTTCCACACTAGCTGGAGTTTGCAATATGGGAGAGATATAACGTATAGTCATCCTCTCATACCAAGCCATGTAAGTCTCATGCATCGATGCAACGTACGGAGGAAGGTCACCAAGGATTTCGTCGAACCGGTGCGCATTCCATCTTTCAACATATGTAATCAAACAAGCGGCCCATTTGTGACCGGGTTGTCAACCCATTCCAATAAGAGAATGCATCTCGACATTGTACGGTTCAACAACAGGAATACTTTGAAGCAGACCAAACTGATGTAGCACTTTATTAGCAAAGTAGAATTCGACTGTGCCAAAGTTGATTAGAGGTGCCATTGTCAGACACATCTCACGTCTATACAAACAAATAGGCGGTAGTCGACCCAAACGCTCCTTCGTGTAAGGCTGCCACACGACACAATAATCTGTTAATCTATCCAATTCATCTCGTAAGTACGTCAGGCATATGTTTGGGTTCGTCTTCCATGTGAGATTCCCGGACCAGTACACACCTAGTGGAGGTAACATGTGTTGGTCCTCGGGGACATGCATCCAATTGGGTGATTGCCTACTCACTATGGGCCGACCAACATGAATACTTTCCCAACTCCAAACTTGAAGCAAGATCATTGGTCTATTCATCTGCACCGAACCAAGATTGCAGTTGCATAAACTCTTGTACAGTGAGGCCAACGCGGCACTACCCCAACTGTATACTCCGACTCTTTGCAGATCAGTAATCAATGGCAAGTATATCAACGACACCGAATGACCGGTCGAGTTCGGGAACATCACGCTTTCAAATAGTGTCAAGATTTATGCCTACAATAGCACTCAACCTCGACCTCAGTCGAATCCTCATTCAACTTATTCTTGAAAGTCTCCTTCAACCACTTCAAGCAAATGAATTTTCCATTTACTGCCCTGTTTCGACTTCTACACTGAGATATTGTTCCACAAGATATACCGGCTCGAAGTCCATCGTCCCGGTCTTTAACATCCCGTATAATTTATTTTAATTAAAAATACTTTTTCAAAATTTTTGCACATGCAACACACGTGTACTCTATTTTTGTTCGTTCCTCTCAATTGTATTTATTTTGTAGTATGCATGAATCCTTTTTTTTTCACTATCTTTTATTTAGTCTTTTATTAAACCCCTAAACCTAATAACCCATTGAATAAATAAATTAATTTTTAATTATAAGAGTAATTAATTAATATTTTTTTGTGTGTGTACTCGTGCATGTGCACGTGCACGTGTTTTCGAGTTAGTGGAGAGTGGTGTGCAGTTGGAGAGAGAGTGGGCCGCAACTCGGGTGTGTGTGGAAGTGGGGAGGAAACGCGGAGTTGGTTTTATAACGGAACATTAAGATCCTATATAAATTTATTCATTCACCCCTACTCTATCTATCCACTGTTAACAAAACAAAAAAACAAAAAAAAACTATTTTCACTAAATTACCGTGAGTAATTAAGAGAGGAGGTGAGAAGAGGCAGAGTGCTCGGAGGCTTTCGGAGTTGGGTTTGTGGCTTGATTTTTTGGAGTTCGGAGTACTTTTTGAAGGCGGAATTATTTTTTGCACTCTCCTAATAGGTGGGTGATCTTTTATGCTTTCTAAATTATTGAATAGTTGTATGTGTAGATTACCCTACAATTAAATTGCTAATGTAGAATTGTTTAGTTTTCTCTCGTGAATTGTGATGTGTGTGATAGTAGATCCTCTAAAAGTTTAAGTAAAGTGTTGGTTGATTAAAATGGACTTGAAGGAGTTAAAATTTGTGCGAATCAGCATGCGAAATTGTTGACTTGTGTTCACTTTAGAAAAGTAAATGGTTTATGAGTTTATTCACCATGAGAAAAATTCTCGTATTATTATTGGACATGAAAAAGTATATTTTTATTGAGTAAAATTGACATTTCACAAATTATAGCGACATTCGAGTTACTTTTCACGCAGTGAAAATTTTCAATTGTGTGGATCTATTATTGCACTAGAATTCATTTTACTGTTCTCAAATTATTTTTGGAGTGCGTGAGTTCGTCTATTCGGTGTTGTGAATTGTTGTTCCAAAAGAGTAAAATTTTAACAGAGGGTAATAGAGAGGGTTTGAGCATATAAAACTTATTTTTGAATACTTTCACCGTGGGCGCACTTGCCCTGTGGTTGGGCGTTGGGCTGTTTTCTTGCTGGCTCTGGGTTCGAGTCCTTGTGTTCTCTGACTTGTGTTCTTAAAACATATTTTTCGAGTCTTTGAGTTCTCTGACTTGGGTTCAAAAATATTTTTTTTGGAATATCTGAGTTCTCTGACTTGAGACTTAAACCATTTCTGAGAAATGGTGTTCTCTGACTTTAGTTCTTGAAACATTTTTTTGAGAAATGGTGTTCTCTGACTTGGGTTCTTAAAACATATTTTTGAAGTCTTTGAGTTCTCTGACTTGGGTTTTAAATTTAAATTATAAGAAGATTTAATTTTTGACAATGCAATTGACTTTCCTCCTAAGTGAGATTTTATAATTATTGTTTGAGTAAGAATACTTGAAGGTGTATAAATTACGGTGTGTGATTAAATTTGAAGTGACTACTCCATATTATGAGTTCATGAAAGGAAACGTTGTTTGTTTTGAAAGAATTGTGATTAAGTGAATGAATTGAATTTCATGAGGTTGATTAAGTTGAAGATATGAATATGACAAAGTTTAATACATGATTATTAAAGGGTATGAGTATCCATGGATTCTAGTACATAGAAGGATGCGATCTAGAGGTTTAGTGAGACCCCGGGTACCGGCAAATGTTGAACTAAATGATTGATTTATTTTGAGCTATGGCTAGGTGAGCTATCTCGGTATTTGTGATTAAGTCCGGTAGGGGGTAAAGCTAACTTTAGGTGTTGTAATTGATTCATGTCTTGAACTTAAGAACTAGGCACTAAGTGAAGATGTAGTAAACTTAGGCAAACGTAAGTGGAGCGCTTCTATATAATTGGGCGGTGGATTCCGGGACTATAGACCCAGTCGGGCGGAGGATTCCGGAACTGTGGTTGCTTCGATGGAGACGAGTTATTATTTTAAATCCGGGACTATGCGTAGTCGGGAGGATAGTTTACCGTACTCCAGTGTATATACGTATACCGGGGCTAAAGGGGCACTTGCGGGATGTTCGCACGATGAGGAGTCTGTATAACAATCGGACAGTGGATCTCCAGGACTGGGAACCGTTCTCGTGGAATGTCTAAATTTTGTTTTATTACTGGATAGTTGTCATAGCGAGGGATCGAACCCTTTAATGTGAAGTACGTAGGTGCTTGCCCTCGGACCTCTGTAGTATGGGATGCATAAAATTCGAACAAGTATGCATTAGTGTCATCTTAGTGTAAAATATCTGCATTAGGCATTAAGGCATTAAGGCATTGCATACACTTACATGTTTAGAGTAGTCACTTTTAACACTTTATTTTACATTCAAGTTTGTGGTTTGTTAAAATATTAAGATCGTTATACTTTCAGCATAGCGAGGATGGCCGTATATAATATTTTCGTCGGTTGTAAGCCACTGACGTGCCCACAGTTTTATATGCAGGGTTGAATTTTTTTCATGAAGATATAAAGTTGATATGCTGTTGTTGATCTATTTAAATGTTAAAGATGTTGCAATTGTATATTATTTTTCATTATTGTACTTTATTTTACCTTCCGCTGTGTTATAAATGTAAAGGACTCTGTTGTATTATAAAAAGTTCAAATTTTCTTGTACATTGTACGAAGTGAAGTGTAAAGATCATGTGGAACTTCGAATTCAGACTTATTTGGAATTTGGGGTGTTACACGGTCACTGTCTGCCTATCGACTGGAAGACTTGTGAGTACGGAGACGTCCTGTTGTGCTACGGTTATCTCCTCGACCGGCAAGTGGAAGGAGTGGGTTTCAGGCCACCATCTCTCAAGAAGTGCGGTAAGAAGAGGCCGATCACATTTAATCGAGCTCAGCAATCCAATACCGTATAAGTCGCAGTCCCGTAGAATCTCGTGAATCTGTGGGTGCATAGGAAGTGTATTGTGCCCTCTAAATGTACACTCCTTAGATTCGCCTTCTCACACGGCTTTTGAACGGTGTTGCAATTGAAGAGTAAGCAGTATAGGGTCGAGGGAACCTGGACCTCCAAGAGGAACATAAGCTGATGAAGAAAGGGATGATGAAGAAGGGCCAGCCTTATCTAGTGAAGCGGTTGGATTAGTTGAGATATACACAACAGTAAAATTTTAATCAATACACCGATATTACATTTTATTGTATGATAATCAAACTAATCGAATACAAACAATTATTCACTTACATTATTACGCTCAGTTCTGCCACGACCACGTCCACCGCGAGGAGGTGGGCCAAAAGAAGTACGTGGTCCGTCGCCTCGAGTACTTGGAGGTCTACTACTCATTCCTTCCTCCACATTACCCCACGTGCATGCCATTTATAATTGTTGCCGCTAAATTTGGTGTGGGGGCAAACAGATGAATTTGTGGATTCTTAGGGTAACTGAATAGTAAACCTGTATACCTGTTCCGTCGGGCTTCGATCGTCGCTCCCACCGTGCACCTGCAAAAAGTGCGAGACACCGGGGTCGTTCCCGGTGACGCACCCTCCGACGCTCAAGTCAGTAACCAGAAATGATTATGAGAGAGCGTTTAACTAGCGAAAGATTGATTACCTCTCAATGGAGATGGGTGGGGGGTATTTATAGGCGTCTTAGAGAACAGTTTAGGAATGTAATCCCCGTGGTCTGATATGGTATAATCTCCTTGTAAACAGATTAGGAAAGTAATCTGATAAGGTATATTCCTGTAATCAGATAAGGAATTTAATCCCCAAATCCCGGTGAAAAGATTGACGTTCATTAGGATCGTTGATCAAGATTGATCAGGGATCCTGATTTTATCTTGTTGGGTTAGGTGTGCAGCGGGTTAAAACCCGCACCCTCTTGTTAGTGGGTCCATTCGTGGGTTATTGGGTTCCCGGGGGGGAAGATCCAAGACCCATTTTGGACCCTTTTTGTAGAGGAATTACCGTTTTGCCCTTGGGCTTCAAGATTCGTACCTGATTTGGACGATCCCGATTAAACCCCATTTTTAGCCATATCACGAGCCCCCCACTCCTAAAGACTGAGTGTGATCAGACTTTAAGGAGTAGTCTAACCGTTTCAGTGGCTAGTGGAGTTGTATCGGGAACTAAATGGAACATTGCTAAATCGCGAAGGAGGTGGTATGGTGATTTTTCCTGCGGATGGGACTCTTGAACCGGCGTTGTGCTCTTTTTAGTTGGCGGTTTTGGCCGTCTCCGTTTGTTGGGAGCTGGTGCCAAGGACGCCGAACCCACGCATGCGATGCAGTCGGCGCCGCGGACATTCGGCAGCCGATGCCGAACTCATATGGCGCTGAACTCGCCCCCGTAAAACGGTCGGCGACAGGAGTGCTCGGCGGATGGTGCCGAGCTGAATGGACGCCGAACTCACGCCCGTAAAATGGTCGGCGGCACGAGTGCTCGGCGGATGGTGCCGAGCTGAATTGACGCCGAACTCACGCCCGTAAAACGGTCGGTGGCACGGGCGCTCGGCGTGGGTGCCGAACTGAAATGGTGCCGAACTCACGCCCGTAAAACGGTCGGTGGCACGAGCGCTCGGCGTGGGTGCCGAACTCACGCCCGTAAAACGGTCGGCGGCGCGGGTGTTCGGCGTGGGTGCCGAACTGAAATGGTGCCGAACTCACTCCCGTAAAACGGTCGGTGGCACGAATGCTCGGAGTATGGTGCCGAGCTAAAATGGTGCTGAACTCACGCCCGTAAAACGGTCGGCGGCACGGGTGTTCGGCGTGGGTGCCGAACTCACTCCCGTAAAACGGTCGGTGGCACGAGTGCTCGGAGGATGGTGCCGAGCTAAAATGGTGCCGAGCTCACGCCCGTAAAACGGTCGGTGGCACGAGCGCTCGGAGTATGGTGCCGAGCTAAAATGGTGCCGAGCTCGCGCCCGTAAAACGGTCGGTGGCACGAGCGCTCGGAGTATGGTGCCGAGCTAAAATGGTGCCGAGCTCACGCCCGTAAAACGGTCGGTGGCACGAGCGCTCGGCGTGGGTGCCGAACTGAAATGGTGCCGAACTCACGCCCGTAAAACGGTCGGTGGCACGAGTGCTCGGCGTGGGTGCCGAACTGAAATGGTGCCGAACTCACGCCCGTAAAACGGTCGGTGGCACGAGCGCTCGGCGTGGGTGCCGAGCTGAAATGGTGCCGAACTCACGCCCGTAAAATGGTCGGTGGCACGAGCGCTCGGCGTGGGTGCCGAACTGAAATGGTGCCGAACTCACGCCCGTAAAACGGTCGGTGGCACGAGTGCTCGGCGTGGGTGCCGAACTAAAATGGTGCCGAACTCACGCCCGTAAAACGATCGGTGGCACGAGCGCTCGGCGTGGGTGCCGAACTGAAATGGTGCCGAACTCACGCCCGTAAAACGGTCGGTGGCACGAGCGCTCGGCGTGGGTGCCGAACTGAAATGGTGCCGAACTCACGCCCGTAAAACGGTCGGTGGCACGAGTGTTCGGCAGCTTGTGCCGAGGTTTCTGACTTATCTTTTTTAGGTGGAATTTTGGCGGCTTCGACAGTACTTGGGGATGTGATCCTCTGGGCTTCTGACAGATGTGACGTCGTCTGAGCTTCTGATAGATGTGACGTCCATTAATGCCGCCTCCTGGGCTTCTGCCAGACGAGATGGTCATTAATGAGCCGTCCGGATCGGCGTGAAGAACAAGGCGACGTTTGGAGCCTCTTTTTGTCGTTTTGTGGGGGTGGGCCTGCAGTGAAGGCCCATTTACCTCGATTGAAGTGCTGGCTCCTCTATAAAATCCTCACCCCCTCCTCATTTTTTACTTTCTAAGTTTTCGCTCGTGTCTTAGTCTGCTTTTGAGAGAGCTCCAGGTGATCACTGACCGTTTTCCGGTGAAGTTCCCGACGAGATCCGCCTTTCAAGGTAACTTTTATATTTATCTTCTAAACATGTCTGTCTCCCACACTTCTTCTTCGTCCGAGCCCTCCCTTGGAGTCGCCGGAGCTCCAACTTCGAGTCGAGCTGCCGAGGGCAAGAAGGTGTTCGGCAAAGATTCTGTTGTGGTGGATCCGAAGCGCATGGGGGAGTTCGGCAAGTTGTCGGGACCGTTGACGGGGCTCCATAGGGTTAGAGAACTCCCAGAGGACCAGGCCGAACGGATAGTGCACGGGAGGGCGAGGACGTTCGAGGAGAATGCGGCGAGGGAGACGACGGAGGCCGATGAGACGGTGTCGATCCTCACCGAAGAGGACTTAGGGGTGATTCGGGACTGCTTCCAGATCCTGCAGGAGTACGAGCTTATGCTGCCGGGCCCCGGGGTTAGGGCCAACTCGCCGTTGCCGGTGACCATATGTTGCTGGCCGGTCGACGCCTTTATCGCCGGAGCTCGGCTACCTCTCCATCCGTTCGCGGTAGCGGTCCTAAGTTGGTTCGGGGTCAGCCCCATCCAACTTATGCCGAACGCGTGGAGAGTCATAAACGGCTTCGTACTTCACTGCCAAGCGGAGGGGATTCGGCCGGAGCTGAACGTGCTTCGGACCATCTATCAGCTGCATCAAGGGAATAGGTCGGCATACTGGTACTATCTGACTCCGAGGCATGGGGGGAGGCTTGTCGGATGTCCGGACTCTATCAAGTTCTGGCGCGAGAAGTATCTTCTGGTGCGCAGCGCGGAGGCCTGGCCTATCCCTGTTGGTTGGGTGGAAGGTGTTCCGAAGAGGGTGAAGGCGCCGCCGACGCTTCGACCCGACGAGGAGGACGCCGTACGGGTGCTTCTAGATCGGCCGAAGTATGACTGGAGGGAGTTGACCGAGGACGTCCTGTATGAGGGAGGGCTCGCTCATGTTAACCCCAGTACGCGGCTTCTTTTATTTACTGCCTTCGTTTTTTCTTTTTGTACTTCATTTTTCTTGTCTTGTTCCGAGCTAACCAACTTGACTTGTGGCGCAGAGCAAATGGACTATCAAGCAGTGCTGGCATTGAGGACGGGCCTCGCCAACAAGGCTCCGAGGAAGAGGAAGAGGGTGGTGTCGAAGCAGCCGGCGTCCAAGGCTCCGAAGGTCACCGAGGTGGCCGAAGAGGTAGAGATCCTGGAGAGCCATGTTGCTGAGGTCGGGGTTGCTTCGTCGTCGACCAAGGTCGGCGAGTTCCCCGTTTCCGCGGCCCTCACCATGGCGACGCCGCCGTTGACGAAGGCGGCAGAGGAGCTTCTGACCGAGGCTCATAAAAGGATCCACGTCCCGGACTGGCAGGTTCGGAAACACGACGGGTTCCTTGGCAATTCTTTGGCGAGTATGGAGGCCATCAAGCACCTCGCCACGCCGAAGGATCGGGCGGCCATGGAGGCCGGACGGGAGGGAGACGACGTCATCGAGATAGCGCGCTCGGCGGTGTCGGTGAGTGTTGAACCCCTTCTCCCCCCTTTTCATGCCGAACTTCTTAAGTTGTAATTTCTATGAATTTCTGCATTCTCTTCGCAGATCGTTGTTCACTTCGGGCACCTCACCGAGAGGTTGGCGGCTCAGGAGAAGGAGATGAAGAAGGAGAACGACCAAGCTCGGAAGGAGAAGGCCCAGATCCGTAGCGAGCTCGACAAACTCGAGCTAAACTTCGAGGCGAAGTCGACGAGGGTGGCCTACCTCGAGGACAGGGTCAAGACGCTGGAGGACCAACTTCTTCAGCAGAAGGAGGAGGCGACCAGGCAGTTAGGGGAGGCGGTCGAGGCCAAAGCGGCGGCAGTGAAGAAGGCGGAGGATGCGACTATGGAGAAGGCGCAAAGCTACCTCGCCCAAAATATGGCCAAGGCCTTCGCCGACGCCCTCGCCCGGGTGACGGAGGCCTACCCCAACGTGGACGTCTCGGGTTGGAGGCTTTTCCCGGGGCACGTTGAAGGCTTCGACCCCGAATCGGAGGGGGAAGAAGAAGAAGAGGAGG
Organism: Hemerocallis citrina; assembly: GCA_017893485.1. NCBI lineage: Eukaryota > Viridiplantae > Streptophyta > Magnoliopsida > Asparagales > Asphodelaceae > Hemerocallis > Hemerocallis citrina. Next base: position 224,613,728 of record CM030360.1, on the reverse strand, counting down.
AGAGGGGCGACGACGAGCCTTTGGTCGATCCCCCGGTCGGGGCACAGGGGTCGGTGGTTACCCCCTTGGCGACGGCGGCCCCTTCGGAAGTGGCATCTCCGACCCCCACTCGCCGCCCCGGAAAAGAGGTCGAGCCCTGACTTCGTTTGTCGTTTCTCTCTCTTTTTTTTTTGTTTTGCTTTCGACGTGTAATGCCTAATAGCGGACTGGCCACCGCTACCCTTTTTGCTATGAATGAAAAACGTAACTTTTTGGGCTCGATTTCGTGTCTTTGTCCGTTGATTGTTGAGTGTTCGAGCGTTCGTTTGAAAGAGATGCCCGAAGTCTGGGACTTAGACAATGCCTGAATTTTTGTTGCTTGTTTGCGTTTCCTTTTCAGCTCGTCGTGGTTTCCCAAGGGGTCGAGCATACGGGTTCGGATGACAAGGTTCGCACCGAGGCCGGCCTCGGGGCGACGAGGCTAAGTCTGGCGAGGTGTAGAGAGCGACTTTACGAAGTCGAGCTGGGACTGCGCCGAGCTGAAAGCGAGCGAAGCCAGCTCCAGCTCATCTTAGGGCAGCGGGACAGCGACATTCGGCGCCTAGAAGGCAGGATTGCCGAGATGGCCCCCTCGGGTAAAGACGAGGGCTCGCCGACAGCCTTTACCAGCAGTCTTCGGACCCAGTGCTTTCGCCACACATTGTCGAAGGTGACGGCGGAGAGAGACAATCTGCTTTCGGAGATTCAGCACTTGCAAACTGTGGAGACTGAGCTTCGGACGGAAGGAGAGGAGCTGACGACCAAGGTGGTCAAGCTTACCGCTGAACGGGATGAATTGGCTGCCGAAGTCGATGTGTTGAAGAGAGCCACTATTGATAGGAGCATCGAAGTCACTCATCTTCGTCATCTCATTGCGGGCCATGTAGGCGTTCCGAGCTCGGCAGTACTGGCCTGCTTCGAGGCCGAGGCGCAAGATGGCTCATTGAGGGGCCGGATCTCCGAACTGGAAGCAGAGGTAGCTCGCCTCAGACCGCGCTCGGGGCCAATTAATGTGAGGAGCACTTCATGCACCCGAGCGGAGAGCGATCGTGGCATCACTTTTTACGAGATGGCGACCCGTGCGCGCCTCGGTCATCCGAGCCCGGGGGATGCGCAGAGCTCGGTGGCCATTTCGTCGAGCGGCGCATCCGTTGGCGTGGCTGCCAGAAGCAGTGCCGAGGACACGTCCCAACTTGCTGGCCTGGGATCGGGTTCCGGAGGCAAACGCCGTCGACCTCAAGTGTCCTTGAAGAGGAGTATCCCTGCGCCTCGAAGGCGTTGATGGCTCCGAGTTCAGAGTCTTGTAATTTTCGCTTTTTAGCTCCTTGTAATCTTGATGTATGTAAGGGTTGCTTTTAATAAAATTGAAGTCGATTCAATTGTCGCCGTATTGTTGTTGCCCAATTTTTGCTCTAGTTGTGGGGTTGTGGAACCGAGGTTTGAGACTTAGAGTTTTTTTTTTTGAAAATCTTGTCTGTCGAACTCAAGCCCGTAATACGGTCGGTGGCAAGAGCGCTCGGTGGGTGGTGCCGAACTCACGGCCGTAATGCGGTCGGCGTCAAGAATGCTCGGCAGCTTGTGCCGAGGTTTGAGACTTGTTGAATTTTAAGTGGTCTTGACTGCCGAACTCACGCCCGTAAAACGGTCGGTGGCAAGAGCGCTCGGTGGGTGGTGCCGAACTCACGGCCGTAATGCGGTCGGTGTCAAGAACGCTCGGCAGCTTGTGCCGAGGTTTGAGACTGGTTGAATTTTAAGTGGTCTTGACTGCCGAACTCACGCCCGTAAAACGGTCGGTGGCAGGAGCGCTCGGCGTGGGTGCCGAACTTACGCCCGTAATACGGTCGGTGTCAAGGACGCTCGGCAGCTTGTGCCGAGGTTTGAGACTTGTTGAATTTTAAGTGGTCTTGACTGGCGAACTCACGCCCGTAAAACGGTCGGTGGCAGGAGCGCTCGGCGTGGGTGCCGAACTTACGCCCGTAATACGGTCGGCGTCAAGGACGCTCGGCAGCTTGTACCGAGGTTTGAGACTCCGAACCACCGTGTGGTTAGTTTCAGGGATGCAGGATCAGTTACGAATAGCGAGCTGCTTCCGGTCTGCTTATAAGCGAACTTGCGAAGTAGAATCGAGCCAAGTGTTGGACTCCGATCCATTCAACGGCTGTGGGAGCAATTCCGAATGGCGAACTACTTCTAGCTCGCTTAGGAGCGAGCTCGCGAAGTAGAATCGAGCCAAGTGTTGGACCCCAGAACCATCGTTAATTCAGGAGGCGTAGGAGCAATTCCGAATGGTGAATCACTTCTAGCTCGCTTAGTAGCGAACTTGCGAAGTGGAATCGAACCAAGTGTTGGACTCCGTACCATTCAACGGCTGTGGGAGCAATTCCGAATGGCGAACTACTTCTAGCTCGCTTAGAAGCGAGCTCGCGAAGTAGAATCGAGCCAAGTGTTGGACTCCGGAACCATCGTCAATTCAGGAGGCGTAGGAGCAATTCCGAATGGTGAATCACTTCTAACTCGCTTAGTAGCGAACTTGCGAAGTGGAATCGAACCAAGTGTTGGACTCCGTACCATTCAACGGCTGTGGGAGTAATTCCGAATGGCGAACTACTTCTAGCTCGCTTAGGAGCGAGCTCGCGAAGTAGAATCGAGCCAAGTGTTGGACTCCGGAACCATCGTCAATTCAGGAGGCGCAGGAGCAATTCCGAATGGTGAATCACTTCTAGCTCGCTTAGTAGTGAACTTGCGAAGTGGAATCGAACCAAGTGTTGGACTCCGTACCATTCAACGGCTGTGGGAGCAATTCCGAATGGCGAACTACTTCTAGCTCGCTTAGGAGCGAGCTCGCGAAGTAGAATCGAGCCAAGTGTTGGACTCCGGAACCATCGTTAATTCAGGAGGCGTAGGAGCAATTCCGAATGGTGAATCACTTCTAGCTCGCTTAGTAGCGAACTTGCGAAGTGGAATCGAACCAAGTGTTGGACTCCGTACCATTCAACGGCTGTGGGAGCAATTCCGAATGGCGAACTACTTCTAGCTCGCTTAGGAGCGAGCTCGCGAAGTAGAATCGAGCCAAGTGTTGGACTCCGGAACCATTGTTAGATTAGAGAGTTAAAAGCAGAGAGATGTAGTAGCAGTGAAAATACGAAAAAAACTTTATTTATTAATATCTAATGATCGGCTGCTTCTAAAGTTGCTAGCCATTATTACAATGAAGAAATAAATAAAAAGAAAAATCACTACTAGTAAGAGGAAGCGAAAGGTTCGACATCTCGAGTTACTTAGAGAGGCGCAGGTGCCTTTTCTTGGTATTTCAAAAGATGGTCGGCATTCCAAGTCCTGAGAATTTCTCTGCCTTCGAGATCTTCTAGCTTGTATGCGCCGGGGCGGATCACTTTTGAGATTTTGTACGGTCCCTTCCAGTTCGGGGCCAGTTTGCTTTTCTGTCCGGGGAACGAGATGGCCAATTTTCGGAGGACTAGATCCCCCTCTTTGAGGTCCGTTGGACGGACCCTTTTGTTGTAGGCTAGCTCGATCCTCCTTCGATAAGCTTGTTGGCGTATGGCCGCTCTCTCTCGGATTTCATCTATCAGATCTAAGCTCGCTCTGAGCTCTCTAGCGTTCTGCTCTTCTTCATAGGCTATCAGACGAGGAGAGGGTATCCCTACTTCCAGGGGGATGATGGCCTCGGCCCCATAGGTGAGATTAAATGGGCTCTCGCCTGTTGGGGTCCGCTTGGTGGTACGGTGATTCCAGAGCACATTCGGTAGCTGATCGACCCACAGCCCTTTGGAACACTTGTCTAATCTCTTCTTGATGCCTGAAAGAATCTGTCGGTTGGCATTCTCGGCCTGGCCATTCGACTGAGGATGGGAGACGGAGGAGAATCGGTGCTGTATGGAGAGGTCTTCACATAGAGCTCGGAAGGCGGCTCCAGTAAACTGTGTCCCATTATCCGTGACTATGACTCGGGGAACGCCGAACTGGCAAATCACACTTTTCCAGAAGAATTGAACGACCCTATGCTCGGTGATTGTAGCCAGGGGCTCGGCTTCGATCCATTTAGAAAAGTAGTCGACCGCCACGACTAGGAATTTTAGCTGTCCGGGGGCCGTTGGAAACGGCCCTAGTAAATCCATCCCCCACATGGCGAAGGGGATAGGACTTGATAGGGAGGCGAGCGGTGCTTGTGGAAGGCGTCGGATGTCTGCATACTTTTGACAGGAGCTGCATTGCCGAACGTGTCGTTCGGCGTCCCGTAGGAGAGTGGGCCAGTAATACCCATAGTTTAACACTTTGCGCGCTAGAGCCCTGGAGCCAGAATGGGCCCCGCCGATGCCCTCATGGAGCTCTTGCAGGGCATAGTCGGCTTGTCTGGGGGAAAGGCACCGTAGGTAAGGTCGACCATCCACCTGGGTGAAGGAGCGTTTATATAAGATGCCTTCGATGAAAGTAAAACGCTCGGCTCGGGTCTTGACTCTTCGTGCTTCCCTCGGATCTTCAGGGAGGAGTTCGTCCCTCAAGAATTCGACAATGGACTTCATCCAGTTGTCTTCGAGGAGGACGGACAACGTCTCAACGGAGTCCGGTGCTTCGTCCTCTATGCTCGGCTTCAGGAGGACTTCTATCAGCACGGTCTGTTCCAGGCCTTGAAGGGAAGAGGAGGCTAACTTGGATAAGGCGTCGGCCTGAGCATTTTCCTCTCGGGGGATCCTTTGGATGAGAGCCTCGTCAAACAGCGCCATGAGGCTTTTTACTTTGGACAAGTATTTAACCATTCTATCATCGCGGGCTTCATACTCGTCGAGGACCTGATTGACGACCAACTGGGAGTCGCTGAAGATCTGTAGCCGTTGTGCCCCAGCATTTCGGGCCATTCGAAGTCCGACGATTAGCGCTTCGTATTCGGCCTCGTTGTTCGAGGCTTTGAAGTTTATGCGGAGGGAGTATTGGAGGATGAAGTCATCTGGGCCTGCCAAGATGACTCCTGCCCCGCTTCCCTCGTTGCAAGAGGACCCGTCGACGTAGACCGACCAGACGGGGGGTCCCTTTGCTGCTTGGTTAGACTCGGGGATCGTAGTTTCAACTATGAATTCGACTAGTGCCTGTGCCTTGATCGCGGTCCGAGGCTGATAGGTTATATCATGTTGGCTCAGCTCGATCGACCACTTCATGAGGCGACCAGAAGTCTCGGGCTTGTGAAGGACCTGTTTCAGCGGCTGGTCGGTAAGGACGACCACCGAATGGGACTGAAAGTAGGGTCGAAGCTTTCTCGCGGCCATTACCAGGGCGTAGGCCACTTTCTCAATCGGGTACCGGAGCTCGGCGTCCCGAAGTACCTTGCTGACGTAGTAAATGGGCTTCTGAGCCCTTTCTTCTTCTCTGACTAAGACCGCACTGAGTGTCTGCTCAGAAGCTGCTAGGTAGAGGTAGAGCGGTTCGCCAGGTATAGGTTTGCTGAGAAGAGGTGGATTGACGAGGTATGCTTTGAGCTGGTCGAATGAGTCCTGTTGCTGCTGCCCCCACTCGAATCCTTTAGCCCCCCTGAGGGCTTTGAAGAACGGGAGGCACTTCTCCCCGGACTTCGACAACAAACGCCCTATGGCGGCTAAGCGACCTGTCAACCTTTGAACTTCCTTGACATTTCTAGGAGGGGCCATGTCCAGTATGGCCTTGATCTTCTCCGGATTTGCCTCTATTCCTCGTCGGCTAACCATGAAGCCGAGGAACTTGCCTGATGAGACGCCGAACGCACACTTGTTCGGGTTGAGTCTCATATTGTGCTTTCTTAAAACATCAAATGCTTCTTGGAGGTCGGTCACATGATCAACACCTCGGATACTTTTCACAAGCATGTCATCGACGTACACTTCCATGTTCCTGCCTATCTGAGCCTGAAAAACTTTGTTGACGAGGCGCTGGTATGTTGCCCCTGCGTTCTTTAGACCGAATGGCATGACTCTGTAGCAATAAAGACCTTGGTCGATCACAAAAGATGTCTTAGGGATATCCGGCGGGAACATCCTTATCTGATTGCAACCCGAGAAAGCGTCCATGAAGCTTAGGAGCTCATGTCCCGAGGTTGCGTCAATCAGAGTGTCGATGCTCGGTAGAGGGAAGGGATCTTTGGGACAGGCCTTGTTGAGGTCGGTGAAATCAATGCAAATTCTCCAGGTCCCATTGGACTTCTTCACCATTACCACGTTTGACAACCATTCAGGGTAATTTACCTCCTGTATAAATCGGGCCTTCAGCAATTTATCTACTTCCTCTTTGATAGCAAGCTGACGCTCGGGGGCGAACTTGCGCCTCTTCTGCTGAACCGGTTTGGACCCCGGATCAACGCTGAGGCGGTGGACCAAGAGTTCTTCGGAGATGCCAGGCATGTCGGCAGCTGACCATGCAAAGAGGTCTTGGTTGGCTCGGATGCATTTTACAATATCTGAGTATAGGGCGGACGGAAGGGTCTTGCTTATGAAGAACTTGCGGGCCGGCTCTTGTTCGGAGAAGGGCACCTCCTCCAGTTCATCCACAGGCTCGGAGGTCGGTTTTGCCGTGTCTTGAGGAATTTCCAGGGTCTCTAAGGAGAGGACGGGCCCAAGGGTCGAGGTCATGTAGCATTTCCGGGCCTGCTCCTGATTTCCCCTTACTTCCCCGACCCCAGACCGGGTGGGGAACTTCATCTTCAGATGGTACGCCGAGGGGACAGCTTCTAGAGCTGCGAGGCCTGGCCGACCCAAAATGACGTTGTAGGCGGCGGGAACATCCACCACCATGAAGTCCATAGGTTCTGTCCGGGTGGTAGGAGTTTGGCCGGTAGTTACATCGAGGGTGATCACCCCTTCAATAGTTACCGGAACCCCCGTGAACCCGTGGAGAGTGTAACCGGCGGGCTTGAGTCTATCTCTGGAGAGCTTTAGGCCTTTGAAAGCGGAGAGGAAGAGGATGTTGACGGAGCTGCCGTTGTCTACTAAGATCCTCTCCACCTTGAAATTCGCCATGTGGAGGCTAATGACGAGGGCGTCACAATGCGGGGTCCGAATTCCCTCGAGATCTTCGTCGGAGAATGTGACTGGTACTCCGAGTCCTTTGGGAGGAGGGGTGGCTCGGACCGAGTTGACTTCTCTTATAAAGGCTTTTCGAGAGGAATTCGAGGAGCCCCCCATTGGGCCCCCGTGAATGAGGTGGAGGACTCGTTCTTCCTCGAAGTCTGGCGTTTCTTCTCTTTCTGGACGCTTGTTAGCCCCCCGAGGTGGAGGAGGAAGTTCCGCTTGGTCTTTTCTCACAAACCTGGCCAGCTGCCCTCTCTGGATAAGGGCTTCGATTTCGTTTTTCAGAGCACGGCAGTCGTTGGTATCATGACCATGGTCTCGGTGATAGCGGCACCATTTCTCTTTATCTCTCCTTTTTGCCGGGGTGTTCATTCTCGGAGCAGGGGGTAAGACTCCCTCTTTTTCAACTTCCATGAAGATGGTGGAGATGTTAGTAACGAGGGGAGTGAACTTTTCAAATCTAGGAGGAGGTCGGCACTGGCCGGCATTATCTTTCTGGAGCTTCCTGGCCCCCTCTTCTTCTTCCGCCCCCTTCCTCTTAAACCCGGAGGTAGAACCCTCCCGGTGGGGTTGTTGCTCGGCCTCTTCGGCCCGGATGTACTTTTCAGTGCGGAGGAGTAGGTCGGAAAAGTCATGAGGTGGTTTCTTGGCGAGGGAGGAGCGGAGGTTGGAATTGAGGACATTGGATTGAAATGCTACCGTAGCGACCGACTGGTCCAGAGATGCTATGGTCCTGGCTTCAGCTGTGAACCTCTTCACATAATCTCTCAGCTTTTCGCCCTTCTTCTGGTGAAGGTGCAAGAGGGAGATGCTGGTCTTCTCTGCCCTTCGGCTGCTTACGAAGTGTGTGACGAAGAGGGTTTCGAACTGTTCGAAAGAGAATATCGAGGAGGGGGTGAGGCGAGAATACCATTCTCGGGCCGGCCCTTTGAGAGTTGCAGGGAAGGTTTTGCAGAGGAGGGCATCGGAAGCTTGGTGAAGGAGCATTAGAGTCTTAAAACTCTCTATGTGATCAACCGGGTCGGTCTCTCCTGTGTAAATCTCGAATTGGGGAGGTTTGAAGCCGAACAGGACAGGTGCATCCACTATGGTTCGGGAGAAAGGGGGTCGGCTAGGATGCAGGGTCCTTCCCCTGAGCTCTTCCTCTCGGTTTATCTGTCCAAGGCGTCTCTCTACTTCGTGAAGACGGCGGTTCATGGTGTCGTCTCTCCGACGGTAATCTGCCGAGCCTCGAGACTCGTCTTCGTATGAGGGAGAGCGAGGGCTGCGGCGATGGTAACTTTGAGAACGACGAGGACTTGGGGTGCGCCTGGAGTTGGTAGGAGCGGGTCGAGGAGAGGGAGACCGTCGGCGAGGGCTTCGGACCGGAGGAGGGGACGGGAGCTTCGGCTCAATAGGATTCTGACGGTGGTTGAGGGCCTGCAGAACTGTCGCTTGGAACTGCTGGAACTCGGCACGGGTGATTGGTGCGTCATTGTTCCGGGGCTGTTGCCGACCTGCGGGAGAGTGCCTTCTTCGGTAATGATCGGGGGATTCTTTCCTCCCTCTTCGGGTGGGGGATCTCCTGTACTCTTTGCGACGAGGAGATCGTTCACGCTGGCGGGAGGCTTCCTCTCGAGCCCGCTTTTCGTCCAGGTGACGACAGAGGTCATCATCTTTCTGGCGTTTGGTGGCTGCACCGTGGCGACCAGAGGCTCGGGGATGATGGGAGGCCATAGAGTCAGTGGAGGCGTTGTGGATGGAGTGGTTCTCTTGGTGGAGAGGCTGTTTCTGAGGGTTAGGACCCTTTGGATCAGGAGGGGGAAGGTTCTGTTGGAGCGGCTGTTCCGCGGTAGGGGGAAGTTGTCCTTGTTGCTGCGCGGGATCAGGAAGGACTTCTTGCTGGTCAGGGTTGGGTACTTGGTTAGATCCCCTTGACCTGACTTTGCGAGGCGGCATGGCTGGAGAAGACCTGTTCTCGGGGAAGAGGAGAGGTTTCTATTCGTTAGTTTCCCACAGACGGCGCCAATCTGTTGCCGCTAAATTTGGTGTGGGGGCAAACAGATGAATTTGTGGATTCTTAGGGTAACTGAATAGTAAACCTGTATACCTGTTCCGTCGGGCTTCGATCGTCGCTCCCACCGTGCACCTGCAAAAAGTGCGAGACACCGGGGTCGTTCCCGGCGACGCACCCTCCGACGCTCAAGTCAGTAACCAGAAATGATTATGAGAGAGCGTTTAACTAGCGAAAGATTGATTACCTCTCAATGGAGATGGGTGGGGGGTATTTATAGGCGTCTTAGAGAACAGTTTAGGAATGTAATCCCCGTGGTCTGATATGGTATAATCTCCTTGTAAACAGATTACGAAAGTAATCTGATAAGGTATATTCCTGTAATCAGATAAGGAATTTAATCCCCAAATCCCGGTGAAAAGATTGACGTTCATCAGGATCGTTGATCAAGATTGATCAGGGATCCTGATTTTATCTTGTTGGGTTAGGTGTGCAGCGGGTTAAAACCCGCACCCTCTTGTTAGTGGGTCCATTCGTGGGTTATTGGGTTCCCGGGGGGGAAGATCCAAGACCCATTTTGGACCCTTTTTGTAGAGGAATTACCGTTTTGCCCTTGGGCTTCAAGATTCGTACCTGATTTGGACGATCCCGATTAAACCCCATTTTTAGCCATATCAATAATAAACAAGAGTACACTACAACTTAAACAAATTGTTATTAACTATACAAAAATATATAACTACATACAAACTATATACAAACTATATAGCAAAATTTCTCAACATTTCTCAAATAATTCTACACTATATACCTACATATATTATCAAAATTCCTATTCAACATTTCTCAAATTTTTTTACATTATATACCTACATATATTACCAATCATCCAATATTTTCAAATGATAGAACTATTCTAGTACTGTTCGATTGTTCGTCGAATATCGATCTATTCATCATCGTACTAATGTACAGCTGAAAAGTATTGTCAATTAAGCATTTTTTCAAAAAATTACTATATATTATCAAATTTCCTATTCAACATTTTTTTAATAAAATTCTACACTATGTTCCTACATATATTATCAAAATTCCTATTACAAATGTCTCAACATTTCTATTCAAAATCGCTAACAATTTCTAAATATACCATTAAAAGTTTCTCAACATATCTCAAATTAACCCGAAATTAAAAATGCAAATGTTTGGAAAATATACCGTTAAAGTTGGGTGATGGAAGAGGTAGATAGTGAATACGATGTCGATGTAGCTCTTTCAACCGCACTTTTTTCCCCAAATCCCCGATTTAACGATTTTCTTGAATATTGGGGTTTAGGGTTTTCAGAGCGTGAAGAGAGGGGGATGTGAGTGTGAGGAGAGATGGTAGGTGAGAGATGTGGAAGATGGAAGATCAAAACAGCAAAGGTGATGATTTTTGGGTTAATCGACAAGAGGAGATCGAAATATGGGTTAGGGTTTCGGGGTTAGAAGAGGAAGAGGGAGAGATAGATTTGAAAGAAAGAGTGAGGTCGAAACAGCGAACCTGGGTATTTAAAACTCCCAATCGACATTCGTTGCCTCAAAAAGCGAGTTTGGTAAAAAACTCATCGCTTTTTGAGACAGCGAGTCTTGGCCAGGGAGAAATTAAAAAAACCCAAACCTCACACTCCCTGTCTCAGAAAGCGATGAGATTTTTACCAAACTCGCTTTTTGAGACATCGAGTAGGTCAGTTTGTGAATTTTTTTAAAAAGTGTCAGTTTGGGAAAAAACTTTCAAAAAGAGGGTCATTTTGGGAAAAAAATCGAGGAAATGGCAGGGTCCATATTCCAGGTGAAGATAGGGGAGCTGTTTTCCGAGGTTTATATGGAGAATGTGAGGGAGGAGGATGGTGTTGGCAGTGGGCGAATGTCGACCGTTGGATTTACAGTGATGCCGGGGTTTATGATTGGGAAGACGGTGATCAGGTGCAAGGTTCGCCTGTCCGGTTGAAATCGATGGTTTTGGATAGCTGTGGTTGCATCTGGGCTTTGATTTAGGTAGAGACTTTCTTTCTGACTGGTCAAACTAGGTGGGTCCTGTATCGAACTTGGAGCCAATAAGAGCTTGACACATCAGCAGGAAAAGGGTATATGTTTCCGGTCGGTGCCTGAGATGTTGTTAACTCTTTGGCTGTTGATGTGAATATTTACAAGTGTACAAAATCGCAACAAGTAGTATAGTTTTAGTGAAAAGAGTGTCGAACCCACATGGACTAATTATTTTATTAAGTTTTGAAATTACTAGATGAACTACTATTTGGAGAATCGAAATTAAATAAAGAACTCAACTAAATTTAATTTATCTAAATAACTAACTAAATTAATTAAAAGAGACGCATTATGAATTTATATTATTTATTAATTGCAAAATCAATTCTAGGGCTTTTGACTTCACCTAGTTTATCCCACACAATTTATAATTCCATATGAATAAAGAATTTATTTATCCAAGTTGTAGACCAAAATCTCCAAATTATTCATTATTTTATCTCGAACAACACCAAAAATATCTCCAACTAACAGTTTGTCATATCTTTATGCAAATTTAATTAATCGAAGACCCATTAAGTTCAGTGGATTTCTTAACGGTCACATCAATCACGGTAAATCATCTCTAATTTCGCTCAATCAATGGTATTTAATTTTATAGTTCTAAATCACAAATTACCTTTTGGTCTCTCCATGATCCAATAAATCATACAAAAGTTGGCCAAACAATTGTAAGCATTAAACACAAAAATTAAACACACAACCATGGAAAAATAGAAAAATAATATGGAATTAAAATTGTGTTATCAAAACTAGGCTACATCGAAGCACTAGAAAAAAAAAATTAGTTCATAATGGTTTTGAAACTAACAAACATAGTATTTGATTGCATAATGAAAAGGAGAAGAGAAGAAAGATCTCGTTTTATTGTTGTTATTGCTTGAAGCCGTCAAGATCCCTCTTCTTCAATCTCTTTCTCTTCAAGATCTTCTTTTTATCTCTCTCTAGCGTCTAAGATTTTTCTCTAGAGTGCACATTCACGTCTTTATATAGCCCCCCAACGAAACCTTAAAAAAAAGATATAAAAATACAGCCCATTGGACCCGAAACCCGTATTCAAAATAGAACATCAGCGCCGACGCGGTTGACCGCAACTTTGGACGGTCGACCGTCACGTTTACGGGGCCTGGACAGAGAGGGGGACGGTTGACTGCAACTTTGAGACGGTCGACTGTAACTTTGAGATCTGGACAGAGAGGGGGACGGTCGATGGCGCGGTCGTGTGCGGTCGACTATCCAAAGCTATTTTCTGCGCGCAGGCTGTAGAAAAATTGATTTTCCCGGAGCAACAGAACTCCATTTTTGACGCACAAGTACTCGTTTCGAAGAAGACTTGACGAGCGACAACTTTCATTTAGAGCTCAAACTCAGATTCGTCCATCTTCAAGTTCAAAATAGCCGAACAAAATCTAGGTGCTGTTCTTGTTGCATTTTTATCTTGCTTTATTCTCCAACTCCAAGCTCCATAACTTCGTGTATAATCATAACAGCCATCTCATTCCTTAAAAAACAAACAAATAAATAAAATTGAGTAGAAATAAGATGAAATTCAAATAAATAAATACAAACTCACAATTTTTATACGTAAAATGAGTAACAAAAGCATATATAAATTATACTCATCAGCTGTCCTGTGTAAATTTTGTCCGGAGAGGTCTAACAATATCATGATTGAATTTTACTTGGGAGAGAGAATAATTCTTGTGTGAAGTATTCAACTTTGTACTACTTCGCATGGCTCAACACCATAACAGTAATTTACCTTTAGATGTCCAGTCGACTGATGCACATATGGCTAAGGGGAAAGCAATAATCTTCGAGTCTGATGACGGCATGGCATTCCACCGATAAAAATAAATTGTCAGATTGATATTTCAACATTAGTATGCTTAAGAGCATGCACAATCGTAATATGTAAAATATGCATATATGCATCATTTAGAATAGCATTTTGCTGTTTGCTGCAGTGGACAAAATGCAAAGTATAAACATTTCGTCTATGAATTTTTTTTTTGTTGGAATTTAATAAAGTTTTTTTAATTTTTTTATTTTTTTTATATGGTGGGACCCACATGAAACGGATCCCACTATAGCATCCAACTTAAACAACTTAATTAAGTTATTAGTTAACTAAACTTAATTAATTAACTAATTATTTAACTAACAAATTAACTAACTAAAATACTAATTAAACTAATTAACTAACTAATTAAGAAAACAAAATTTTGTTTTTTTTTTGAATTCGGGATTTCGTTGGATCCAAAAAAAACGGACGAAACATCATGTTCCATCCGATCCTTTAAAAAATTTATAAAATATTACAGACGAAACATGGTGTTTCGTTATTCATATTATGCATATAGCTATATTCATTCTCATATATAGCAATCTACTGTATTGAAATATGCATATTATACATATTTAGCTAACGTCTGCATCTGTTGTTTCTCTCAAAGATGCATAATATGCATATTTAGCTAACGACTGTGGATGCTTTTACAATGTGAACAAATTGTGCATTTATTTTCTATATTTCGTGTATGCTAGGACAACTATAATGAGAGAGCCCATTCACAAACGAAAAAGATAGAAAGAAAAGGAGCCTCAGTGGACTTCTTAATTCGTAGATCCGTCGATTCAGTATCATGCTTAGATCAATAGATTCACGCTTTGATATACGTGACAAATATGCCAAGAAAGAACAAGAAAACAAATCAAGTCGAAACTTACAACAGCTCCAACGCTGCATTTTCTTTCAACTGAAATCTCTGAATAATATCGCTATAATAAGAAACTCAGAATCTGTATACAAACATGTAAGCCTGCAAATCTACTCCAACATGTACGATTACTTCTTCTTCCTTAGGGTGTGAGAGAGGGGAATTTCCTTTGAAGCATCTGGGGGTATTCCTATTAGGCCGGAAATTCTAATTTGAGATGATTGGATACTGTTGGTGGAGAAAGTTGAAAAAAGACTTGCAGGCTGAAAAGGGAGGTTCCTATCACCAGGAGGAAGAATCATGTTAATCAATTCGACCCCAAGCCGCCTGCCAACGTACTTAATGTCGATTTATAAACTTACTGGGAGGGTAATCAACAAAACTGACAAATGTAGGAGACGCTTCTTTTGAAACGGTGCAAATGAGGAAAATAAAGGGATACACTTGGTTAGATGAGGGAATGTATATAAGAAGAACGAATTTGGAGGACTTGGTGTCTTGAACCTAAAGGACATGAACAAAGTATTGCTTAGCAAACGGTGGTGGAAAATGTGTAGACGTAGAAATATGTGGTGATACAAATCATTCGTACTTTATTGTAGACGAAAAAAGTTTAGATTTGGTGGGAGGAGTAAGCATGAGAAAGTCTTGTACATCTGGAAAGGAACCTCCAAGGTGGGAGAACTATACCACAAAAATACTAAGTGAAGTCATGAGAGAGGGGGGAAACAAAATTCTGGAAGAATAAATGGTTTGACACTAATTCTTTCCAATCCATGTTCCCTCAAAAACAAAGGCAATGATGAACGAAGATGCCTTGAAGGCTGATGTTTGGAGGCGAGGGAGGCTGAGACATGAGATAAGGCACGATCTATCTCGGGAAGAACAGAACCAGCTTGAGGAGTTGAAGAAGCTCGTAGCTGAGGCAGGACAAAATGTAACGAGAGATGAAGATGAACGGAAATGGGACTTAGAATTGATAGAAATCTTTCTGTCATGTTAATGTACATGAGACTCAACAATGGTGAGCTGCATACCAAGGATGCAAAGATAATTTGGGAGACTAAAACACAGACTAAAGTGAAGGCATTCTTATGGCTAGTCGCAAATAATTCAATCATATCCAAAGATAATCTCAGAATTTGAAATTTAACTAGAGACACTAGATATTCGAGATGCAACCTAGATAATCTCAAAATTTGAAATTTAAGGATATTCAAGATGCAACTGAGATGAAGAGGACACAAACCGCATTCTTTTTTCTTGTCCACGAGCCAAATTAGCCTAGGAGATTGTTTGGCCAAATTAGCCTGGGAGATTGTTTGTGGTTTGATATATTTGATTGTCCTAGTTCATATCTAGACTTATGAGCAGCATTGGTATAAATACCCAAAATTCGGACCCGACTCGGAACCGGCATTGGACCGGAACCAACCCGGCCTATCCGGATACGGGTCCTAAAATGAGGCCCGTTGTACTTTCGGGTCCGGGTCCGCTCAAAAGAGACCCGACCGGACCCGGACTCGTTAAAAAAGACCCAAAAATCAACTTAAAAATAAATATTCTATCCTCATCCCTCCCCTTCCTACTCCTCAATTCTAAATCTTCCTCTTCCAAACTCAAAACTCATGCTTTTTTTCTTCTCTATTATAAATCCTCTCATGCTTTTTTTCTTCTCTATTATAAATCCGCCATTCGCCGCTCACACTCCCGCTTCCACTCAAACAGGTAAGAATATTTTAATAGGACCCAAACCCGAAACCGGTTCTTACGGATCCTGGTCCAATTTTTGGACCCGTGCTATTTATGAGGTCCATGGAGAAAGGGAGTGATTAGAAAGGAGATTAAGGTAGCTTGAGATATTTCGGTGGCGGCTACACTGTGCTATCTACGGCTAGATCGAAACATCGAAAAGAATCTTATTTACGCAATTATATTTGCAGATTCTGTTATGATGCATAATTTTTTTTACTTTCATTGATGGTGAGACAAGTCAGACGGAACTTCGGATGAAAGGCACGAATTAATCATATCTACAGGTGGTGGGCGGGGTGACTGCACGTGATGCGATTGTATATGTTGTTTTTTCATAGTTGCAGTTGATGTAGTAGGTTTATATTTTAAGTTTTTGATGTTTATGTAGTAAACTTGTTATGGGTTGTATTTGGGCTTTACCGATAGGTGGCTTTTGTTTCATTAATAAAACCAGTGAAAAATTAGTCACCACACACACACCCCAGAGAGAACATCAATAATATTTGAAAAGAAACTGCATCGAAACAAAAGTCGCACAATAAACAAATTTCAGCATTACAAACAATTGTTTGCGAACACATTAGCAAATAACTCGGCCAAGGAATTGTAAATTGTAGTCAAATAAACAGACATCAATAAAGCATAATAACCTACCGGTAAAGCAGTTGCAATGCTGCTACATTGGCAAACCGACTACTAACAATTTAAAACAAAGCAATACAAGTGAACAAAAACCAGGGATGACTTGATAATAGACATCGATGTGAATTTCAGAGGCCAGACATCCAAACAATTGGTGAGATGCATCATGTAGTAAGCCGAGAATTCAAAGGCAACCAACAAGCCATTAAATCTTTCTTAAACTCCAAATTGCAGATTTAAAACAAGTGCAACCACGAAATAAAAATAAAAACAAGTCAGTAGAAGAAGTTTGAATTCAAGGGATCAGATCCATTGGCTTGGGGCAAGCTGCCTATTGTGTAACTACTAGAAAAAACCAAATCATTATAACAAAACCGCCACAAGACCTATATTCTGTGTTGCTAACTAAGAACCAAACGATGAAATCAAACCTTTCCCTGAGTAGTATAATGCAAAACATAACCTCACACGTCCAGATCCAACAACTAAAGCTAACTTGTAGCATAAACTGGAAGTAGGCATTTAAAAAGCTCCCCAAAAATAAATATAAAAATAAAAATAAGAAGGCAAGAAATGTAAATGACAAAGATCTGATTTCCCGAAGCCGGATGAGCAATATAAACAAACCAACCTAAAAAGAACCACGAGCCTTAAAATTTGTCCCCAAACTTGTAAATTTAGATTTTAAACTAAATGAAACTATGAGAAAATGATAAAGACAGCCATTTAGTGTGACCAGGCATTGAAACTTGTGGAGGTTTAAGGTATTAAAACTCGAAGAACGCTATGAGAAAAAAAAATAAAAGATGATAATAAATAGTTTCAATTGGCTTGGGGCTCACTGCCACTTTGTGTAACTACAAAGAAGTAAAATATACAGCTTGTTCCAAAACATGACATTAAGCAAACAACAAAACCACGCTCAATAAAAGATTGCATCGGTTGTTAAGAAAGCAGTCAACCAAGGCAAATTCTATAAACCAAGGTGAACAGAAAGGCCTACTCATTTATATATGTACGTGTCCATATAAGTACAGCATCATGGAGAATGATCTTTTGCTGCATCATAACACCATACATTCAAAAACTTTCACTAAAACCATCAAATCAATAAAACAGAAAACTACTCTACAAACAATAGAGGGTAAAAACTGAAATCTTGATAACAAAATAGATACTACAATTAACATAAACAGGGTAACGAATAGTTTACAGACATAATTACTAAATTCTGGAAATGATACTCGAAGTATGGATACAGGCAAATACGGACAGATAATACTAAAATCAGAAGTCACAAGCAATCTAGGGATGAAGATGTTACACCAAAGAAGAAACTTAAAGATAAAACGACAAAGCTCTCAAGCACCCAGAGTTACAGGTAGCTATGATGCACAAATCAAATTGAACCATAACTGAGCTGGAATTTTTTTTATCATGCTGAAAGAGGAAAAATGGAGAATCAATCAAGAAATAGCAAACAAAATTCGAACAGTAAAACAATATAAACATCATAAGCTTGCTTGTCACAGATGCTGGAAACAAACAAAATACATAAGAAAATGAAATTGAACATTTGACACAAAATGGACTGAAACATATAGTAAGGAAAGGTGAAGGAAATGTGAACATCAATAAACTCCGAAGACAAATGATGGCAAAAGCTCCCGAACAGCCACTGAGAATGTTCACATAATTTCTCTTTAGAAGTTAGTTGAAGAATCACCCTTCTTCATGGTCAAAATAGTCCCGCAACATCTTTACATTCATGAAGTTCAGAAGGGTTTTGTATGACTCTAGGGGAGGTCCATTTTTGGAAGCGAGTTTAGAGAGCGTCTTTAGACGAATTAGGTTCCGAACTCACTTGGAAGAAGGCCGCTCTAGAGGTGAGCAGGAAGAGGAGCATAGTCGGGCTTTAGGAGAGAGAGTCATTTGAAAGGCGAGTTTGAGGAGAACTCTAGGGAAGAGTTAGATGAAGGCTGCTCGGAAGGCGAGCGGAGCGAAGAGCATCACCAGGCTCTGGGAGAGAGCTGTTTGGAAAACAAGTTTGAGGAGCAACTCTAGGGGGGAGTTGAGCTCCGAACTTGCTTGTTGCAAATTTTAACCAGTAGTGGGAGTAGTATGAATGTTTGTTTCGAGCCCTGAAACCCATACTTGCATGCTGTGAGGACAATTTCGAATCATGATTGTGAACTTCGAATTAGTTGTTATAGAGTTATCAACGAGTTGTAGGAGCAATTCCGAATGGTGAGCTGCTTTGCACTTGCTTGTTCGCAAGTGGCTAAAGCAGCATCGAACCAAGTGTTGAACTCCAAACTTATTTTTTGAGGGGGTTCAACGAGTTGTAAGAGCAATTCTGAATGGTGAGCTGCTCCGCACTTGCTTGTTTGCAAGCGGCCAAAGCGGCTTCGAACCAAGTGTTGGACTCCAAACTTGTTGTTTGAGAATTTAATAAGTTGTAGGAGCAATTCCGAATGGTGAGCTGCTCCGCATCTGTTTGTTTACAAGCGGCGTCGAATCAAATGTTGGACTCCAAACTCGTCTTTTGAGCTTAGTAAGTTGTAGGAGCAACCTTGTAAGATAAGCTGGACTCCGAACTTGCCGTTTAACGAGTCGTAGATGTGACTCAGAGATAAAACTGAGGCAAATGCAATAATTTTCAATAGAAAAAAACTAAGTTTTATTGACACAAACTAAGTGGCCGCTTCAATGGGACGAGGCATTATTACATGCTTTTGACCGTGTTACAAGCATCGGCCTTATTGAAAACTGAAAATCTACTTCTACGATAGGGTGAAGGCCTCTTGGGAGGAGTTTGGTTCTCCCCCCATTGGACTTCCATGGATAAGGTGGAGGATGGCCCCAGGTTCGGGGTCTTAGAACTCGTTGGGCCTCTCGGTTTGATTGTTGGCTCATCGGGGTGGAGGATCGGCCCCGTCTTTTCTGACGAACTTAGCTAGGTGTCCCCTCTGTATGAGTTCTTCGATCTCTTCTTTAAGAGCCCGATAATCAACCGTGTCATGACCGTGATCCCTATGAAAGCGGCACCACTTATCCCTGTTTCTTTTCTTGCGAGGGTATTCATTCTAGGGGGCGCGGAGTAGTCCTTCCTTGTCCAACTCCATAAGGACTGCTGATATACTAGCATTGAGGGGGGGTGAACTTCTCAAAATAGGGAGCTGGGCGACGCTGGCCATTGTCGTCCTTCTGGAATTTGTGGGATCCTTCTTCGCAGATATTTCTCCGTTTGTTACCGAAAGATGGTTCCTCAAGACTGGGGGGGGGGGGTTGAGAGCCTCTTCCATTCGGATGTACTTCTCGCTCCTGAGCAGGATTTCCGAGAAGTCCCGAGAAGGCTTCTTAGGAAGGGACGCCCTGAGGTCGGCGTTAGTGACGTTGTGCCTGAATGCCAAAGAGGCTACCGATTGGTTGAGGGAGGTAATAGACCGGGCTTCGGTAGTAAAACGCCGGATATAATCTTTTAGGCGTTCACCCTTTCCTAAAGGCTGCGGGAACCGGAGCTTCCATGATGGCCATAGAGAAGGGGGGTCTGCTTGGGCGGAACCTATTGGTCCGTTGTTCTTCTTCGGGATTGATCTTGTTGAGGAGCCTCTCCATCTCGTGGAGACGGTGGTGAACAGAGTGATCCCTCAGGTCGGATCTAGTCGACCATCGAGACTCTCCCTCAAGAGTGGCGGTATGGCGAGGGTTAGGGGCATGCTGATCCTAACTTGTGGCAATATTAAGAGTTCGCAAGATATCTTGTTTGAAGTTCTGGAGCTCGGCCTCAGTGACTGGATCCCATCCAGCTCGACGGTCCCGAGGTGTGGCTCGGCTTATTGGAGTATGGCTTCTTCACCGACGACGTGGGGAGAACTCTCTTCGCCTCCTCGGGGGAGGGGATCTTCTAGTCCTCGGTCTATGGGGGGTCCGGACTTTCGAAGTCCCCGGGTGCTCAGGTTGTGGGACTTCCTCTGGGGCTCGCCATTTATTCAAGCGAGTTCGGAGGTCGATCCCCTGCTGACGGTTAAGAATTACTTGACGAAGATCCGACCCCGAAGGACTTTGAAAAGCCATAGAGTCAGTGGAGGGATTGTGGACCGAAACATGGTCATGATGAGGATGTTGCTTTGGACAACTTCGACGAGAGCCCCCCCGAGGAAGCCCCCCAAGACCCTCGAGGGGCTTGTTGAGGAGGAAGCTGTTGGGGAAGAGGCTATTCAGGTTGCGGTTGCTGAACTTGCTGATTGAGTTGAGAAAGAACGTCTTGGAGTGGAGGAGGAAGAGGAGTGGCTCTTTGGCTGGAGGCCGCTACCTTCCCCTTCTCTTTCGGATGCATGGTTTGAAACTATTTTTGCTGATGAAGGTTAGATTGCTTTTTCGTTTTTCACAGACGGTGCCAATCTGTTGCTGCTAATTTTGGTGTGGGAGCAAATAGATGAATTTGTGGATTCTTTTAGGACACGAATAAGGCAAACCTGTTGACTATCACTGGCGTTTGGTTGGTTTCTTGCCACTGTCGTTGACCAGCAAAAAAGTTCGATACACCGGAATGGATCCCAGCGACGAACCCTCCAGTGCTCAAGTCAGTAATCAGGAAGATTATAAAAGAGTGTTTATGTGAAAAAAGATTGATTACCTTATTATAGTATAGTGGGAGAGAGGAATTTTTATAGTCGCCTTAAGAGACAATTTAGAAATATTCATTAATCTTTATGTCTCTGTGTTTTTGGATAAGATGTTTTTAAATTTGTTTCATGATAAGAGATGTAGTTTAAACTGCCTATTAAAGATAACTATGAATTTGAATTACTTTTTAAATATCTGAATTGGTTTGTAACGAGTTGCTATCCATACTCAATAGGACAAATCCATTTTTGGGTTATTGTGCTTTGAAAAAAAACCCAGTTCCCAATTCAGATTTATTTGTAGGTAAAATTACCATTTTACCTCTGAAAACTTTAAGATTCGTGCCCGATTTGAACGTGCCCGATTTAGTTCTATTTTTAGCCATATCAACAACCATCAAATTTACAGAACTTTGTCAGACCATGAAAAATTAATAAAAAACTTATTTCCCTGTTGATTGCTCAAACCAAATTAACACAAGTAAAATCCAAATAAACCCCACAATAACTAATTCCTAAACCAAACTGCGGAAAAATTGGGTTGGCAAAGCTATTGTTAGCAAATAACCAAGCATACGTTTTGCTCGACTTTCAAGTCAAAATGAAAATGGCACAAAAAACAGTATTACAACCAGACATAACAAAGGATGATCTACAACATTCAACCATAGGGCGAACATCCAGACCTACATAACCTAGCAGACCAAAAATTGCGATTGGTTAAAAGCATAAATCCAAATTCAAGAGATGAGACCAACCTCGCAATCTCATAGATAGCAAGTCTAGTTTCAACCAACCTCAAATTGTGCGTGTATGTCAGTACTTTTTTGGTAGAAATTGCATGAATGCAGTGAAAACAATTTGCTGCCAGCCAATCTGGATCATCATGTCACCCAAACACAGATAGTTTTGACTTGACCATCAAATTAACGAACCAGAAAACACAAAATGCATAGCACATTAATAAAACCTTGAAATGATACAGATGGACCAAAAAAAAACACACATTAACAACCAACACAAGTGGAAATTACAACAATTGCAATCAACATAAACAAATGCACCAATTTTCATCAATATATACATAAATAACCAGACCAAGATGGTATGGAAAGCATATACAATACGTATTTGAAAATCGAAGAATTTCAAAGGTTACAGGACAGTGAATCAAAGGAGAATAGAACAGCACAATATCTCTAAGTCCAGTAAGGCAAAAGCTCTCGTGCGACAACTGCATGTCTTGAGAAACAAAACTTAAAGCTTGTCTTCACAAATCACTTATTTATTATTAACTGCAATAATAAGTCTAGAAACAAAAAAAAAAATTAAACACAGGTGAGTTAATAAAAAAAATTAAAAATGTTTCAGGAATATATGGGGTAAGGATCAACTCCCGAATTGCATGTAAAGTAACAACACAAACTACAGGGTAATATAAGAATGAAACAATGATTCAGGATCCCGGATTACGACTCTTGGTAAAATTTACCATCAGAAAATACCTTTATGAATGATACATCAATCATATTTGAATTTGCTTCAAAACTTACGTACAAACAGAAAGAATGGATTCACTTACATGAAGACAATAATAAACAAAAGGGTTGGTATACAACAATTACCAAATTTTAGTTGTTAATGAAATAATGAAAATTGATCGTATGAATGTCTAAAATAGAGAAAGAGATAGACATAAAAGATCAAATGAGCATCAAACATCAAGACTACTAATATCAAATATAGATCAAAACTAAGGCATATAACAAGGACCAAACTCTATCCACTTATTATATGCACAATTTGATTATAAAAAATTAATCTTAATTAAGAATAATAGTCTCAGACATCCAAGGAAGGAAGGTAAACATCATAAGCTCTCAAGCCCTGCAAAAGGCAAAAACTCAGAAACAAGCCATTATGGTTTGTCATCATCGACTACAGTCCCATTTTAGATAACATAATTATTTTGTGTACATTGCATTTATGGTAGCAGGATGTTGAATTTCTACTCATAGTAATCAAACATATCAACCGACTCATATTATTGAGTACAACTAGGAGTCTACTCATTGCCATGCTACCAATATTCGATCAAATAATTAAACAATCTGGAAAAACTATCAATATTCGACCAAATATCTTAAAATTTTAAGAGAACAAATTTCTGAATCTGGAAAAACTATCAATAATCACATGATAATTTTGGTGTCACATTATATTTATGCTAATAATAGTACTACATGTACTTCTTAATCTTAATGTACCCAAAGATGTGTTGGATTCCTATATGGAAACCAACTGGCAACAACAGTTATGATATAAATAATCACCTAATCAAATAATGGTCAGATTGATTTATTTCCCTTGAACCCATACTGTCACAAACTGGGTAAATTTAATTCCACCTAGAAATCCAACACCAACTAAAATATAACACAAACTAAAATATAAGGAACAACTAGGAGTACTCGTAACATTTGTCACCCTACCAATTAACAAATAAGTAAACTACTAATTGCCCACCAATAGAATAATAGTCATAACAAACCAACATATATCAATCACTACACATGAGTACCAAAAATATATGCTACATTGGTGTACAAACTAAGGGGGGGAAAAGAAGAGGGAGACACTCCATAAAAGAAGGATGTTGTATAATGTGCAGTTCGAGCATGTATAAGAGGGAAGGATATTGTATAATGTGCAGTTCGAGCATGTATAAGAGGGAAGTATGACATCGTTTAATTCGAAACTTAACCTCAAACATCCAACAACTAAATATAACTAGTAGGCATTAAAAACAAGCTCAAAAAAGAACATATAGTGAAATAAACAAGTAAAAAATTGCTATTAGAATGACAAACTGACAATAATAATGAGTAAAGCCAATAAAACGAAGGAAAACCGGAATTCAATGTAAATTACAAAGATCCATCCTGGAAAAATCCATAAACTTGAAATTTGTCACCATAATTAGAATTTCATATTTAAAACTAAATGAAATGAGAAAAAGCCCAATAAATACTTTGAATGAAGGTGGTCAGGAATTGAAAGTTGTCTAAAATTCAATGGGCACTACGAGAGAAAAAATAAATAGATGACAAAAGCTAGTTTGATGACAGGTGATCAGATCACTAGGCTTGGGGGACCAGACCACTTATGCAACTACAAAGAGATCGAATAGAGCTTGTTATACAGGAGCATACACAGCCTACAGAACCCTGTACATATATCATTTGAAATTCATTTGCTCATGTGTTGAACTGTTACAAAATTGTACAAAATTGTACAACTGAATATCATTAATGTCACGATAGATGGGTAAATGAATTTCAAATAACTTGATTTTACATATTTAGACTAATTTAAATATGTACATCATCAATGTGAACTGTTCGAATCGTCAATATGAACACCCGAAGGCAGAGTGCACAAGCCGTGTGCACCATGTGTGGTGCACAACAAAAGGTTTGTCTATATATATATATATATTGAGCGCTCGCATGCATGGATAATGATATTTTGCTGCGAAGTTGACACAATTGGATCATCACATCACCCATATTCAAAACAAATCAATCAAACAGAAATAATATCAGTTTTTATGCTTAGAAGGTTGTAGCATAAAAACTACAGAAATAATACCTATCATGTTAATCAGGATTAAAAAGAAATAATTAATCAGGATTCTTTCTAAAAATATCCTATCATGTTTTTATGCTTAGAAGGTTGTAGCATTCTTCTAAAAAAAAAATTTCCTATCATATTCCTATGTTTAGAATGTTGTAGGATGCTTTCTAAAATTACCTACCATGTTTTAGAAAAGCTATTTCATGTTAGAATATTGTAGGATTTGTATAAAAAAAATACCTATCATGTTAAGAATGATGTAAGCCATGTTAGGTGTGTGAATATGCTTAGAGTGTTATAGGATGATTTCTAAAATTACCTATCATATTTTAGGAATGCCATTTCATGCTTAGAATGTTGTAGGATTAATTCTAAAATTCCTACCATGTTTAGATTAGTCTATTTATGCTTAGAATGTTGTAGGATTCTTTCTAAAAATATCCTATCATGTTTTATGCTTAGAATGTTGTAGGATTCTTTCTAAGAATTTCCTACCATGTTTAGATTAATTTAGTTATGCTTAGAATGTGTAGGATTCATTCTAAGAGTTTCCTACTATGTTTAGATTAATTTTATTATGTTTAAAATGTTGTAGGATTCATGATAAATTACTTACCATGTTAGAAGTATACATACATATATACTTAGGAATATTGCATGTTCATACTAGTAGTTACCCATGCTTAGTAAGATATTCATGTTTAGTAGCTATTCATGCTTAATAAAGGTTCATGCTTGGATGATAGTAGAAAAAGTTATATACCATGCTAGTTTAATTATAGGTAAGTGATATACCATGCTAGTTTTAATTGCTAGTAAATTGTATGCCATGTTAGTTAAGTTGTAAGTAAGTTATATACCATGCTAAATAGGTGGTAGAGAAGTTATATACCATGCTAGTTTAATTGTAGGTAAGTGATATACCATTCTAGTTTTAATTGTAAGTAAGTGGTATATCATGCTAGTTTAATTGCAAGTAAGTTGTATGTCATACTAGTTTAATTGCAAGTGAGTTGTATGTCATGCTAGTTTAAATTGTAAGTAAGTTGTATATCATGCTAGATTAAATAAATACTCATGCTTAGATAAGTATTTGTTCATGCTATGTTAGTAGATGATAATGCTTAATCATTATACACGCTAAGTAAGTAGGTATCATGCTAATTATTGGTCATGTTAAGTTAGAGATATCCATGTTATGATATTCATGCTTAGATTAAAGAAACTACACATGGTTAGTTGTAGTGATTTCATGTTGTGTTCTATACCATGCTAAAGTTCAAATACATGCTTAGAATGTTGTAAGGTTAATGTTAGAATACCTACTATGCCTTGGAATGTTGCTTGTTCATACTAGTTTGAGTTGTGGTGATTAGTGATGATAAGTACTAAGCTTTCATGCTCAAATTATAACCTATGCTTGACTATAATGGACTTCATGTCTAGGTCGTAGTGATTTTCATGCTTAAGCTCGATGTAAGCACAAGCATTAATCATATTCATGCTTAGGAGTATCATGGTGAGTGGTTGTGTTATATGATTAGATTGTCGTAGGAAGATGCTTGCAATTGTACGCCATACTTAAGGCGCTATAGGTTGAAGTAATAAGGATTGGGAAGACCACTAGTAATAGTTAGTTGATAAAGGCTGTTTTGTCGCCTTCGGTTCTTCCTTAGTAGAATACCGATCATAGACTACTAGTAGATTCTTCTGTTGCTTCTAATAATAGAAGATTAAGTTTGCTAGTAAGCACGCTTGATTGTTTTTAAGATTGATTACCTGTATGGTTGTTTGTATATAGTTGTGCTCGTACGTGGCTCGACTGGCCCGTACGTAGCTGTGGGTCTCATACGTAGCTTACTTGGCTCGTATGTAGGTTGTTGTCTCGTACGCGGCTCGACCGGCCCGTGCGTAGCTGTTGGTCTCATACGCGGCTTATTTGGCTGGTATGTACGTTGTTGTCTTCTACGAGGCCCGCCTGGCTCGTAGGTAGTTATTGTTTCACACGTAACTTATTGGCTCGTATGAGGTTGTTACTCGTGTATAGCTTGTTAGCTAGTACACAGTTCGTTGTGCTCATCTAGGATGATATTACCACCCTAAGGGCTATCGACCATCAAGACATGTTTACTACCCTAAAAAACTGTGTACTAGTCACTCCTTGTGTACCGCCGAATCTTAACCAGAGTAGGTTGTTCGAGGACCGGAGTATAGACGAAATCAAGTCTAGGGTAGCGGCATGCATGTATATTCGTACGGCCAAAGTCTTGGATCGATGAGCCACGAACCAGATCCTGAGGGATTCTGGTAAGTCTAGGTTGAGCAGCCTAGTAGAGTTGTCTTGCGAAGTCTACTTTAAAGGTCTAGCATGTTGTGTTTATAATATTGTCATCCCTAGGATTGTTCGAGTCAGAGACATCATTAGGATAGTGACTTACAAGGATCGTTTTACTTAAACCCTTTTTGCCGGGAGAGAGGAGTCAGTTGTAAGGGGCCCTTTCACTAACTCGTCCCTTGAGGCAGATCATAGGTGGTGTATTGGGTTGTACCTTCCCGTCAAAGGGATACGTACGGTGCCGTGTCACAAGTTGAGAACACGGGTTGCGTATCTCGCGCTGTTAATTTCTGAGGTGCCGTGGCTGGGGGTGCCACAGGATGCATTGTGCAGTCCTGCGCTTGCGATACCCCAGAGGGTGCCACAGGATAGGCTTCGCGCTATCCTGCGCTTGCGAAATCCTATAGTTTGATTTTGAAATAACGCCCGATACATTGGTTCGTCTATTTTGAGTAAGGTCCGGTTAGTCGGATCGCGGTGGCGAACATAGACACCACTGGCGAAATGCAACAGTGACACATGACCACATCTGCAACCTCGCGAGTCACGTGTAGGTATCAGGAACAGGTTGTGTGCAAATTAGAATTCATAACGCAGGTTCAATCTCTATATATGGAAAAACGGCTTGAGATGAAGTCACATGTAGTATGGGCTGCATGTTGCTTTCGGAGACTTGCTGACATTAGAATAGGAAGCGTCCGAGTTCTATTTAAATATCGCATTAGAATCTAGTCCTAGCACTCACGAACACTTAAACTATTGCTATACTTTGTATATTGTTTGGGAGATTCGCTGATATATGATCAGCCCTTAAGCGTCAGTGAATACTGACGTCCCCACTTCCATAGGTACTGGATCGCCGAAGTACAAAGGCGATATTCAGGAGGACTCAAGGCGAGGAAAGCAAATAATCTGGAAAAACTATCAACATTCGACCAAATATCTGTAAAATTTTACGAGAAAAAATTTCTGAATCTGGAAAAACTATCAATAATCACATGATAAATTTGGTGTCACATTATATTTATGCTAATAAGAGTAGTACTACATTTACTTCTTAATCTTAATGTACCCAAAGATGTGTTGGATTCCTATATGGAAACCAACTGGCAACAACAGTTATGATATAAATAATCACCTAATCAAATAATGGTCAGATTGATTTATTTCCCTTGAACGCATACTGTCACAAACATTGTAAATTTAATTCCACCTAGAAATCCAACACCAACTAAAATATAACACAAACTAAAATATAAGGAACAACTACGAGTACTCGTAACATTTGTCACCCTACCAATTAACAAATAAGTAAACAAACATTTGTCACCCTACCAATTAACAAATAAGAAAACTAATAATTGCCCACCAATAGAATAATAGTCATAACAAACCAACATATATCCAATCACTACACATGAGTACCAAAAATATATGCTACATTGGTGTACAAACTGGGGGGGGGGGGGGGGGGGGGGGGGGGGGGGGGGAGGAGGGGAGGAGGGGAAGAAGAGGGAGACAACTCCATAAAAGAAGGATATTGTATAATGTGCAGTTCGAGCATGTATAAGAGGGAAGGATATTGTATAATGTGCAGTTCGAGCATGTATAAGAGGGAAGTATGACATCGTATAATAAGAAACTTAACCTCAAACATCCAACAACTAAATATAACTAGTAGGCATTAAAAACAAGCTCAAAAAAGAACATATAGTGAAATAAACAAGTAAAAAATTGCTATTAGAATGACAAACTGACAATAGTAATGAGTAAGCCAATAAAACGAAGAAAAACCGGAATTCAATGTAAATTACAAAGATCCATCCTGGAAAAATCCATAAACTTGAAATTTGTCACCATAATTAGAATTTCATATTTAAAACTAAATGAAATGAGAAAAAGCCCAATAAATACTTTGAATGAAGGTGGTCAGGAATTGAAAGTTGTCTAAAATTCAATGGGCACTACGAGAGAAAAAATAAATAGATGACAAAAGCTAGTTTGATGACAGGTGATCAGATCACTAGGCTTGGGGGACCAGACCACTTATGCAACTACAAAGAGATCGAATAGAGCTTGTTATACAGGAGTATACACAACCTACAGAACCCTGTAGGTATATCATTTGAAATTCATTTGCTCATGTGTTCGACTGTTACAAAATTGTACAAAATTGTACAACTGGATATCATTAATGTCACGATAGATGGGTAAATGAATTTCAAATAACTTGATTTTACATATTTAGACTAATTTAAATATGTACATCATCAATGTGAACTGTTCGAATCGTCAATATGAACACCCGAAGGCAGAGAGTGCACAAGCCGTGTGCACCATATGTGGTGCACAACAAAAGGTTTGTCTATATATATATATTGAGCGCTCGCATGCATGGATAATGATATTTTGCTGCGAAGTTGACACAATTGGATCATCACATCACCCATATTCAAAACAAATCAATCAAACAGAAATTATATCAGTGTGATGGTAACCACTAAAAACATCAATCATAAAATACAGCAAAACCACAATCAAATTTTTGAAACCTTGTCAGACCAGGAATCATAACATCAATCATAAAAATCTTATTTCCTTGTTGATTGCTCAGAACAAATTAACAAGTAAAAACCAAATAAATCCCACAGTAACTAATTCCTAAACCAAACAGCAGAAAAAGGGGGTTGGCAAAGCTATTATTAGCAAATAACCAAGCATCCATTTTGCTCAACTTTCAAATCATAACGAAAATGGCAGAAATAACAGTATTAGAGCATCTATAGTCGTTGAATTTAAAAATATCCATATATGGATAAATAGAAATAGGATTTCCAAGTTAGCTGCACTCGTGCAAAGCTATTTTTTAGCAAACTATAATAAAATATTAAGCGACGGCACATGAAGTGCCGTCGGAGAAGAAAAAAAAAATCAAATGGACATGGACGGACGGCACATGAAGTGCCGTCCAAGCCACTGTCCACTTTTGTTGACCTTTTCTACTTTTTTCAAAATTACAAAAACATTTTATTAATTACAAAAAAATTCAAAAAATTACAAAAACAATTCATAAATTGCAAAAAAAATTAAAAATTGCAAAAAAATTCTCACAAATTGAAAAAAAAATTGAAAAATGCAAAAACCTCCGGACGACACTTGAAGTGCTGTCCAAGGATTTCGGTTGAAAAAAAATAAAAAATTTCAAAGGACGGCACATGAAGTACTGTCCGGCGGATTTAGGGGATTTTTTAATCAAAAAAAATTATAAAAAGTCAAGTGCCGTCCCTCACTTATCGATAAAAACTATATCGATTCTCATTTATAGCAATCGACTGTAGCGATTTATCGATAAAATGGATATTTGGCAAACGAGTGCAGCACGTTCGTTTGCTAAATATCCATTTTATCGATATTTGACAAACGACTACAGATGCTCTTACAACAAGACATACCTAAGGGTAATCTACAACATTCAACCACAGGGTGAACATCTATAGACCTACATAACCTACCAGACCAAAAATCTTAAATGTTAAAATCATAAATCCGAATTCAAGAGATCAGATCTATTGGGTTGGGGCAAGCAGCCAGTTGTGAAAACTTTTTCCCAACATGAAACACTTTTGAAAGTTTTTACCAAACTGACCCACTTTTGAAACAATCTATATAATAAAACACAAAGAAAGCTATCAAGTGGTTTTCCTTCAATCCCCTCAAAAATCTAAGGCTCAGATCTAACCTCACAAAACATATTTTCCCCCCAAAAGTTCCCTCCAAAACTCAAATTCAAATCCCCCACCCAAAACAACTCCTATATTTATTTAATTTTTTTTTTCTCTCTCTCTCTCTCCCTCCCTCTTCTATTCAAAAAATTAAGAAAATAAAATTTTTAAAATTTTTAAAAAATAAAAAATTTAAAAACTTAAAAAATTAAAATTTTAAAAGCTTTAAAAATAGTTCAAAAAATCAAAAAAAATCATATAATATGTTTTTTTGCTGAACCCCAAAAGTTTCTCATATAATATGTTTGCTACTTTAATTAATTTGCTCGACCTCCAAAACTATTTTATATGATCAAATAAGGTGCACCGTTCCGAAGACGTGCCGTAGGCACGTGTCAACGGGCAAACCTAGTTTATCAAAATAGCAGGTCTGGGTCTAGTTTCAACTGACCTCCAATCTCAAATAATGAATATAGATCAATACATTTGAGGTATACATTGGTAGAAATTGCATGAATGCAGAGATAAATTTGCTGCCAGCCAATCTCGATCATCATTTCTCCCAAAAAGAGAGTTTTCAATTATCCAATTAATAAACCGGGAATCCCAAAATGCATAGCACATTAAATAAAACCTTGAAATGATAATGATGTACAAGCTAAAAATACGAATTACCAAGAAATTCAAGTGGAAATTACAAATTTGCAATCAACATAAACAACTGCAACAATTTCTCCCAATTTATAAATAAATAACTTGGACAAGACAGTATGTAAAGCATGTACAATACATAATTGAAAATCAAAGAATTCCGAAGGTTACAGTGCACAGTTCATCATAGCAGAATAGAGCAGCACAACATCTCCAGTAAGACAAAAGCTGTCATGCAACCTCTGCATGTCTTGAGAAACAAAGTCTAACCAAGGTCGGTTATATGGGGTAAGGATCAGCAACTCGCCGAATTGCATCTAAAGTAACAACAAAAAATAAGAAAGAAACAATGATTGATGGTCCTAGATTACGACCGTCTGAAAAAAAATTCATGATCAATACACAGACAATAATAAACAACATGGTTGGTACATAACAAATACCAATTTTTTGTTAATGAACAGCTAATGAAAATTGTCATATCAATGTCTAAAATAGAGAAAGAGACTACTAATATCAAATATAGAGAAAGAACTAAGGCATGTAACATAAACAATTCCATTATAAAAATTAATTTTAATTATTAAGAATAGTAGTCTCAGACATCCAAGGAAGAAAGGAAAACAGCATAAGCTCTCAAGCCCCGCAAAAGGCGAAAGCTCTCAGGCGGCCACTGCGAATGTTTTGAGAAACAAGCCATTCAGAATTGTCATCATCGACTACAGTTCCCATTTTAGTTGACATAATTTTTTGTGTCACATTGTATGTATGGTAACAACAAAGTTCAATTTCTATACACTAGGAGTCTACTCATTGCCATGCTACCAACATTCGAGCAAATAATTAAACAATCTGGAAAAACTATAAATATTCGACCAAATATCTTAAAATTGTGAGAGAGAAAATTATCTGAATTGCTATCAAGAATTAAAATGAGTTTAATACAAGTCTCAGACATCCAAGGAAGGAAAATAGCAGCATAAGCTCTCAAGCCTGGCAGGGCGAAAGCTCTTAGACGGCCACTGCGAATGTTCTGAGAAACAAGCCTTCAAGATTTATCATCACCGACTTCCTTAATAATTTCAATACAAATAATCTTTTTAAAAATTATTTCATTTAATTAATAATAATGAGGATCAGATCTATTGGCTTGAATTTCTATCCGTGGGTAGAAATTGTAATTGCGCACAGAATAATCAAAGTCGATCATCTGGGGAAAGGATCATCATATCGCCCAAACTAAATAATAATTTCTAACACTAGCATTGTATTTTCACTCATCTCTCAATCTAGAATTGAATGACTACCCCACCCTGCAAACATAATACAAATGCAAATGCCATAGACAGAAATAAACAGAGTTAAATAATTTTAAAAACTAATTTAAAAATAAATAAATTATACATACAAGCGTCAGACATCCAAGGAAGGAAGGTGACCGGCACAAGCTCTCAAGCCTCGCAAAAGGCGAAAGTAATAACGCGGCAACTGCAAATGTATGTTTGGGGTAGAAACCAATGTATGTGTAGCATTTCTCTTTTGAGGAGAAATGAGCTTTAAGATTTTATCATCATCGACTTACTGTCATTCGTCTAATTTCAATCATAAAAAAAATAAAAAAATTGAAATTAAACATAAAATAAAAGAACAAATTTGGAATGAGGTGATCAGATCTATTGGCTTGAATTTTAAGCCGAGGATTAAAATAAAATGCGCGCACAGTATAATCATTGTCGATCATCTGGGGAAAGGATCATCACTTCACCACTTTTAAAGCAAAAAACAAAAAAACAAAAAAAAACCGACAATTAAAAAATGAATTGAGATAGAACAACCTGAGAGTTTTCTTTTTAATGGCGGCGGAAGATGGAGACTGATGGAAAAAGAGGCGGATTAGGGACGATACTTATAGGCGGAGGAGGGGGACGAAACCCTATAAACCCTTGTGGGAGGTAAGGAACGGTGATGATTGTTCCACGTGGAGGGTTGATGTTTATCTTCAGTTTTGCGGACTACAAAGAAAGTTCTGGATACAATAATGTTAAGTGGCAATATTTGGGTCTGATAGAAGCTAATGAAAGAGCCCACAGAAGACACATTTAATTCTGGTATTCGGAGCAAGCATTTATATATTAATTTCAACTGGCCCAGTAATTTCTTCTTCTTCTTCTTCTTCTTTAGTACTGGGTTTGTCCGTTGACTCGTGTCTACTGTACGTTTTCGGAATGGTACACCTAATTTGATTATATAAAATAGTCTTAGAAATTCAGCAAATTAGTTGAAGTAGAAAATATATTATATGAAGAAGCAGCATATCTACCTTTAAGTTCAGTCATCACCTTCTTGATTATTAGCTTGAACTTATTTGAAATGCATATAATTTGTTAGAAACACAGCATATAATTTTTTTTAACTTCAGCATCACTTTTGGATACTTGTAGTAGTTATGCAAGGACATAATCATATAGGTTTTATAGAGCCTACTCTAATTCCATAACTATTATGAGCATGTCTAAATACAATGGTAATCCAAGTGCAGATGTGAAGGTATCTACAATACCAATAATCTAAACATTTGTTTGTTTGAGACTCAGTTTACAATTGAAATATCTTTTATTATTATTTCAACCAAATGTAATACATGAAGTTCTCAAAATTCTAATCCATATTAATCATTTCTTTAATCTCTATTTTGTCTACCCATTGTACCTTTATAAAATAAAATCAAAATGGTTCAATAACAAATTTACTTTAGCTGTCTTTATTGAGTGGAGAGTTTGCACCATTCACTGGTAAACTCTAGTCATCCAAATCCTATATATCAAAACATATACTAAAAGTTCTTATATGTTATGTTATCCATGTTTTCTAATAACCAGTGAAGGGAACACTTCACGAAATATGTTCTCTTATAGTAAAAAAATTAATGTTGCATATTTGCCAAGTTATTTTAGGTTGCTGATCAACTTATCTGTCCTGTTATGGTTTGGAAAGCCCAAATTGAGGCCACCAAATAATCCATCTCTCACTTGCGTACGCCTTAAAACAAAACCAACAAAAAACTCATTAAATAAATCACCAAATTAAAAAATTTTAAACAAAAAAATAAAACAATCATACCTCTCTGAATTTAGATCTCATGCACACACAAAATTCGAGTCAACAAAAAACTGAGTAATCCCCTGCACACACAAAATAAAAAATTAATGAGATGAAATTATAGTCACTTCATCGCATGTAGAGACTCTCGATTCGGTGGAGAGGAGTCGCCGATACGGAATCAGCAGCGGATCAGATATCAGCGACGACCTCTTGATTGACATTCGACACTGGATTTGGATTTGAATTTGGATTTGCTTTGAAATTCGTGCATGAGAGGACGATGGAGGCTTCCCCAATGACATGAAAGCGAAGATTTAAGAAAATGTTTTAAGGATTTAGAGTTAGCGCCTTAAAAACCCTATGGGGGAGAGAGAGAGAGAGAGAGAGAGAGAGAGAGAGAGAATTTTGAGATCTCTTGTTTGGGAAATAGAGGGAGCAAACAGACCTAAATAGGAGAGAGATAGTAAGAGAGAGAGAGAGAGAGAGAAATAGCTAAATAAATAAAGGAGTTATTTTGGAGGGATTTGAATTTGAGTTTTGAAGAAAAACTTTTGGGGTGGGGGAATGTCTTTTGGGAGCTTAGATCTGGGCCATTGATTTCCTTACTATTGAAGGAGAGTCACTTGATAGCTTTTCTTTGTGTTTTATTATATAGATTATTATTATTATTATTATTATTATTATTGTAAAAATATGACATTGTCATAACTTTATTAATAAAAGATTATTATTATTATTATTATAAAAAGATGATATTGTCA
This sequence comes from Hemerocallis citrina, assembly GCA_017893485.1. Taxonomy (NCBI): domain Eukaryota; kingdom Viridiplantae; phylum Streptophyta; class Magnoliopsida; order Asparagales; family Asphodelaceae; genus Hemerocallis; species Hemerocallis citrina. Next base: position 224,578,628 of record CM030360.1, on the reverse strand, counting down.
TCGCTTTATTAATAAAAGATTAACGAAATAGAGTAAACTATATACATAAATCAACTCTAAAGCCAACATCCATATATAAGTCAAAGCAGTAGATATAATCTAGTTTCTAGAGTAAACGAGTTAATTATTGTTTAAGGACAAAATTTGAAAATATTTACAAAAAAAGACAATGACCAAACTATTTGCAAATAAGAGATAGTTTTTAATTAATTTTATATGTTTCCTATCCTATAGATTTTTCTATAGGTAGTGTGATCTTTCTGCAAATTAAAAAAAAAATTTGTATTGTTTTCTATTTCTCTTATCTAACCAATTTTTTAATACTTAAATTGTACTAAATATTTTGAGAAAACCAAGTGAGAACTACTTACTTAGAAACAAGCTCTGATACCAACTGGGGTTACGAAGCGTGAAAACACATGTGAATAGAATAAAACAGAGTATAAAAAAACCTAAAAGATGATAGTTTTTTGTAAAATAATATTATTCGAAATGATGTGCATTGTCTATCTCAAAAATATTAAAGTAATCAAGCATAAGTTCAAGATCTCTCATAGATTCTGATTCTGTCTCAGATATTTCGCTCCATTGAAAACGGGTTTGTTTTCAATGGGTGTGAAAACAACGATCTGAGTCGTTGGATCGCTCTTGATCGTGATCAACGGCTCAGATCGCAACTGGTCTGATGGAAACGGAGCTCCTAATAATAGCGGAGGGGCATTTTGGGAAGTTCACGCCAAAAATGCTTCAGACTTAGCAAGTATTTTTTTTTTCAGAAAAATACACTTAGGCTATTGTTGGGAACAACGGTATAGGTTATTTTTTTATAAAAAATTCAACTCTCGGCCTAGGTATATATGTACAAGTATTTTTCCAAACACTTGTACATACTCAGATCTCCATCTCCCTCATTTCTTCGACAACTTTCTCTCTCTGTGGAGCTTGCGATACCCAAACCCAAAACCCTAGATCTCTCTCTCTCTCTCTGTCTCTCTCTGTCTCTCTCTCTCGATCGTTCCCGAACCCAATTTGAAAACCCTAGCTCTCTCTCGATCGTTGCTTCTCACTCAATCTCTCCCTCTTCCTTTGAAGATCCCGAATCCAAAAAAACCCCAACCCATACGAAATCTCCCATACCTTAATACCCTAATCCTAAAGAAATTAGCCAAACCCGACTCCCCTTCCTTTATCTACAGCAGCACGCAAACACATCATCTATCTCCTCTCTGAAAACCCACATTTTGAAAGGTATTAACTTTTTTCCTACTTTAGTAGATTTAGCTATGTTAATTGATTAAATTTTTTTATTCAATATTTGAGTGCACAATTTGTATATTATGCGTAGCTAATTATAGGTTAGTTTCATGATGTGTATTGTGCGTAGTTGTTATTGTCGATGTAGATTTAATATTAGTTGTTGTTCGTTGTTAGTAATAGCGGACAGACGAGATAAAAAAATTCTGCAATTTTGCGAGTACGTCGGATTCTCCACGCAAAAGCTAACGCAACTTGTAGAAGTGTGTTTGGATTCACAATTGACAATATACGGCCATGTATCGCTTTGACTCTTTTTCATGAGTGAAAGCGATATATCGCCGTATATTGCAAATCGTGAGTTGAAACTCACTACTACAAGTTGTGTTTGCTCATGCGTGGTGCGTCCCACATACTCGGAAAGTTTCAGAATTTTTTGACCTCGTTTGCATAGTTTTCTACCGTATATCAAACAACAACAACAATTATACTTTGAATTTTTATCGAGTGACTTTTGACTAAAAAACCGCATAAACGAAATCTAAAAATAAGAAATTTTGTGAGTAGGTTGGGGTCACCAAACACAAGCCAAAGCAACTTGTATTTGCGAGTTCTCACCCGTGGTTTGCCATATGCGTCTGTGTATCGCATTCTTGGCAATTTTCAAGAGTGAAAGCGATACACAGCCGTATCTTGCAAACCGTGAGTCGGAACTCGCTTCTACAAGTTGCATTGCCTTGTGTGCGGCTAATCCGACCCAATCGCAAAGTTTTGTATTTCTTGAACATCGTTTGTGCGATTTTCTCACGTATTTTGTTTCGTATCTATATATATCACAATCTTTTGTTAACAATTTTTATACATATAATGTACTTTCTAACAGAGAAATGGTTGGAACGAGGGAAACTGGGTGGCCATTTGGTACTGGTCGGGGCGAACATTCCACAGAAGTAAGAGAACTATTTATTTTCATTGTGAATTTTGTATAATGTGGTATTGTTACTACACTATTAATAATTTGTTGTGTTGGTGTAGGTTGGTGCATCCTCTTCGGCAGAAAATCGAGGTCCAGGACCATTAGATCCATATGTGCTCACTTTGCAAGACCGCCACGGATCTGAGGCAGTATGGGGTGGGACGACGCGGAGGTGTAATTTCTGCACTCACGAGACTTTGCCGATGCACCCACGTACCGCCGAGTATCTAATCCAGACCAGTTTCTACGGAATCAGTATGATGGGTCGGGTGAAACTCGACCGAGAACTTCTTGCAGCCCTCATGTGTGATGGAGGCCTTTGACACACACCTTCTATCTGCCGGTTGGAGAGATGATGGTGACGCTACAGGATATAGCGATGATCTCTGGTCTTCTAATAGATGGGATGGCCGTCACGGGTCATATAAATTTTGATAAGAGAGAGATGTGCAATGAACTCCTCGGTACAAAGATTGTTGAGGAGGACGAGAACGATAAGTCTATTTTTGTTGGACAATCAATCTGACTCTCTTGGTTGAAGGTGAATTTTGAATGGTGGTTGATCGATGAATCGACCGACCACCAAGTGCAGTGCTACACCAGAGCGTACATTATGACAGTACTTGGCGGTGTTATCTTACCTAACTCATCCGGAGATACCGTTACTGATTATGTATCTACGATTGCTCGCCGACCTAGGCATAGCCGGTCGGTACAGCTGGGAAAGCTGCGCTTTAGCAACGCTGTATAGGACATTGTGTTCAGTAGTGCTAGATGGGACCGAGATGATCGGCCTGATGGTCTTGTTACAGATTTGGTCATGGGAGCGTCTACACTTGGGTCGTCCCTGAATTACGAGACCGGCGGACGGTTGGATGGCCAATGAACCAAATGTGGAGATGTTGACACCTTTAGGGGTATATTAGGCAGGTAAACAGAGTTGTAAAAACAACCCAAAATGTGTACTAACTTAGTATAGAGACGAGTTTGACCATCTACAAGAAGAGTTCGTGATTTAGGAGCCGTATACACCCGAGCGGGTGGGAAGACTACCACCGGTGTGCACGACTGGATCGCAGTTGTGGTTGACGATGGCTCCACTCTTCAACTTCGGTACAGTAGAGCATCAGTGGCCGCAGAGAGTCCTACGGCAATTCGGTCTTTAACAAGGTTATCCCGATGGAAAAATATCCCGATACAACTTTGATTTACACGCTACTAAGGGGTTCCGGTCGGTCGTATGCCTACCCATGATTGGGCAGATTTCCATCGTGCTCATGTTGCAAATTGGAATGAGAGACAGTTTGAACTCGTACTTGATAAAGTTCCCCCGTACGATGGCACTAAACAAATTTTGTATATGGCTTGGTACAAGAATATAACGTGTTTGTACATCTCTCTGCATACACAACTACCTGTTGGGATTCAACTACCAATTGAGGAGAGAGAGAGATAGAACCACCACCCGCGTATTCTAGTTCACAATCCATGTTCAAACCGAAGGCGTCATTTGTACATTTGTTGGTGAGTAAACTTTGATTCGCATTTGCCTTAGCATTACGTTATTTTTAAAATGATTGAATTTATTACAAATCGGATTGTGTTTAATATACTTGTTTTTTGTGTTTTAGATCGATAACACATGGGACATGACAAAAGAATATGCGCGAGTAATTAATAGTAACGCGGCCAAACCTATGAAGGAGTTCGCTCGGAAGATGCTCTTTTCATGTCGGGGCTCATTAGAAGAGGTAGGAGAGGGCCCAGCATCGAACTGTTATTTAAATATGATCGTACGTGCACAGCACCGTAAGAGCGTGAGGGGTAGACTATCTCGCCCGGTGCAACAATGACAATATCGTTCTCCATCTCCACCACAAGAAGAAGAGCATCCTGAAACTGCTGTCCCAGAAAGACAATAATCGGGAGAAGAAGAAGAAATTGTCGTGGAATCACAATTCCGGCAGCGACAACCGGTTAGGAAGAGGTGACCACCCCAAACTTACACGCCGGGTGGTTGAGTGTTTCCTGATACAATTGATGTAGGAATTAAAACTTTTTTGTTGTTGTTGATGGTAATCGAAAGAAAGTGTTGTGGTTATTGTTGATATATGGTTAGTTTTGTTGTTGTGTTTGATGTTGTTGTTGTTAATTATGTTGTTGTTGATGTTAGTGTTGTTGTTAATTATACATGTTGTATTTTTGCTCAAGTATTATTGTTTTGCTGAGCTGTTGATCGTATTGTGTATATATCTGTGGTTAGGATTGAAGTGTAGCAGCTGCAAATGCTGTTTAATCTTTTAAGTATTTTTTTTAATACTTAGGCCGTTGTCGGCCTAGGTTCAATGTAAAAGTTGTAGACTTGAACACTCAGTCTCCGTCTTGGCCAAGCCATAAGGAGTAGCAGCTCATAAAAATTTCAATTTTTTTTAACCTAGCCTGTTGTCTCCAACAACGGGGTAATATGTTTGGAATTTTATGAGTTGCTCTCTGTCTTGGCCAAGCCATAAGGAGCAGCAGCTCATAAAAATTCTAATTTTTTTTATAACCTAGGCCTAGGTTATATGATAAAATTGGAATTTTATGAGTTGTTTTCTGTCTTGGCCAAGCCATAAGGAGCAGCAGCTCATAAAAAATACAATTTTTTTTATAACCTAGGTTGTTGTCTCTAACAACGGCTTAGGTTATATGTAATAATTGGAATTTTATGAGTTGCTTTCTGTCCTGGCCAAGCCATCTGGAGCAGCAGCTCATAAAAATTTCAATTTTTTTTATAACCTAGGTCGTTGTCTCCAACAACGTTCTAGGTTATATGATAAAATTGAAATTTTATGAGTTGCTCTCTGTCTTGGCCAAGCCATAAGAAGCAACAGCTCATAAAAATTACAATTTTTTTAATAATATGTAAAAATTAGAATTTTATGAGTTGCTCTCTGTCTTGGCCAAGCCACAAGGAGCAGCAGCTCATAAAAATTTCAAATTCTTTTTATAACCTCCAACAATGACATAGGTTATATGTAAAAGTTTGTATTTTGATGAGTTGCTCTCTGTCTTGGCCACGCCATAAGGAGGAACAACTCATCAAATTACAATTTTTTTTAATAACTGAGGTCGTTGTCTCCAACAACGGTAGACAACGGCCTAGGTTATACGTAAAAGAAATAGATTATGATGAGTTGTTCTCTGTCTTGGCCAAGCCATAAGGAACAACTCTTCAAAATCCCAAATTTTTTTATTAACCTAGGCCGTTGTGGGAGACAACGACCTAAGTTGATATAATTTGTTTTGAGTTTTTAAAACTTTCTCTCCTATCTGTACAAACTAAGGCACTCGAACTGAATGACAAAGACATTCATATCCTTGTCTATCGTCTCTATATTATATTAATTTCATTTTTTAGCAACCAAAACGACCAAAATATAATTGTTAGGTTAAATGGTTATATATTTTATATAAAATAACTTAAACCATTTTTTTTTTTTTGAAAAAAAACCCCATAAATATTCTATATTTAGAGTAAAATTCCATAAATAATCCTAGCAACCTAGGCCCTTGTTGGAAGAGCAAGTCAAGTGCAAACCTTTTAACATACATATTTGGAAAGATTGTGAATATGAGAGAGTACATCCCTGTTCAGCTTATCTATACCTTAAACCTAACCCAATATACCCCTAAAAGTATTCTAAAATATGTATAGTCGACTTACCACTAAGCTTACCTTAACCCTACCCTAACCCTCGTTAACACTAACATTGACCTAACCCTAACCCTACCCAAACCCCTGGTTGGAGGGTGATGGGTTTGGGGGGGTATGGTTAGGGGTTAGTGTAACCCCCGTTTCCATAAATAAATATTTTCTGAATATCTTCTGTACTTCGATTATTTATAATATACTTTGTGTTAAATTCGTTTTGGATTTTCTATTAAAATCTTTTCTAATCGAAAATTATATTTATTTCGAACGATTTATATTTTAACTTGTTTTCTATTCATGATTGATGAACTATTTACATTTTAGCCCAAATCAAATATATTATTACTATTGGATTATGTTAATCTTATTATTATTATTGTTATTACTTTAATAGCAGCTATTATCATTATTATTGTCATCATCATCATCATCATCATCACCATCACCACCATCATTATTATTATTATTATTATTATTATTATTACTTTAATTGCAGCTATTATCATTATTATTGTTATTATCATTATTATTATTATTATTATTATTATTATAGTTATTATTATTAATATTTTCGTAAAGCCCGAACTTTTTTCATCTATATATATCTTATTATTTGATTTAATGTATATGTATATGTATATTTTATAAACCCTTATAATGCTTATTATTTTTCCCCTATCGAATTTAAACCTATTAATTGATTTATAACCCAAAACCCATTCTCTTATTGGATCCAAACCCGCTATCCTATAACTCAAAACCCATTAACCCTATATATAAATACCCTAATCTTCTCTTAACCCTAATTACCCTAACCCTAATTCACTGTTGAAACACCCCTCTGCTGCCCAACCCTTTCCCCACTGTTCATCGTCTCCTACCTCACACCCTGCCGAAACCCTACCGTCACCCTCTCCTCCTCGCCATCCCGACCATCAACTGCTACCTTGATCCTCACCATCGTCGAGCCGCAAGCCTGCAACTTGTCTACACTACACCGTTGAGCCCTGTCATCTTTCTTCCGCACCTCGTCGCTGCCCCGCTCGACCACCACAGTCGAGCCTCGCCTGCACCCCATTACTGCTGCTCATCCCTTTGACTCTGCACTCCTCACCCTATGCCAGTCGCCCAGCCAGCCGTCGAGCCTGTGCCCTCGTCGACTGCCCTGTTTCCACAAAGCCATCATCGCCATCTCTTCTTGCCTGAGCCTCGCGCCCCCCTCGCCGCAGCCACCGAAGTCGTTGACTACCCTTGCCAACTAGTTAGCCACAGCACGACCTTCTCCTGCCACCGCAGTGCGCCGCCACCGAACCCCACAGTCACCACCCAAGTCCCCTGTTTGTGATCATGACAGTAAGTCACATTGAATCTCAACCTTCCGATCCCCTCCCGATTGTGATTTCGATCACTATCACCATCAGCCTTAAATCGTGACCGTCCGATCGATTTTGATCATCTTCATCATCATCAGGGTGATCTGGGCCGTCCGATCTAATCCATCCAATCATCTTGATCTTGATCGTCATCAAGGTCTGCGCTAGATCTGATCCATCCAATCTCGATCATTGATCAACGTCATCACCCAATCAAGGCAAGTATCTTCTTATACAATTCGTTGTTCTAGTACAAACTTTTATTTGAAAATACTGCAAGTAGATTGTAGTTGTCACTCACCTTTGGTTTATCATTGATGATCTCATTTTTACTCGTTGCTGTCTTTATCAACTCCACAATCATAAGGGTCACAACCTTTCGTTGACACACTCGTTTCATACGTTTCACAACTAGTATAATTATAATACATTTCATGCAAAAATATCCTTGTTTGCTGTTGTCCTATTTTTGGTCTGCTGTTTCGACCATGATAACATCAGAATCTGGACTTGAGTTCTAAACATGAAATGTAGCTCCAGATGTCTAGTTTACTAACCTTTTGAAGGAATTGAATTCCAAGTTATAGTTTGTGAATTATGACTGTTTTAGTGCTGTTGTGTCTGAAATTTCAGATTCTTAAATTTGCTGCGACACTCTGTTTCCAATTTAAATTGACTATGTTACCTGTAAGATAATGACTTAAAATTTTGCATGATGATACTAGACACACTAGATAACCTTCACTAATTTTCCTATAATTAATTGATGAAATTTCAAACATGATTAATGTTTCTAAACACAATTTTATAAATTCTGGCTGAACACGAATTCTGTGTAGTTTGTTATTTTGACACTAGTTGCTACAACTTTGATGAATCTTGTTTATATGCTTTGGAACTGGCAGAGAGTCTAGTTTCTACATTTTTTGACGGATCCAGATTTGCATTCCTGTAGCAACGGGAATCTCTGGTGCAGCAACATCCTACTGTTCAGAATTGGAATTCTCGTCATTTTTTATCATTTTAATTTGTGTCGACCCTCGAATATGCTTTCTACCTAGCCCGAACTTGCTCCTTGCTTGATCATGTTTACTTGCCCTGTTTCGTACATTTTCATGCTTGTTTTGATAATCTATACTATTATTAAGCAAAGCCTCATTTTGAGCTTTTTACTATCATGCCCTCATAAACATAAAAGGCTAAAAAAAATATAGGATTAATATCGGAGGTCAGAAATGTAATTTGTATGTATTGAAAAAATAATTAACATGCATATATTTGCATGTCTGTCTGCATAGTTTTGGAAAAATAATTAATAGCATAGATTTGCATGTACTTGCATGCACAATTTATTCATAAAAAAGTTTCATCCTATCAAAGTCAGTAGGTCTAACACATGCATGCAAATATCAAAATAAATATATTGTGCATGCCTGTCTGCATGCATACATGTAACCTCTTCGGTGACCTGTCCCTTCCTCAAAATCCTATACACCTTTATAGACGTGCATCGCACGTGCATTATACTAGTAATAATAATAAATAACAAGCCAGGGTTTAAGGAAAAGACCACAGTAGTGGAAAATATAGGTAAGTGTACTCAGAAGGGGGCCCATGTTTTCCACTTACAGGGCCGACCCCACTATATAGGCGGGTAAGGCGGCCGCCTTAAGCCCCCGCGGATTTTGCGATTTTAGGGGCCCCCAATTTTGAACTTTCCTTGTAAATATAAGCATGTATTTTGCGTGTAGAAAAAATAAAATGTTATTAGGGGCCCCAAAATAATTACTTGATCCTTCAAAAAAAATTAAAAAAATTTATTTGGGGGTACTCTGGAAGGCTTGATTGAAATTGAGGTTTTAAATGTGAGTGATTTAAAACAAATCCACATTTGAATGGATATAAAACCCAAAACCCACATTCATTTTAAAAACCCACATTCAATTTACAACCCGAAACCCAATTACCCAAATCCTTTTTTAAAACAAAACCCAACCACTTCCTTCTTTTCCCCAAAACCCAAACCCGAAGTCCCACTCCCACTCTCCCACCTGTTCCTTCAATCCTTCTTTTCCCCCAAAAAATCCCGAATGAAACCCTAACGGCGCCTTCTTTGCTCCCAAACGGTGAACGAATATTTAATTAGTGAGTTTGCTGCACGGAATGCGAGAAGAAGTCATGCACTGGGATGATTAAAGATGTAGGTATAACTCCTTAATATTTATGTTTCTCTTATGTTTCATTTCTTCACTTCAGTGTTATTTTATTTTCATTTCATAATTTTCTGTTTCTAATTCATAATTTTCATTTCATCTATGTAGATGTGGAGGTGAATTGTTGAGGCAGCTTCATGCGTTAAATGAGATACAATCAGAGCTTTCCATTGACAGGTTTTGCATATTTGATTATATGTTTTCACTCTATTTTGAATATATGTATGATGCATATGAGTAACTTGTTATTCAATGATATATATTTTGCATATTTTGCATATTTTGCTTTGGCAAATTTTTTTTATACATGTTTTTTTTAATGTATGGGGGCAGGGGGGGCCCATTTCGAAAGTTCGCCTCGGGCCCCCTGGAACTCAAGGTCGGCCCTGCCCACTTGTTACTTGTTTCATAACTAGTTATATGATTATTCGATTATTGGACTTTTTATATTAACACTTGTTTCATGAACTAGTCGTATGATTATTCGATTTATGGACTTGTTATATTAACACTTTTTCATGAACTAGTTGTATGATTATTTGATTCACGAACTGGTTATATTAACACTTAATTCATGAACTAGTATATTATTTTTTGATTCATGACTGATCATGTTATTACTTGACTCATGAACTAGTTATATGATTACTCGATTCATGAACATAATTGCTCGATACTTGATGCCTGAGTTGTAATACCCTGATTTTTCGATTAATGAAAAATTATTATTTTGCACGTAGTGTGCACGTGCAATATTTTGGGTTGAATTATTTTTATAATGATGTGTAGAAATATTTAATTATGTGTTCTCAAATTATTTTGTACAAAAAGCCTTTCTTTAAAAGCCTTATTTTAATTTAATTAAAAAGGCCTTTTTCTTAAAGCCCAAAATGCATTTTTATTTATTTTATTTTAATAACTATTTTGGCCCAAAAATAAAGCCCATGAATGAATCTATTTTTAATTAAACTTGTCATGTAGAAGACTAATTTATCCTTATTTTATTTTTGTACAAATTAAAATGTACAAATTTTTGGCCTAGTTGCATGCACGTGCACTACACGTACACGTGCAATGCACACTCTTCTTTTGAGGCCGGGATGCATTCTTTTGGAGGGAGATTTGATTTTGATCATGGTGTTCATGGAGGTAGTTTTGGGGATGTGGGTAGTTTTTATAACTCCTACTTTGATCTAGGCCCTTCATTCTACAACCAACCACTCAATCTTGGCCCTCCATTTCACCTATTCTCTAGTATAAATACCCCCCCTCTCATGGCTATTTTCATATGCAAATTATATTTCCAAGCTATAGTATTATTGTAGTAATAGTGTGAGTTATAAAAGATAGAGAGTTTGTGTGGGTTTTGCTTGCTTGGAGTGGCCGGCTATCACATAGGGGAGCTTTCGGTTTGTGCTAGGAGGCTTGGAGCTTGTGCGCGCTTTTGGCTAGGAGGTGGTGCTTTCATTTGCAAGGCTTGTGTTGTTTAGTTCTCTCCATTCAGGGTGGGTAAAACTTTCATATTTCTAATGTAGGAAACTATGCTAGTTTTAATTACCAACACTATGCATGAAAAATACTAATAAGAACACACTTAAATTGAAGAGTTAGTGTATGAATTGATTGAAATGATGTGATTAACTTGTGTGAAATTCTAGCATGAAATGAAATTGTATGTAGAATTCTCCATGATTATTAGTTTGAATGAATGATGGTGGAATATTGCTAGCATGATGCATGAAAATTTCCAATTAGATCGCTTGTAAATTGTATGGTTGAAGCATGAAATTGATTAAGATAATGGCACACTTTAATTTGAAAAGAGGGTTTTCTTGAATGATTGAGTTGTAATTATGATAATTAATGAGTAGTAGTATACTTTGTGACGTAGATGAACTAATGAAATTATTTTGTTATCATTAAAGAAGAACCACTCAAAAATTAGTAGTTTTGAGTTTACCTATTCATATGTTGAATAAACCTTTATGTTGATATGGGGATGGATAAATCCAAAAATGTATGTGTTGTGAATAAAAATTTATAGCAGTGAATTATCATAAGGAATTTGTGAATAAAAAGGGATTAGAAGACTAATTGATTATTCAATGTCGAAAATAAAAGATATGGTAGTCTTAATGAATAATCTATTAAATTGTGTGGAAAAATTATGTTTTTAGTACAAAAAATTATTTTATACTTGCTGTTATGAAGATCAGGTAAAGGAGATTTAATCTGGAATTTTCCAGTAGTTTTTATAAAGGCAATATGAAACTAGTTAATTTGAACATCGAGTTGTTCTTTTAAACAGTACGAATATGAAACATATGGGTTTTATTTGGGTAGTGTGACAACCCGAGCTACTAGCTCAGGCGGTCACTGACTACGGTTGGCTTCTCTGGAGCGAACGGTTCGAACCCTGTGTTCATCACATTTTTTCCACCATTTGAAAATATATATATAACCTCGACCCGAAAGCACATATACTAAATTCGCCCCTTCATATCGCTAGCACAGTTCGGCCATGCGGCGGGTGCTCTTGGCTCTCTCTCCGTTGTGCTTGGGTTCGATCCTTGCTATCGGCATATATAAAAAATATTTTTTTGGGGCTTTCTAGATGTCCAAAAAATGTGGAAAAAATATGGTAATTCTCATAAAAATGTAAGGAATTTTATAAGAATGATTTGGGTATTATTTGAATAAATTTAACTATGGTTTGGAGTCAAAATGCATATATAGACATATGGTTCCATATGGATGATTAATATGAAACTATAACTTGAAAGAATAAGTAAATTGGCACATTAATAGTTGATCTTGGCAGAAAGAAATGTGGTTTGTGACATGATGCAATTATTTTCTCACAATGTGTGAAGTGTGTATATTATTTGATAAGGAGAAACTATCATGATGTGACAATTGATAAGTATATGCTATTTTGTGCAATGATGGACTAGTGAACAAAGTGAAATCATGAATTGAAAGAGAATATACATACGAGTATGAGAACTCGATATGGAAATTTTATGAATTGAAGATTGTGAAATGAAATTTGAAATAGAGTAGCTAAGTCTCCCCGGCATCGAAAAATGAAATAAAGTGAAATTAGACCAAGGTTGGTCATGATGAAATGAATGAATAAGTCCGGTTGATGGAGAGGCTAACTCTAGAGATTAATTTTGTTCATGATTTTTAATAAAACTAAGGACTAGTGCATAGTGAAGATGTGATGAAAGTAAGAGAAAAACATTGAGTATGAGGGCCCTGGGTAGCGGCGAGAGCGTATCCCAGGAATTCCCATGACGAGTCTGGGTGAGGATACTGTTCCAGAGTACCGTCCCAGTGGCGACGCTCGTGGGATGTTTGAAGACTACGGGTGGTGTCATGTTTATGGTGAGAGCGTATCCCAGGAATTCCCATGATGCGTCTGGGTGAGGATACTACTCCAGAGTGCCAAAACATGAGTTCGTAGGTCAGATAACATCTAGGATACTTACCGTAATTACAGTAGTAGATTAAATCATAACGGGGGATTGAACCCTATAAAGTTGAAGAACGAATAAGGGCTTGCCCTCGGACCTATGTAGTATGGGATGCATAGAATCCGAACAAGTGCGCATTAGTGTCATGTAACATTAATAAATGTATTAAGGATTAAGTGCACAATCACCACACGACATCAATAGGGTAGTCCTTTTAGTTTGAATTGTGACAAGTTTGTGTTTGCTAAATATGGAAAGTTAAGTTATACTATTTCCGGCATAGAGAGGATGGCCGTGTATAATGTTCGTCGGTTGAATAAACTGACGTACCCACAGTCTTATATGCAGGTGAATGTCATGATTAAAGAGGAATGGATGCTTAAAGCTTATATCATGATGTTGTATTTTACTTCCGCTGTGCAAAAGAGAAATGTAATTATGATGTAATCTCTGATGTATGACGAAAATTTTTAATTTCCCTGTAAAATTGTACTAAAGAAAGTGAAAAGATCCTGTAGAACATCTCGAATTCAGTGTATTTGGGATTCGGGGCGTTACAGAGTGGTATCAGAGCCACGCTTTCTACACTTTCACACTTGTACAAACTTATAGGGAACGACACCCTAGTAGTGGACATTAGAGTGTGTGTTTGAGTCTAGAGATTTAAATGTAAGTGACTTACATTTGTGTTGCTCTAAGATTTATGCTTCTTCCTCTCTATTTCTAAGATGGCTGATCACTTCGACCCTGCTGGAGGCGACGACTGGCATATCATTGAGGAAGAGTACCATCCTGGACAGGCTGATTCCGAGGACGAGTACTATCCTGGGCAAGCTGATTCTGACGGTGAAGAATGGCCTGAATCCCGAGAGATCACCCCACCTCCGGATTCATCTGATGACTCTTCTTCTGACGAAGAAGAAGAACCAGTTCCAAGTGGTCTTGTGACTTCTCTTCAGAGGCAAGTGGAAACCCTGAAGGAGAGAGTTGGAGTTTTAGAGGCTCAACTGGCGAAACGGAAGGACGACTATTCTGTTCTCAGTCATCGGGTTTGGGAACTCGAGAAGAGGAAGAACCTGACGGATGTGCTGAAGGATGAGGTTGAACTTCGAGCAGCGAAGAGGACCCGTAGGAGTTAGACTGTCTTAGCTTCTACTATCTTTCATTCTGATGTCAAGAAATGTTTTAATTCGAATGTATAAACTTTGGAATTCAATGAAATGCAAGTTAATTCATGTTTCATACTTCGAATTTGATGGACCTTTTACATCAGAATATGGAATGAAAGCTGTTGTATTGTTCGATACTGGATCCTCTCATACTTTAGTTTGCTAAAGTGTTGGGAGTTGAACCGAAGATTTTTCCAGGCAAGATCTTAGCAGTAGCTACTCCGTCAGGGGAAACTTTAACCACTGATCGGTATTATGCTGATTGTGAGATTGTGATTGGGGATAGAATCTTTGGCATTGATCTGATCAAGCTGACTATCTTGGGAGTCGATGTTATCATTGGCATTGATTGGATGTCGGTGTACAGTGCAAACATCGAGTGCAAGACCAAGACGGTAACAGTGAAGGCTCCAGGTGGACCTGAAGTCACGTTCCAAGGGAAGCAGAAGTGTTCTAAGCTGGTGGCAACTATCCGCAAGGAAGAGACTCCTGTGGAAGTACAAGGAATTCTTGTGGTTCGGGACTATCCGACTGTGTTCTTGGAAGTTTTTCCTGGGTTACCCCCGCATCGTGATGTAGAGTTCAGCATCACTGTTCAACCAGGAAGTGCACCCATTTCTAAGGCACCGTATAGGATGGCTCCAGTGGAACAGGATGAGGTTAAACGGTAGATTGAGGAACTGTTGGGAAAATGCTTTATTCAACCTAGTGCGTCACCTTGGGGAGCACCAGTGCTTTTGGTAAAGAAGAAGGATGGATCGATGAGAATGTGTATCGATTACCGAGAGCTGAATAAGGTCACTGTTCAGAATAAGTATCCGATTCCTCGAATTGATGACTTGTTCGATCGTCTACAAGGAGCAGCTGTATTCTCCAAAATAGATCTTCGATCAGGTTACCACCAAGTTCGAGTGAAAGCTGAAGATGTGCACAAAACTGCGTTTAGAACTCGGTATGGGCATTACGAATTCTTAGTTATGCCATTCGGAGTGACAAATGCACCCGCAATCTTCATGGACTTGATGAACAGAGTTCTGAGGCCGTTTATTGATTCTTTCGTCGTGGTGTTTATCGACGATATTCTCGTGTACTCCAAGTCAGAGGAGGAGCACACCGAGCATCTGGCAGCAGTTTTGCAGAAGTTGGAAGAGCAGCAGTTGTATGCCAAGTTATCCAAGTGTGATTTCTGGAAATCTGAAGTGGCATTCCTAGGTCACATCCTTTCTAAGGAGGGAGTGGCAACTGACCCTCAGAAGATAGAGGCAGTGAGAAATTGGGCTAGGCCTACTACAGTGAAGGAAGTCAGAAGTTTCCTTGGGATGACTGGATATTACAGGAGATTCATTCAAGGTTATGCTCAGATAGCTGTACCGCTTACTGGACTGACCAAGAAGAATGTGAGCTTCAAGTGGACCGAGCAATGTGAGGCGAGTTTTCAGGAGTTGAAAGATAGGCTGACTACTGCACCTATCTTGGCTTTGCCTAGAGCTGGTGTTGAGTATGACGTTTATAGCGATGCTTCACATCGGGGGCTTGGTTGTGTCTTAATGCAAGAAGGTAGAGTAATCGCTTATGGGTCTAGGCAACTACGACCGCATGAGAAAAATTACCCGACTCATGATCTGGAGTTAGCTGCGATTATCTTTGCCCTGAAGCAATGGAGGCACTACGTGTACGGTGAGAAGTTGAATATGTACACGGATCACAAGAGCTGAAGTATATATATCAGCAGAGGGATCTGAATCTGAGGCAGCGGAGATGGTTGGAAGTGCTCGAGGACATGCGACCTGAGATCAAGTATTATCCTGGAAAGGCTAATGTTGTTGCTGATGCACTTAGTCGCAAGAGCAGTTTGGCCAGTTTGATTACAACTCAGAGGCATCTGATTGAGGAGTTGGATCGAGCAGGTATTGAAGTTGTCTTACAAGGATTGGGAGCATCTTTGGCTCAGTTGAGGCTTCAGCCTACTTTGAATGCAAGGATTATTGCAAGTCAAGAGGTTGATGTTGATATTTTGGAGATGAAGGAGCAGGTTGGTGCTGGCAGGTTGCCCGGTTTTCAAACCAGGGATGGAGTGCTGTGGTTCGGAGATAGGCTGTGCGTTCCAAATCAGGCGGACCTGAAGGAGAGTATTCTTCAGGAGGCGCATGCTACTCTTTTGTCTGTACATCCTGGGAGTACTAAGATGTACAAGGACATCAAACAGCATTTCTGGTGGTCAGGTTTGAAGCGGGATGTGGCTGAATTTGTCGCGAAATGTGAGGTTTGTCAGCAAGTCAAAGCCAAAAATCAGAGACCCGGAGGTCTATTACAGCCGTTACCTATTCCGGAATGGAAGTGGGATAACATCAGTATGGATTTCATCACGGGATTGCCTAAGAGTCCTAAAGGCAATGATGCGATTTGGGTTATAGTCGATCGACTTACCAAATCCGCTCACTTTTTGGCGATGAAACTCACTGCTTCGATGGACAAGTTGGCTGAGATGTATGTTGGTGAGATTGTCCGACTTCATGGCGTTCCTTCAACTATTGTGTCTGATCGAGATGCGCGGTTTACTTCGCATTTCTGGAGGAGTCTTCAGACAGCTTTGGGTACCAAGACAGATTTCAGCACTGCTTTTCATCCACAAACCGATGGGCAGACCGAGAGAGTCAACCGTATTCTTGAGGATATGCTTCGGTGTTGTATACTAGACTTTGGAGGCCGTTGGGAAAGGCATTTACCTTTGGTGGAGTTTGCCTACAACAACAGTTTTCAGGCTAGCATCGGGATGGCACCGTACGAAGCTTTGTATGGCAGGAAGTGCAGGACTCCTGTTTGTTGGTTTGAAGTTGGGGAGCGTCAGTTGTTTGGTCCTGAGCTTGGACAACAAACTTCTGAGAAGATTGATCTGATCAGGAAAAGGTTGGTGGAAGCTCAGAGCAGGCAGAAAAGCTATGCAGACAACCGGAGAAGGGACCTTGAGTTTGAGGTTGGTGACTTCGTCTTTCTGAAGGTATCGCCCAGTAAAGGCGTGGTTCGTTTTGGCAAAGGCGGGAAATTAGCCCCGATGTTTATAGGCCCGTATAAGATATTGAAAAGGATCGAAAAAACTGCTTACCGGCTTGAATTACCGGAAGAGTTGTCTCAGGTGCACAATATCTTTCATGTGTCTATGCTGAGAGGTTATATTCCAGACCCGAGTCATCATTTGCCTGAAGTGCCGGAAGGTTTGCAGTTAGACCTGAATTACATCGAGTCTCCTGTTGAGATTGTTGATCGTCGAGAGAAAGTCTTGAGGAATAAGACGATACCGATGGTCAAGGTAGTCTGGAGAAACCATTTGGTTGAAGAGGCTACTTGGGAATCTGAGGAGAGGATGTTGAAGGACTATCCTGAGCTTTTTGCTTGATTGTATTTTTGTATCTTTTTGTTCTTGCTTGTTGTGTGTATTGTATTTTGTTTCTCGCTCTTGATTGTAGTTCCAGGGACGGAACTATTCTAAGGAGGGAGTGCTGTAATACCCTGATTTTTCGATTAATGAAAAATTATTATTTTGCACGTAGTGTGCACGTGCAATATTTTGGGTTGAATTATTTTTATAATGATGTGTAGAAATATTTAATTATGTGTTCTCAAATTATTTTGTACAAAAAGCCTTTCTTTAAAAGCCTTATTTTAATTTAATTAAAAAGGCCTTTTTCTTAAAGCCCAAAATGCATTTTTATTTATTTTATTTTAATAACTATTTTGGCCCAAAAATAAAGCCCATGAATGAATCTATTTTTAATTAAACTTGTCATGTAGAAGACTAATTTATCCTTATTTTATTTTTGTACAAATTAAAATGTACAAATTTTTGGCCTAGTTGCATGCACGTGCACTACACGTACACGTGCAATGCACACTCTTCTTTTGAGGCCGGGATGCATTCTTTTGGAGGGAGATTTGATTTTGATCATGGTGTTCATGGAGGTAGTTTTGGGGATGTGGGTAGTTTTTATAACTCCTACTTTGATCTAGGCCCTTCATTCTACAACCAACCACTCAATCTTGGCCCTCCATTTCACCTATTCTCTAGTATAAATACCCCCCCTCTCATGGCTATTTTCATATGCAAATTATATTTCCAAGCTATAGTATTATTGTAGTAATAGTGTGAGTTATAAAAGATAGAGAGTTTGTGTGGGTTTTGCTTGCTTGGAGTGGCCGGCTATCACATAGGGGAGCTTTCGGTTTGTGCTAGGAGGCTTGGAGCTTGTGCGCGCTTTTGGCTAGGAGGTGGTGCTTTCATTTGCAAGGCTTGTGTTGTTTAGTTCTCTCCATTCAAGGTGGGTAAAACTTTCATATTTCTAATGCAGGAAACTATGCTAGTTTTAATTACCAACACTATGCATGAAAAATACTAATAAGAACACACTTAAATTGAAGAGTTAGTGTATGAATTGATTGAAATGATGTGATTAACTTGTGTGAAATTCTAGCATGAAATGAAATTGTATGTAGAATTCTCCATGATTATTAGTTTGAATGAATGATGGTGGAATATTGCTAGCATGATGCATGAAAATTTCCAATTAGATCGCTTGTAAATTGTATGGTTGAAGCATGAAATTGATTAAGATAATGGCACACTTTAATTTGAAAAGAGGGTTTTCTTGAATGATTGAGTTGTAATTATGATAATTAATGAGTAGTAGTATACTTTGTGACGTAGATGAACTAATGAAATTATTTTGTTATCATTAAAGAAGAACCACTCAAAAATTAGTAGTTTTGAGTTTACCTATTCATATGTTGAATAAACCTTTATGTTGATATGGGGATGGATAAATCCAAAAATGTATGTGTTGTGAATAAAAATTTATAGCAGTGAATTATCATAAGGAATTTGTGAATAAAAAGGGATTAGAAGACTAATTGATTATTCAATGTCGAAAATAAAAGATATGGTAGTCTTAATGAATAATCTATTAAATTGTGTGGAAAAATTATGTTTTTAGTACAAAAAATTATTTTATACTTGCTGTTATGAAGATCAGGTAAAGGAGATTTAATATGGAATTTTCCAGTAGTTTTTATAAAGGCAATATGAAACTAGTTAATTTGAACATCGAGTTGTTCTTTTAAACAGTACGAATATGAAACATATGGGTTTTATTTGGGTAGTGTGACAACCCGAGCTACTAGCTCAGGCGGTCACTGACTGCGGTTGGCTTCTCTGGAGCGAACGGTTCGAACCCTGTGTTCATCACATTTTTTCCACCATTTGAAAAAATATATATAACCTCGACCCAAAAGCACATATACTAAATTCGCCCCTTCATATCGCTAGCACAGTTCGGCCATGCGGCGGGTGCTCTTGGCTCTCTCTCCGTTGTGCTTGGGTTCGATCCTTGCTATCGGCATATATAAAAAATATTTTTTTGGGGCTTTCTAGATGTCCAAAAAATGTGGAAAAAATATGGTAATTCTCATAAAAATGTAAGGAATTTTATAAGAATGATTTGGGTATTATTTGAATAAATTTAACTATGGTTTGGAGTCAAAATGCATATATAGACATATGGTTCCATATGGATGATTAATATGAAACTATAACTTGAAAGAATAAGTAAATTGGCACATTAATAGTTGATCTTGGCAGAAAGAAATGTGGTTTATGACATGATGCAATTATTTTCTCACAATGTGTGAAGTGTGTATATTATTTGATAAGGAGAAACTATCATGATGTGACAATTGATAAGTATATGCTATTTTGTGCAATGATGGACTAGTGAACAAAGTGAAATCATGAATTGAAAGAGAATATACATACGAGTATGAGAACTCGATATGGAAATTTTATGAATTGAAGATTGTGAAATGAAATTTGAAATAGAGTAGCTAAGTCTCCCCGGCATCGAAAAATGAAATAAAGTGAAATTAGACCAAGGTTGGTCATGATGAAATGAATGAATAAGTCCGGTTGATGGAGAGGCTAACTCTAGAGATTAATTTTGTTCATGATTTTTAATAAAACTAAGGACTAGTGCATAGTGAAGATGTGATGAAAGTAAGAGAAAAACATTGAGTATGAGGGCCCTGGGTAGCGGCGAGAGCGTATCCCAGGAATTCCCATGACGAGTCTGGGTGAGGATACTGTTCCAGAGTACCGTCCCAGTGGCGACGCTCGTGGGATGTTTGAAGACTACGGGTGGTGTCATGTTTATGGTGAGAGCGTATCCCAGGAATTCCCATGATGCGTCTGGGTGAGGATACTACTCCAGAGTGCCAAAACATGAGTTCGTAGGTCAGATAACATCTAGGATACTTACCGTAATTACAGTAGTAGATTAAATCATAACAGGGGATTGAACCCTATAAAGTTGAAGAACGAATAAGGGCTTGCCCTCGGACCTATGTAGTATGGGATGCATAGAATCCGAACAAGTGCGCATTAGTGTCATGTAACATTAATAAATGTATTAAGGATTAAGTGCACAATCACCACACGACATCAATAGGATAGTCCTTTTAGTTTGAATTGTGACAAGTTTGTGTTTGCTAAATATGGAAAGTTAAGTTATACTATTTCCGGCATAGAAAGGATGGCCGTGTATAATGTTCGTCGGTTGAATAAACTGACGTACCCACAGTCTTATATGCAGGTGAATGTCATGATTAAAGAGGAATGGATGCTTAAAGCTTATATCATGCTGTTGTACTTTTATTCAATTGTTGTATTTTACTTCCGCTGTGCAAAAGAGAAATGTAATTATGATGTAATCTCTGATGTATGATGAAAAGTTTTAATTTCCCTGTAAAATTGTACTAAAGAAAGTGAAAAGATCCTGTAGAACATCTCGAATTCAGTGTATTTGGGATTCGGGGCGTTACATGAGTACAGCCCTATAAAATCCACCACTAGGCCTAAACATAACTTGTTTGTAAGTAGCAACCTTGTGGTAAATAAATGGGATGCATGGAGTGCTACCTATATAGAATTAAATAATAGACTTAAGAATAACATGTTACTTGTACACACTTGACACCTGCTTCGCATGCTACTTGATACTTGATACACATTACATGCTCACTTGTTACCTGTTCTTGCTCCTTGTATTTGTTATCCGATCATGTTACTTGATTTGTTTCACTTGCTAGCTAATCTCTTGAACTTCACTACTTGTTGCATCCCTGTCATGTCACGTTGTATACTCTTGATTCCAAATCTTGTTTTATATTTTCTTGCACTTGTTTTCATACCCCTTGCTTGTACTACTTGCGACCTGTAACTTGTACTAACGGATGTCTGTCTTTGTTTCTCTATTTTTCTTCTACATGATATATATACAGGATTTGGAGATCAATTGCCTGCAGGAGTTGGTGAGCAAAAATTTCAGGCTTTGCTTGGGAAAACTTGTTTTAGTTATTTTGTGCTTGAGTTTATTTAATTCTTGTTGCTACTTGAAATTTGTAACGGGCTTATTGTCCCGAAGTTTTACATTTGATCAAGATCTTGTATTTATTTGAGAAATTTATATTTGTTTCAAATAATTTCTGTTGATTAATAATTTATTCATACATGCATGGTTGAGTATATTTTGTTATATTTCCTGTTATGATGTTGAGTCGATCCTACAGCTTACGAATGATGAAAATTATTCGCTGGGCTTTGTCGCGTACTCCTATTTCGTATTCCTTTTGGGAAGCGAGGCATGACAGTTAGGTTAGGTTTAAAATGAATAAAAGTCTCCATAAGAAATTATAGATTACGACTAAAAAAATAAAATATTTTGGTTTTGGCGGATAAAAAAGGAATTTAAAAAAAATATAGAGACGATGTACAATAAAATGAATGTCAAGAGGTTGTGTAATCAATTTGGACACATGAAATGAAAAAGAAGGAATAAAAGAGTAATTTTTCATGTGATATAAACCAATAAGAGTGTGCCACCGAAGATAGTGAAGAAAATGAACATTTCAACAAATGTCTTCTATCTAAGAAAATGAACACTTCGATAAATCAAGTAGTTTTGGAATTAACCACCCTAACCATAACCCTTACCCTCTAACCCTCTACGTAACCCTGACGAATATTTCTGACTCTCGTGTGAATCATCATTCTATTTCTCTTGCATTCGTCTAGAGTCAAATGAAATGGGAAATGTGTTTCGGAGATCCGAGGGAGAGAGAGAAATAATTAAATAAATTGACAACCTAAGGAGCCACTCATAAAAATCCAAATTTTTTTACTACCTAGGCCGTTGTCTCGAACAACGGCCTAAGCATTGATGATATTTTTTGGTTTTTTTCTACTTTCACTTCTTTCTGTACGAACAGAGGCTATCGAACTTTATACTAAAGATATTCATATTCTTGTAAATTGTCTCTATATTTTATTAAATTCATTTTTCAGCAACCAAAACGACCAAAATATTTTTGAACACTTTTAGAACATCTTATACATACCAATGATAACCAAATTACAATTTTTTTTGGGTCCATGTCCAAAAAAAAAAAAAAACTGCCTAGGCCGTTGTAAGTAAAAGAGGGTTATGCGAGGATTAGGGTAGGGGTAATGAAGGGAGTTTTTTATTTTTTATTTTTTATTTATTTGTATTTATTTGTATTTATATTTTATTTTTTAAACATGTGTACTCTTTTTTTATGGTGAAGTCTGTGGTTGAAGTCAACCTAGTTTTTATCGCAAATATTTAAAATTTTATATCTTGTCAAATCTTTGATTTCTGTGGTGAACACATCTATTGGCATCATATGTAACGTAAGAAACCGTTTTTTTCTGTAACAGTTTGAATTAATTCTCAATATGCTCTATTTTATCCATATTTTATTCCCAACCACTATCGTTCTCAATTGAAACACTCGATTATAACTAGTTCCTAAGCTTACCCTAACCCTCATTAACACTAACCTTAACTTTACTCTAACCCTAAACAAACTCGTGGTTGAAATATTATGGGTTATGTAACATCTCGCATTAATTTTTAAATAAAAATACATTTTTTTATTTTTGCACGTGCAATGCACGTGCAACGCATGTGCAATTTCATCTCATTTTTCATTTTAAAATATTTTTTCTACGTATGTGTAAGTTTCTTTTTATTTATTTTATCTCATTTAGTTGTCTTTCCTTAATTAGAACTCATAGGCCTAATAGATGACTCTAAGCCCATTGAAATAAATAAAATAAATAAATAAAACCAAGCCCACAATGAGAAACCCACTAAGAGAACCTACTTCTAATTTGTACACACTTTTACACTTGTCTTGTAACAACTAGTAGCCACACAACAATTAATAAAATATAAAAGTGAGAAGAGTGGGCATGTGCACTACACGTGCACGTGCATTTGTGCACGCACACAAGGAGAGTAGGCCAGCCACTATTGGAGGGAGTGGGAGAGTGGAGAGAGTGGGGGTGACATCATGGGGTAGTGGAGTGAATCCTAGCCATACAATTCCCTTATATAAACCCCCTATTGTTTGTCATTTGCACCAAAACTCAGAAAAATAAAGAGAGAAGAAAAGAAAGAGAGTTAGAAATTTTTGTCTTGCATTTTCTTGGAGCCTTAGAGATTGCTTTGCTAGGAGGAGAAGTGCTAGGCTTGTGGAGTGGAGCTAGGAGCTAAGAGCTTTCCTTAGAAGATTTTCATTTGTGCTTCAAAAGAGGTGGGTGTCTTATTTATTTTCTAATTAGGCTTAGAAATCATGTTTAGGGATTGTGTGGTAATTCTAGTCTAGTTTTAATGATTCTTGCTAATTTTTTATACATGTTTTTTTTTGAAGGAAAATGTGGAATATGGCCACCCTGTTTTATTAATCATAAATTAACAAAACATATAGACTATGAACAGGAAATAAAACATGAAGCAATATGACCCTCACAGATAATAGATTCCTTCAACAACCCTGGAGGGTGGGCCGACAAACCAATAGTCATCGCATACTATCGAAGAGGGAAAGGACAGACCTATTCCTCAAATATTGTATTCGACCCCATCTTGGGCCCAAACACAAAGCTCGGCCCAGCAAAATTGTATGTACGTCAATTTAGCTTCGTGCACTACCTCCACGGCACGTGCACACCCCCCTGAAACTAGTCAGGCAGGATTTTATCAACCGTCGAACCCTACCGTCTCATCGATGGGGGACCCCTTCTTCGGGCCCAAGCCCCTTCCTTACTTGTAGAACCCAACCTCCTCCTCCTCTCCTCGTGCACCGCCTCCAAAGAGATAGCTGCAACCAAAGAGAGAGCCGTGAAGAGGATACCTTCACCTCTCTCACGTTCTTACTCTCTCGAGAGATTTCTCACCAAACTTCACTCTTATTAACCCCATGTCACGCCCCACTTCCCAAAAGAATACGAAATACGGTACGTGACTAAGTCCAGAGGATAGTTTTCACCATCCATAAGTTGTACGGACCTGTTTGACTTATCATAACAGTAAATATAACAGTATACTCCATCCAGGCATGCAAAAACAATCATAACTCAACAGTATTTATTGCATCAATAATAAATATTCCAACAAATACTAGATCCGAAACAAACAATAATCCTGGGACAACAAGCCAAAATAAAAGTCTCAATATAGTTCATGAAATAAATTAGTTCATCAAAACAATTTAAGCAAATTATTCCAATTGCGCAGCTCAAAACTTTTGCTCACCAACTCCAGTAGGCAATTGATCTACAAAACCTGCTCATATGGCAATTACAAGAAAAATAGGAAAACATATCGCCCGTTAGATACAAGTCCGAGCCTCAAGCAATACAAGTAGGAAAATGAAGGGAAAAACTAAACTAAACAGGAAATATAACAGTCTACAGATGACAGTAAGCAGTGTAGTGATAACAGGAGAAGCATAATAGTAACAGTGTATCAACGGTAGCAGTAATCAACGGTAACAGTAAAAATCCACAGTAACCGTAACAGGTTATGACAGTGTAAATAGTTATTCTTATGTCAAATGTTCATTACTAGCTAGGTAGAACTTCATGCGTCCCAGATTTTACCACATGGTTGCTACATCAAACAGTTTCGCTTTAAGATTTTGTAGTGGAACTTCTATAGGGCAATATATTCAGACAAATAGTAACAGTAACAGTAATAACAAACAGTAACGGTGTCATGGATCATACCCTCATGCATCCAGAAATAAACAGTAGGTACCACGGTAAACAGTGGGGAAACGAGTCCCTTCTGAATATGTATTTCTATATTGTCCACTACTTGATCTTTTCCCTTAAGATCCCCGTCTTGATTTCTTTTATTATTAATAAACATGTGTGAACGAATACAAACAGGATAAAGACATGAAAAGAACATGAAATAAGTCTAAGATGAAATAGTGATTGCAACGGTTGATAAAAAAATAACTCATAATGGTCAAAACAACGAAATTTTCAGTTCTGGACAGCAAGACACTACTGTACCAAATCTGAGATTTTCATTGCTACAGAATAGAAATCTAGATCCTTCAGAAAATCTAGAAACTAGACTCTCTGCCGATTCCATCACATGTATATAAGTCACATATCAGCGACAGAAATAGGGTTGAAAACAGTGTTTAATACTGAAATTGTGTTCAGCCAGAAAATACAAAATCGTGTTTATAAGCATGAAAAGAGTTTAAAATCATCATAATTAAATCTGAGAAAAATTTGAAAGATTCCTTAACATATCTAGTTTTAAAATATATAATATCATGAATTTATATTACAGATAGTATAGTCAATAAAATTTGGAAAACAGAGTAATGCAACAAAACTTCGATTCTGAAAGTTCAAACACAACAGTACCAAAATAGAGATAATTCATAAAATATAATTCGAAATTCAGATCCGTCAAAAGGGTTATAAAATAGAAAAATAAGACTACAGCTCTTATTCACAAAGTTTTCATCAAAAATGAATATAATTAGGTTGTAAACACAATTCTTTAATGAACAACACGTAGTTTGGAATATTTTGATTAGTTTCAAAAGCATGAAATGAGATACAAAAGTCATTAATTAATTTCACAAAAATTAGGGATTGTTCCCAGTCATATCTAAACATACTCAGCAAAATATAGAGTTCAAATTTTACTTTTAATATCAGTTTTAAAATAAATTCCATACAGAATACTTATAGTTCAGAATCTAGAATATACGATATGATTGTAGTAAAACGGTAATAACTCATGCATCAAAAATCAGAATTCAGATCCATCGAAAGTTCTGAAAACTAGAAATCAGAGGCTACAAATCATGTTCACAAACTTATTTATTTTACTGATGTTAACAGAGTTGAAATTACTTTACAAAATAGGACAGCAGTGAACAAAGTTCTTTTCGGCATTTTATCAAACAACTTAACTACAAACGGTCCAATCTAGATGTCATACAAAGCATTGTATATATGGGTTACTCAAATCAACATGACATGTGAATAAACGGTCTATAATGAGATAATACATCCAACACACATCTATGCAATAGTCATCTACAACATATGGTGTGCCACAAACAACATACAGTCAAGATGTCCACTAATCTAATTATTTTCATACAACGGGTGTCAATTATTGTAACTACTCATGATCAAGAGATGATGTCAATGGTTAAACTAACAAATATGGATCATCATGAGAGTACAAATATTTTCATACTAGATTACTTACGGTATTAACTTGTATGGCAAAAAGAACACATACAAGCTACTTGCCTGATGATGAAGACGACGAAAACGAAGAATAAAATAACGGGAATAGATCTCGAACAACGAACAAGAAATGGGAATCACTCCACCTAAAGCACGCGCACATGATGTACGTGCACACACAAGGGACAACAACAAGATCGAACATCAGCAACACCAGCAAGGGTGGCGGCCTGGGCAAAGATGACGGCGAGGGAGACGAGCGGCGACTAGGGTCGCGGCGGCGCTCGACCACAAGGAGGACGATAGGAGGGGGCTCGGCCTGGGTGTGCGTCACGAAGTTGATGACATCAAAGGGGAAGAGGAGAGGATCAGGAGGGGGTCTCCGGCATCGGCAGTTAAAGGCGACGACGGCGACGTCCTGGGGACGGCGAGGTGGGTAGGTCGGAGGTGACCACTAGGAGGAGAGAGAGATTGAGTATTAGGGTTTGATAATTAGGGTTATGGTTCAATTAGGATGTTTATATAGAGACAATATGGGTTTGGGTGAACTGGTAGAATCCAATAAGAGACAAATAGGCCATGAAATAGGTTTAACAATAGACAAGCTCAAGGACAAATTGCAAACCAATAAAGAGAGTAAGAAACCGAATCAAACAGAGAATGAATCACAAGAGAGAAGAACACAACACACCATACAAAAAAATGAAAATAATTACAACCAAAAATAAAATAAATAAATCAAGAATTTTATTAAAATTTAAAAAAAATACAAATATGAGCAATAGGGGTTACACTCCACCCAAATACCATGCCCAAAGAGAGAGTTGTGGAGAGGATACCTTCACCTCTCTCACGTTCTAGCTCATTCGGGCAATTTCTCACCCACACAGACACACACCAAGAGACTCTCACACTCAATCAGAAATCCAAACCAAACAAAACAACAATAAATTCCTCGCGCCACGAAGGGCGGTGGCATTGCCGCTGTCAGGGATGCTGATGAAGGGAAGAAGAGATGCTGCTAAGAAGGCAGTGGCCTTTGTTAGAGGAAACTCAAGTGCACAGTAGAAGGCAGCGGCCCTAGCGGCAAGCGGCAGTCGCCGCACCGGTGGCATTCGAGCACACGACGGCAGTCACAGCACCAGCAGCAGACGAACAACAGTCGCACACATCCCCCTCCGACCAGCGGTAGTCGAGCACACAGAGTCGAAGAGTTGCAGCACCGGCGACAGGAGGCGGCGGACCACTGGAGCTCCACCCTGTTCATCATCGACGCTTTGATTGCCGTCAACGCGCACACCACCCTGTTCGTCGTCGCTTTGCGAGTCCCTGTCTGGGACAACATGTGAAGCTCGACGTCAGAAGGGCGAAGTGGTGAGGTAGGAGGGGCGACGGGATGAAATGGAAGAGGGTGCAAGGAGGGCGGGAGGGAGTAGATCGACGGTGGGCGACGAGGGGGGGCGACGGCGACGAATCCTAGCTGCCGCCCCCAAGCTCAGATCTAGGGTTTGAGACTTTTGGGGGGTTTTTTTGGGGAGAGTTTCATAATCTAGATTTCTAGAGAGAGAAACTCTAACGGGAGATTTTTTTTATTTTATTTTTGATACATGTTGGAATGATGAAAATATACCATTATGAGTTGCATGGTGTGCTAATTTAAGTATATGATTGGAATGACATAATAGAATGAGGGAAGGGATAAATTAAAGGCATGTTTATAAATGCTAGGCACAATTACAAAAAAAAAGGTTTCTTTGTTGCATGAATTGTTGTCTTATACAAAATTAGACAAAAAAATATATATGAGAAATGTGATAATTAGTGAAGAGAAATGGGGAACAATTGGGGGAATAAAATGGGTATTGTTGATTAATGAAGAAACTCACATTAATTGTAAGTTAGACAAATTTAGCATAGTTATATTGACATTTTTAATTCTCTTATGAAGGAAAGTATCTAAGTTGGGAAAAGAGGATTAAATACTCATAAAAAGGGTTGAAATCAGTAAGTTATTATTTTTGGTGATATATGAATATTAATTTTATTATTGTCAGAAAGAAAGTAGAAGCTTTAATCAAATTTCGTATAAATATGTGCTTTAGAAAGCGAATCTGTGTAAAAAAGGGTATAAACCCCTTTAAAAATAATTAAACCAGCAAGTGAAGAATTCTGGAGTTTAAGAATGTAATTTTTATAATATTAATTTGGGGAAAAAGAATGAGAAACAAAATAGTTGAAAAATAAGAAAAAGGAAATAAATAGAGATCGAGCTGGTATTTAAAGTATATAACTACCTATATATTAGTTAAGAACATGTCTCAAGTGGCTAGTGGGGTGCGGGTGCGCCTAGCACGCCTCGTGGCGCTCATGGGCGGGGTGAGGTCTCGAGTTCGAGCCTGTAACTCCCCTTTTTGATTTTTTTGGGTTCTTTTATATTTTTGAGAGTTTAAAAATCCAGAAAATTATATAAAAATTATAAAAATATTATGGGGATAAATCTAAATATTGCTCATGGATTTTATTTTATTTTTTTTATTTTGTAATGTTTAGATTAAGAGTTATATTTTCGTGATGAATATGATTTTAATATACAATGTGTAGGGTTAAAGGGATAAGAATTAATTTTTGTGAAGAGAAGAGACAGTGGTGGATTTTGAATGATAAATTTCTAAGTATGAATCTCAAGAGTTGATATTTAATTCATAGATAATTTTGTGTTGGAAGTTAGATGAACATGAAAGAAGAATAGCTTTGTGGAAATGAATAAATTGAGTTTTCATGAATGATAGTTACAAGAGTAAGATGAATTGATTAAGATGTGAATGAATAGAGTTGAAGATGTGAATAAAGTGAAATTTAATACATGAATATTGAAGGGTATGAGTACTCATGAATTACGGAACATGAAAGGTTGTGATCTAGAGGTTCAGTGAGACCCGGGTACTGGCAAATGTTGAGATAATTGATTGATTTGAGATTTGGCTATATGGGATATCTCGGTGTTTTTTTTAAGTCCGATAGGAGGGGAAGCTAACTCTAGGTAGTATAAATTATTCATGTTTTGAACTTAAGAATTAGGCACTAAGTGAAGATGTAGTAAACTTGGGCAAACATGAGTTGAGGGCCTCTATATATTCGGGAAGTGGATTTTGAGACTATAGACCCAGTCGGACGGTGGATTCCTGGACTGTGGTTGCTTGCGATGGAGGCGAGCCTTAATTAAATCCGGGACTATGATTGGTTTGTAGTGGACTCCAGGATCATGAATAGTCAAGCAGATGGTAGGCCGTACTCCAGTATATATGCGTATACCGGGGCTAGAGGGAAACTTGAGGGATGTTCACACGGCGAGGATTCTGTATAGTCGGGCGGTGGATTCTGGGACTGGAATCCGTACTCGCGGAATGTCTAGAACTTGTTTCATTACCGGGCAGTTATCTTGGCGAGGGATTAAACCCTTTAATATGGAGTACGTAGGTGCTTTCCCTCGGACCTATGTAGTATGAGATGCATAGAATCCGAACAAGTATGCATTAGTGTGATTTAGCATAAAACATCCGCATTAGGCATTAATGTAACGCTTCGGATCCCCGTTGCCAGACATCCGTGACACAACCAGAATCTTTACCTTCAAATGCATCTGAACACAGTAAATAACACGGAAATTTAAAAACTTTTATTGCCATTAGAGTTATTACATCATTAGTTACAAATATTACCTTGTCCTTGAACAAGGAATACAAATTATATCGACTTATTACAAATATTACAATGTAACGATTATCGTCTGTCACCCAAATCGATAACTAACAGCTCTTTACTGGAAGCTCCACCGAGCAGTCATGCTGCTTCCCTGATACGCGTCCTGTAGCTCGAATCCTCCTTTGCATTACTCTGATATTCCGACATCTGCTTGAATGGTAGGCATGTACACTGCCACTCCACTTGGATGCCCTGCTTGTCTTGAGTTCTTCTGCACTCACGACCCGGTATCCAGTACCTAATTGAGTGGGCACATCAGTACGTATACCGACACAATGCTGATAAGAAAACAACGATCTCTAAACTTGAAATCACAATCAATCTTTAATGAAAACAGAGACGTGCATCCTAATTTCCTAGTGTCAGTGTATGTCATGACCTGAAGTCTAATGCATAGTACACAATGCACGAAAAATAGATACACTTAGTCTAATGTCAGCAAGACTCTAGATACTCATGCATCCCATACTACATACGTTCCAGATCAAGCCGTTTCCTCCAGTTTCAGGGTTTTGAACCATCGTCATGCAAATATATTCTACTATTGTACTCAACCTGTTCCTAATAGATACAATCGTGACTGGTGTATCGTGCAGTTATTACTGCTAAACACAGTGGTGTATTTGTTTGCCACTAGTGTCCCAATCCGGTCTAGATCACACCAAATGTTGTGACGATCTTACAAATACAGAACCGTATATCTATGGCACTGAAGATCCATGGGACAGCAGCCCCATGGTCCGTTCGTGTCCACTTAACATAAGAACATGACAACCTCGAAGATCTAAGCCCCCTATCCGACAGGAACCCTTCCATTCTTACCACGAAACTTCAGTAATCAACAGTGTGAGATACGCACAACAACACGTATCCCTAATGACAGAAAAAGACAACCCTGATTATTACCGCATAGTGTTGGCTCTTAGAACGAATCGAATTATAGGGTATCACCCCTAACACCAACTCGATCTTCAAGCGAATAGTAAGGAAAGCTAATATGAAATAATATTGTTTGCGAAACATGCGAGCTGTCAAATCATGCATAGTGTCTAACGAATGATTGAACCCAAACGGTTCTGTCAAAATAACTAATTACGGCAAACCGACATTCATCGATTGCCAACACCTCTGTAGGTCTTCGAGTTAATCTCCGGCCCGCAATCCTCAGCGAGCAATACAACGGCGCTCAAGGGAGTGCCTCACACCCGGCAATAGAGGTGAAACACACACAATTTATTAATATCCAATCATTGAAAGTCCTAAGCATCAACCCATTATAGAAGAGGCGGATAACCTAGCCTATCAACCCCAAACACCCGCGATCCAATCTCCATCAGTCGCCACCACCTCCGTCTCGAATCTCATCCAGTATCCCGGCCCGCGGTCAACCCTCTCTTAGTAAACGATCCGACGACGCACAGGAAAATCACTATCTCTCGAGGTGGAAAATAAATCAATCACAATACTTGCCGACCAGGTTGATAGTCCTAGGGTATCACAACCTAGACTAGCTCCAAGCTATACTAGCTACGAGCCTCACATACAACAAATAGACCATAAAGATATTCTCCCACTTGCTCACGTGTCCACCATGAGTACTAAGCATAAGAGTCTCATATAAGTCCCAAATTAAGTGCTTAATAGGAAAAATTGTTCAATCATCTTAAAACTCAAATCGCCTATAGTCATAAACCCTGTAGCATGTAGAAAATTCCATAATTGATGCTACACTCAACGGAATCCAACAAAATTAGGTTTTCTAGAAGGGTAGGAAACTCCTCCGCAATTCCCTAGTTGACAACTCCTTCAAATTCCTTATAGAACTCAGGTTCCCTGATTTAACACGTTCTTGAAGTCGATTAAGACAGCAGGTTACTGAACATATAACATCCATAACATCCAAAATACATATTGGAATTGTACGATATTACCCATTCTGGAAAGCTAAAACCCTAAAATATAAGTATCTAGTTAAGCATTTCTTCAAATTCGGCCATCTAGAGTCTATGCTATCCCTATATGTCCTCAACTGTGCATTTCTTCATACACTTGCTGCATCTTGCCATCAACACAAAAACTTGTTTACTTGTCGAAATTACTCGATTCGGGGTTCTATAGAAAGCTGGGAGTGTCTACTACAACTTCCTAGTTGGAAACATCCACAGATTCATCCATTAAAGTCCTTAAAAACTTCAATTTCTATCAGCATACACTCAGGAAGTGAGTTTCCTCTACGAAAACCAAATCCTTCAATTAAGACTGGTTCTGCCCTTATCTAAAAAAAATCAGAGCTTTTGCTAAACAAACTGGAATTGCATGATTTTAGATGTTTTGGAAAGCTACGACTCTTTACTCTAATTCTCTAGTTGGTCATTCTTTCAAATTCTCAACACATAATTTCAGAATTACACAAATTCACAGACCATGCAATCTAAGCTAGAAACTGAACACAGTCTAGTTAAAATTCAACCATACGTCCAAAGCTTATGAAATTTTAGAATCAGTAACTAGACATATACAAGATCAATACCCTAAAATTTTAGCTCATAATTTTTTATATATTAAGAGATATGAATTTCCAAACATAGATCAATTTTAGCCCAAAAGAACAGCTTATACACCTGCTGTGTTCATTTTTAAAATTCTTTAATGTCATCAAATGTACTCTAACAATTTCCATATTTTGGGAAAACGTAGTAGACACACCAAACAACCATATTCCAAAATTTTAGATCCTAACTCATAGTATCCTAGGAGTTATGATTTTTCAAACATGGGACAATTCAGCCATTCTTAAACACAATAGCAGCTATGTCCTTCTCCCTGCGCTGTTTCCAGCTGATCGAATAAAGCACCAAATGTTCTCTAACAATTCTCAAATTTGGTACACTAATAGTAGAAATATATAAAATGCTACATTTTAGATTCATCACAAAATTCCATACCAATTAAGAGATACAATTTTTCAAAGTTCACATTTCTATCTAATCAGCTGCAGTTTCCCACTCAACCTGTCGAGCAAAAAAATATATTAAAAATAGCAATTAAATTCCAAATATTCTAAAATTTGGAATACATGTTTTTAACATATACATCTAACTTTTTCTTTCATGTTCCAACTCAGAATTCCTCATATATCGAGTTACGAATTTTTGAACTCGATTCACTGATTACCCAAAACTGTCGATATCCCTCGTTTACTGATTTCGGAAATTGAATTTGTAAACCCTTCAAATAAACTTCGAAAATTACAAAATAATTATAGCTTGCTCCTAACATCATCATCAACATCCAGTGAAATTTTGGAGTTGAATTTCTATCATATGATCAAGATACGATTTCTCTAACATAACCAAATTCTTAAGCTCATATAGCAATTTTGGATTTATACATCACTTCTACTAGTTCAATTCCAACACGAGTAATCATCTACTCCATTGACATCAAAGAAGCAGGCATAGCATTAAGCAAGCATGGCATCATATAAATTAAAGAAACCATGAGTTTAGAAAACACCCACTTAGAAGAAATCTCCAAGATCTAGTTGCTAACTCCTCCTCCTTGCTATAACTTCATATCCTCCTCACCTCCTCTTCAAACACCATGAACCTACAAAAGAATAGCACCTCTCTCTTTCTTCATTTCTTTTGTTTCCATGAAGTAGTCGAAGAGATGAAGTAGAAGAAGAAGTAGAAGAAGATGAGATGCGTTGGAGATGGAGAGGGGGAATTGGGGTGGGTTTCTTGGCTGGCCATGGTTAAGGAGGATGGGGATGGGTTTGGTCGGCAAGGAGATGGGGAAGAGAGGGAGTGAGTTGGATGTATGGGATTTTGCCATAAGGATCCCTAGAACATTCAAGCATATGGTGGAGAAATGGAGTTGTTTTGTTTCTTTGATTAATCCTAGCCCTAGGATCTCATCAAGTTGAAGGGATTTAAAAGAAGCTCATGATTTGGTGCGAGTCTTACACATACCTACAATAGTGTGTGTGTATATATATATATATATATATATATATATATATATATATATACACACACGTATAAAAATTCATACAAGTATTCATGTAATTATATCATATACAATCCAATCACAATATATATACATTCATATATGCATATGTACCTCCATATACAAATAAAATATTTATTTGTAAAATAAAATATAAGCATATATGTTATAAAAATATTATTTTTTCAAAGATTGTCTTGTCAGAACAATCGGGACAACACACCCAGTTTAATTGAGAAAATATCCCCAATATACCACATCGGGTTCAGAATATGTAACATATCTGAAACTTCTCAATTAAAATCAATTATTATTAGAAAAATATATAATTGCATGCAATTCTCAACTGTGCACGGATTACGATGCAAAATAGCTATATGCTATTTTGCAGGGTATTACAATTAAGGCATCGCATACACCGACATGTGTAGAGTAGTCACTTTTAACACTTTGTTTACAATCAAGTTTGTGGTTGTTAAAATAAGTAAGTCGTTATATTTTTGGCATAGCGAGGATGGCTATGTATAATATTGCGTCGGTTGTAAACAACGGACGTGCCCACAGTTTTAAATGCAGGCTTTGAATTTGCAAGAAGACCTAAAGATAATTGAATGCTAAAGATTATTTCCCACGTTAAGTTGTTGATGTTTAAATTGTACAGTTAAATCATGTTGTACCTCATTTATTTTCTGCTGCATTGTTGATGAAAAAGAATTTGATGTAATAAAAGTTTCAAAATTCCTTGTAAAATTGTACGAAGTGAAGTGTAGATCCTATCGAGCTACAAATTACCGTATTTTTGTATCAGGGCGTTACAGAGTGGTATCAGAGCCACGCTTCAATGAGTAATACAAATTTATAAGGACGACACAATAGGGTGGATATTAGAGTGTGAGTTCAGCTTATAGGGATTTAAATGTAAGTAGTTTACATTTGTTTTGCTCTATACGATGATGTTTTTCCTCCCTTTTCCCTATAAGATGGCTAATCATCATGTCCCGAGGATGAGGTGGAATGGTTCGTTCCTTTCGAGGAAGAAGAGGACGAGCCAATAGAGGAAGAAGAAGACCCAGAAGAAATAGAAGAAGAGCTACCAGAATCCAGGGAGATTACTCTACCTCCACCTGATTCCCCAGTAGAATCCTCAGACGAAGAACCCATTTGAGATGACAAAGGTGGTGTTGTTGCTTCTTTTCGGCGGGAGTTGGATGCCCAGAAGTGGAGAGTAAACCACTTAGAAGCACAGCGGGCAAAAGACAGGAAGCACATCCAAGAACTGAGTTACCAAGTATGGGAATTTGAGAACCTCCGGCACATGAATGCTCGACACTTCGCCAAACTAGACCACATAACTCATTGGGACAAGCAGGAGCGTCATCAGAAGTTCGAAGATATGAAGAAAGAGATCAAGGAACTACGGGGAGCGCTCAGAGAAGCTAAGAGAAAGCGTAGGATCTAGGATATCTTTATGTCAAAGTGGTATAATATATGTAATGAAGCAAGTTTTCTTTCCGGATGTAAAAAGTTTAACTTTGGAATGAATAAAAATTTGTTGAAAGAATGTAAAGTTGTGCTATTTATGGTGATTAGTGACAAATTTTATGACCTAGAAATGGTTGGGCGAAGGAACCGAAACGGCGAAGGGCACCGTGGTGAGATCAATGGACTCGATCTGGAAACTGAACTAGCTCGAGTGTACCAGACCTTGAATGCTTTCGCCACCAATATCGCCTGGAACACTTGGCCGGGGCTAGCAGTACAGGTCCCTGAAGCAATCAGACTAGTGGGGTCGTTCAAAAGGATGAAGCCGCCTGTGTTCGAGGGTCAGGCCAATCCAGATGCTGCAGACGAATGGATCAGGCAGATTGAGACGGTCTTTAAAGTTATGGAGACCCCCGAGGCGAGTAAGGTGAAGCTGGCCACCATCCAGCTAGAGAAAGACATAGGAGTCTGGTGGCAGTCACTAAAGAGGACCTTGGGCAATGTGCAGATCACCTGAAAGGAGTTCCTGGGAGAATTCCGAAGCCACTACTTTTCCGTGGACATCCAGGAGAAGAAAGCCATGGAGTTCTTAGGCTTGCAACAGGGAGGCATGATAGTGCGAAAGTATGAAACAAAATTCAATTAGCTCTCTAATTTTGCGCCAGAAATGGTTCTGGACAAAGCCAAGAAAGCACGGAAGTTCGAGCAAGGTTTGAGGCCAAGCTTGAGAACCCGAATGATACCCCTCAGTATCAGAAGGTTTGAGAAGTTGGTCTGGAGAGTCGCCGCTACTGAGGCCGATATGGAGCAGTACCATGCGGCACAGAACAGAAAGAACACCTGGAACACTAGCAAGCGGCTTGCAGCACCGAGCAATTTTAGGGGACAGCCCCCAGTTCAGCGGTTCAAACCCACCGGAGCAATGTTGTTGCAGTGACTGGAAGGTTACCCACCTGCTATATATGTAGAGAGACGAGCCACATTGCTACCGAGTGTACAAAGTCACAGGGGGCCAAGACTTGTTTCCATTGTGGAAAGGAGGGCCACATCAAGCCATATTGCCCTCAATTCCAGCGGGAAAGGGCCAAGTCAGAAGAAGGCTAACCCAGGGCAGAAGCCATACCGGCAGGGGCAAGTATTTGCTCTAACCGAAGCTGATGCTAATGATGTAGACAACGTCATCACGGGTATGGAAGAAACTGATTAGGGTCGTCTGTTGTTATTTCCAGTTTATGTAATGAATGTTATGTAATGAGAGTACTCTTTATGTAACAGGAGAAATTTAAATAAATGGAATGAAAGCATCAGTTTTATTTGATAGGGATCAACTCACACATTTGTGTCACCTTCATTTGCAAAAAAAATTGGGAGTTGAACAAAAAAAAAATTCTGGCAAAGTTCTATCTGTACTACCCCGTCAGGATAAAATTTGACTACCTACCGATATTATGAAGGGTGTGATCTTGAGATTGGAGGCAGAATCTTTGGTATCGACCTCATTGAGTTTGCAATTTTGGTGGTCGACACCATCATTGGCATAGACTAGATGACACTCTACAGTGCCACTATTGAGTGCAAGAGTAAAGAGGTTGTGGTAAAGGCACTAGGAGGACCAATGGTTACCTTTCAAGGGAAGAGGAAGTGCAAACAATTGGTAGCAGCTTTGACTAAGCAGAAGGTTCCCTAAGAAGTGAAGTAGATTCCAGTAGTTCGGGATTTTCCAACAGTGTTTCTAGAAGATCTACCCCGGCTTCCACCTCAGCGAGATTTAGAGTTCAGCATCTCCGTTCAGCCAGGGAGTGCACTCATTTCTAAGGCACCATACAAAATGGCGCCAGTGGAACAAGATGAGATCAAGAAGCAGATTGAAGAGTTGTTGGGAAAAGGATTCATCAGGCCGAGTGGGTCACCTTAGAGAGCACCAGTTCTTTTGGTAAAAAAGAAGGATGGATCGATGAGGGTGTGCATCAATTACGGAGAATTGAATAAGGTGACAGTGCAGAACAAGTATCCGATTCCTCGAATCAATGATCTATTCGACCTTCTACAAGGAGCAGCTGTTTTTGCTAAAATAGATCTACGGTCGGGTTATCACCAGGTTTGAGTGAAGGAAGAGGATGTGCACAAGACGACATTCAAATCTCGACATGGTCACTACGAGTTCTTAGTCATGTCGTTCGGAGTAACCAATGCACCCGCTTTCTTCATGGACATGATGAACAAGGTCTTGCGGCCGTTCATCAATTCTTTCGTCGTTATGTTCATCGACGACATATTGGTCTACTCAAAGTCAGAAGAAGAGCATGCCAGAAACCTAGCAGAGGTACTGAAGAAGTTACAGGAACAGAAGCTGTATGCCAAGTTGTCCAAGTGTGACTTCTGGAAAACCGAATTTGCCTTCCTGGGTCACATTCTTTCTAAGAAGGGAGTGACTACTGACCCACAAAAGATTGAGGCAGTAAGAAATTGACCAAGACCGACTATAGTAAAGGAAATCAGAAGCTTCTTGGGTTTAACAGGCTACTACATAAGATTCATTCAGGGCTACTCCCAGATATCTGTGCCACTCACGGGGCTCACAAGGAAGAACATGTGTTTTAAATGGTCGGAACAGTGTGAGGCTAGCTTTCAGGAGTTGAAGGAAAGGTTGACTACCGCTCCCATTCTGACTTTGCCAAGAGCAGGAGTCGACTATGATGTCTATAACGATGCTTCCCATCGTAGACTGGGCTGCGTGCTGATGTAGGAGGGGAAGGTAATAGCTTATGGGTCTAGACAGCTGTTCACATGAGAAGAATTACCTAACCCACGATATGGAGTTGGCAGCGACCATCTTTGCATTAAAGCAGTGGAGGCACTACGTGTACGGAAAAAAAGTTTACATGTACACGGATCATAAGAGCTTGAAGTACATCTACCAGTAGAAGGATCTGCATCTGAGGCAGCGGAGATGGTTGAAAATGTTGGAAGATATCTGACCCGAAATAAAGTACCATCCAGGGAAGGCCGATGTGGTGGCTGATGCGCTCAGCCGAAAATGCAGTTTGTCTCGTTTAATTACAACTCAGAAAATGTTGGTAGAAGAGCTTGATCGAGCTGGAATTGAGGTGGTGTTACAAGGATTGGGGGCTTCCTTAGCTCAGTTAAGACTTAAGCCCACGTTGAGAGAAAGAATATCGAAAGTCAGAAGACCAATCCAGAGATTCAGGAGATGAGAGAGCAGGTTAGCATCAACAAGTTAACAGAATTCTAGGTGAAAGATGAGGTATTGTGGTTTGGAGAGCGGTTGTGTGTGCCAAATCAAGTAGAACTGAAGGAGAGTATTCTACAGGAAGCGCACGCTAATTTACTATCCGTACATCCGGGGAGTACCAAGATGTACAAGGACATCAAGAAATACTTTTGGTGGTCAGGAATGAAGCTGGATGTGGCTGAGTTCATAGCTATATGTGCAGTTTGTCAACAAGTTAGGGCCGAGAATCAGAAAAATGGAGGTTTGTTGCAGCCACTATCCATTCCGGAGTGGAAGTGGGATAATATTAGCATGAATTTCATCACAGGATTGCCCAGGAGTTCCAAAGGCAATGATGCAAGTTAGAAAATAGTGAACCGACTCACAAAATCAGCTCACTTTTTGGCAATGAAGCTCATTTGGTCTATAGAGAAGTTAGCCGAGTTGTATATCGGGGAAATCGTGAGGCTACATGGAGTTCCTTTATCTATTGCATCTAACCGAGATGCGCGTTTCACTTCACATTTCTGGAGAAGTCTTCAGGCAGCCTTGGGAATGAAGACTGATTTCAGTACTGCCTTCCATCCTCAGATTGATGGGCAGACTGAGTGAGTCAAACAGGTACTGGAGGATATGCTACGGTGTTGTGTGTTGGACTTTGGCGGTAGTTGGGAGAGACATTTGGCTCTAGTGGAATTTGCCTACAACAATAGTTTCCAGGCAAGTATCGATATGGTACCGTATGAGGCTCTATATGGAAGGAAGTGCAGGACACCGGTGTGTTGGTATGAAGTGGGGAAACTACAGCTGTATGGGCCGGAGATTGTGAAACAAACCTAAAAAAAAGATCGAGCTAATCAGGAAGAGGTTAGTCGATGCACAGAGTAGGCAGAAGAGTTATGCCAACAACCGGAGGAGAGATCAGGAGTTTGAGGAAGGTGATTCTGTCTTTGTGAAGGTGTCTCCAACCAAGGGAGTGATTCGGTTTGGGAGAGGAGGGAAATTAGCCCCGAGATACATAGGTCCTTATAAGATATTGAAGAGGATTGGAAAGATGACTTACCGGTTAGAACTACTGGAAGAGTTGACCCAAGTATACAATGTCTTCCATGTGTCTATGTTACGCGGCTATATTCCCGATTCGAGTCATCATTTGCCCGAACTGCCAGAGGGTCTGCAATTGGATTTGAGCTACGCAGAGCATCCAATTAAGATTGTGGATCGTCGAGAGAAGGTCTTGAGAAATAAGACTATACCCATGGTCAAAGTCGTATGGAGGAACCAACTTGTTGAGGAGGCCACTTGGGAATCAGAGAAGAGAATGATGAGAGATCACCCTGGGCTTTTCAATTAAAATTTGTAAAATTTTCATTCTTTTCTCTCAGTCTTATGTGTAGTTCCGAGGACGGAACTATTCTAAGAAGGGAGTGTTGTAACATCCCGTATTAATTTTTAAATAAAAATACATTTTATTTTTATTTTTTCACGTGCAACGTACTTGCAATTTCATCTCATTTTTCATTCTAAAATATATTTTTTCTAAGTATTCATAAGTTCCTTTTTAATTATTTTATCTCATTTAGTTGTTTTTCCTTAATTAGAACTCATAGGCCTAATAGATGACTCTAAGCCCATTGAAATAAATAAAATAAATAAATAAATCCAAGCCCACTAAGAGAACCTACTTCTAATTTGTACACACTTTTACACTTGTCTTGTAACAACTAGTAGCCACACAAAAATTAATAAAATATAAAAGTGATAAGAGTTGGCATGTGCACTACACGTGCACGTGCATTTGTGCATGCACACAAGGAGAGTAGGCCGGCAACTATTGGAGGGAGTGGGAGAGTGGAGAGAGTGGGGGTGACATCATGGGGTAGCGGAGTGAATCCTAGCCATACAATTCCCCTATATAAACCCCCCTATTGTTTGTCATTTGCACCAAAACTAAGAAAAATAAAGAGAGAAGAAAAGAAAGAGAGTTAGAGATTTTTGTCTTGCATTTTCTTGGAGGCTTGGAGATTGCTTTTCTAGGAGGAGAAGTGCTAGGTTTATGGAGTGGAGCTAGGAGCTAGGAGCTTTCCTTAGGAGATTTTCATTTGTGCTTCAAAAGAGGTGGGTGTCTTATTTATTTTCTAATTAGGCATAGAAATCATGTTTAGGGATTGTGTGGTAATTATAGTCTAGTTTTAATGATTCTTGCTAATTTTTTATACATGTTGGAATGATGAAAAGGTACCGTTATGAGTTGCATGGTGTGCTAATTTAAGTATATGAATGGAATGACATAATAGAATGAGGGAAGGAATAAATTAAAGGCATGTTTATAAGTGCTAGGCACAATTACAAAAAAAAAGGGTTTCATTGTTGCATGAATTGTTGTCTCGTACAAAATTAGACAAAAAATTATATGTAACGCCCCAAATTCCAAATAAGACCGAATTCGAGATTTCACATGATTTTTACTTCACTTCGTACAATTTTACAAGAAAATTCAAACTTTTCAATAATACATCAGAGTTTATTATATTTTGTTTACACTGCGGAAGAATACAACAATGAAATAAAATACAATTTGTACAATTTTTAACAATGTAAATCATCACTGCATCATAACATCTTCATGGCAAAGTCCATTACCTGCATATCAAGCTGT
This sequence comes from Hemerocallis citrina, assembly GCA_017893485.1. NCBI lineage: Eukaryota > Viridiplantae > Streptophyta > Magnoliopsida > Asparagales > Asphodelaceae > Hemerocallis > Hemerocallis citrina. The sequence goes on along the minus strand of CM030360.1, from coordinate 224,536,687 downwards.
GGGCACGTCAGTCACTTATAACTGACGAAAATGTTATACTCGGCTAGCCTCTCTATGCCGTATATATAACGATCTCATTACTTTAATAAATCATAAAAGTTGAATGAACAATAAAGTGTTAAATCACGACTACGCTAAATATGTAAGTGTATGTCATGCCTTAATGCCTAATGCACACATTTTATACTAAGATGATACTAATGCATACTTGTTCAGATTCTATGCATCCCATACTACATAGATCCGAAGGCAAGTACCTACATACTCCATAATAAAGGGTTCGATCACTCGACATGAAAACTACCCAGTAGTAAGACAAGGTTTAGATCATTCCACGAATATGGATCCTAGCCATGGAGATCCACCGCAACTGTTATAACAGATCTCTCATCGTGCGAATCATCCCGCAAGTGCCCCTCTAGCCCCGGTATACGTATATAAATTGGAGTATGGCAAACTATCCCCCCGACTACGCTAAGTCCCGGATTTAAAAATAAAAGCTCATCTCCCACGAAGCAACCACAGTCCACCAACTGGGTCTATAGCCACGGAGATCCACCGCCGACTATATAGAAGCAACCCACTGACGTTTGCCCAGGTTCACTACATCTTCACTTATGTGCCTAATTATTTAGTTCAAGACATGAATAAATTTCCATACCTAGAGTTAGTTTTACCTCCTTCTACACTTAATCAACAAAATACGAGATAGCTCCATGGCCATATCTCAAAATATATCTCAACTCTTTTCAATAGTGCCGGTACCCGAGGTCTCACTAACTCTAAATCACAACTTTTTCATGTGCAAGAAATTCATGGGTACACATACCCTTCAATAAACATGTCTTAAACTTAGATATTTTCATCTTATTCATAAATGTGATCAATGTCTCATCTTAGCTTTTATTCATGATGTCTTATTTTAATACTACTCATGAGTCTTTTATTCACAATCTTTCAAGATAAATAATCCTCTTCATGAACACACTTTCATCCATGTTTAAGTCACTTTAGAAATAATATCTCAAACACATCAAACATTTCCATACAAAGGAAGAGTGCAATCTCTTCAAAAGAATCTAATTCACACCATAATATTTTTCTCTTCAAAAAAAATAATATCATGCTCTTTATTAACTCGAATGCTAATCACAAATCAAATTTCTATTTCAATTTCCCCTTTTTAATTTCTCAATTATACAAGAGGAACTCTAAAACTATTTTTAATAAATTCTATTCATTTAATAGAAATTCTATTAATTTTCTCCAAATTTTATTCCCATTTAAAACAATTGAAAATGTTAAAAAGGACTATAAAAAAAACAAAGTGCAGCCAAGGGGTTTCGAACCCAAGACTGCACGCAAGCTACAATGCCGCCCAAAGCCTAAACCTGCTAGCCAAGAAGTCCAATGGACTCTGGTGTCAAATCTCTTGCCGAAATACTTAATAAGCTAAGTCTCGGGTTCAGGTTTAATTTAAAAGAATTAAAAATAAATGTAACTATCAAGTTTCGAACCTAAGATCTCTTACAAACAGTGCTCTGTGTTGCACTAGCTAACCATTAAGTCCAAGTATAATTTCTGATATCAAAATATACTATTAGGCTTTTGTTCAACTTTTCTGTCATTCTATTATTTTCATAAAAACTCTCTTTTTCATTCAATCTAATCTTTCATTAGATTATACTTAGTTCATCTAAAATATTTTTTTTTAACAGTAACCCATGAAAAAAAATCAATATTTTGACAATATATCTAAATTTCAAATCCATCTCTTCTCTTTTATGAATAAGCAATTTATTTCTTCATTTTAATCAACTAGCAATTTCCAACAACCAAATGAAATTATGAACACAAAAAATACAATTTTTACAAAAAAATCATTTGCTTATCAAAAAGGGAAAACTCAACAATCATTCACATAATCAAAAAAAATATCTCTACATTCAAGTATACTAGTTTATGACAAATAATCAAAAAAAAAAAAAATTCAATTGCAAACAGCATGATGATAATTTGTGTATTAATCATAGCAAAATTCTCCACATTTCTTGACAAAAATAAAAGCATGTATTTGATATACATAATCTTGTCAAAATTTCTATACTACTCATTTATTAATACTAGCATGCATAGTTCTAAAATTAGAAAGCATGAGAACACCCACTTTACTTTACAACACTCTTTTTTAACCATAATGAAATCTCTTCAAATATTTTCACAATTACTGGTTTCTATATTTGTAAATTAACATGCAAATGAAAGTTTCACCTTACTTTTTGTTCTCATTTCTAAGCAACATGACAATGCTTTGTTTCTTAATCAATAGTAATATTTCTATAATTTGGCATACATAAAAGCATGAATTTATCTTCTAATTATCATACCAAATTTATACTACTCATAAAGCATGCATTCCCTACAATTAGAAAGCATAGGATCACCCACTTTTAAGAAGAGAGAATACCACAAATGAAAAGAGATTTCTTCTAGATCCTAGCTCCACTAGCACTTCCTTCTCTCCTAGCAAGAACTTCTCCAAGCGAGAACTCCTCCAAATAAGAACACTATACTCTTTTTTTTTTTTTTTCCTTTTTTTTTCCTCTTATTTTGATTTTGTTTTTGGTGTGAAAAGAGAAGGAGAAATGTGGTGCTATTTATAGGAAAATGAGAGGGTCTAATTTGCAAAATTCTCAACCTAATGAATTGCTCTTTTTAATTTTCAACCCTTCACTTTCTTAACTCACAAAACTTCCAACCTTACACATTTCTAACTCCTTTTTCACCTCTTTAAAACCCTAACTCCCAAAACTCTCAACTCTTCATGTTTCCACCTCTTCAAAAACCTAACCCCCACCTCTTCGTGACAAAACAAGCCAACTCCCACCCCTTCATCTTACACGTGCACGTGTTGTGCACTAGTGCACACACATACACAAAATAAATACAACTCCTATAGTTTAAAAATGTATATTAAAAGTTGTAACATGTCATGTAGTAGTCCATGCACAACTTAAAAATATGATTTTACTAGGTTAGCCCGTTGACACGTGCCTACGGCACGTCTTCGGAACGATGCACCTTATTTGATCATATAAAATAATTTTGGAGGTAGAGCAAATTAATTGAAGTAGCAAACATATTATATGAGAAACTTTTGGGGTCCAGCAAAAAAAATATATTATATGATTTTTTTGAATTTTTTTGAACTATTTTTAAAGCTTTTAAATTTTTAATTTTTTTAGTTTTTAAATTTTTTATTTAAAAAAAATTTTAAAAAATTTTATTTTCATAATTTTTTGAATAGAAGAGAGAGGGAGAGAGAGAGAAAATAATAATAATAATAAATATAGGAGTTATTTTGGGTGGGGGGTTTGAATTTGAGTTTTGGAGGGAACTTTTGGGGGAAAAATATGTTTTGTGAGGTTAGATCCGGGCCTTTAATTTTTGAGGGGATTGAAGGAGAACCACTTGATAGCTTTCTTTGTGTTTTATTATATAGATTAATGGGCTTGTCCCATGAGCTTTTATTTTAATTAACTAACTTAATTATTCTAGTGGACTCTCCTTTTAATTAGTCTAATGGGCTAGGATTTAATCTTTAGGTCCATGAATTAAAATAAAAAGTCTAAATAAGGTTATGCATGCTAAAATTAGTAAATGAGAGTAAGAAAAGAGATGGATAAATTAGCACGTGCATCATACGTGCAAAAAATCAAAAAATGCATTTTAATCAAAATATGGGAAAATAAATTCTCATTTTATAAAACGAGTTCGAATACGTAAAATAAATAATCAACAGAAATATCACACTTAGTGACGAAAAAATACGTAATTGATACGTGCATTGAAAACACATAAAAAGCACGTAAAAATATGAAAATTGAAATATTATATTTTTGTTAACTCAAAGTAGGGTAAAAATCAATATGGAAAATGCATGAATAGTCAAAAATCATAATACGTAATGAAAACACGTTACACAATATACGTGCATAACACACAAGGACAAAATTGTCATTTCCAATTTTGCGGGGTATTACAATATATATGAAAAATATGATAATTAGTGAAGAGAAATGGGGAACAATTGGGGGAATAAAATGGGTATTGTTGATTAATGAAGAAACTCACATTAATTGAAAGTTAAACAAATTTAGCATAGCCATATTGACATTTTTAATTCTCTTATGAAGGAAAGTGTCTAATTTGGAAAAAGAGGATTAAATACTCATAAAAAGAGAAGAAATCAGTAAGTTATTATTGTTGGTGGTATATGAATATTAATTTTATTATTGTCAAAAAGAAAGCCGAAGTTTTAATCAAATTTCGTATAGATATGTGCTTTAGAAAGGGAATCAGTGTAAAATTGGGTATAAATCCCTTTATAAATAATTAAATCAGTAAGTGAAGAATTCTGGAGTTTAAGAATATAATTTTTATAATATTAATTTGGGGAAGAAGAATGGAAAACAAAATAGTTGAAAAATAAGAAAAAGGAAATAAACAGAGATCGGGTATTTAAAGTATATAACTACCTATATATTAGTTAAGAACATGTCTCAAGTGGCTAGTGGGGTGCAGGTGTGCATAAGCGCGCCACGTTGGCGCTCATGGGCGGGGTGAGGTCTCGGGTTCGAGCCTCTAACTCCCCATTTTCGATTTTTTTGGGTTTTTATATTTTTTTTAGAGTTTTAAAATCCAGAAAATTATATAAAAATTATAAAAATATTATGGGGATAAATCTAAATATTTATCACAATTTTTTTTTAAATAGATTAAGAGTTATATTTTCGTGATGTTCGCGCTCATGGGCAGGGCGAGGTCTCGGGTTCGAGCCTCTAACTCCCCTTTTTGATTTTTTTTTTGGGTTCTTTTATTTTTTTGAGAGTTTTAAAATCCATAAAATTATATAAAAATTATAAAACTATTATGGGGATAAATCTTAATATTTCTCTCGGATTAATTTTTTTTTAGATTAAGAGTTATATTTTTGTGATGGATATGATTTTAATATACAACGTGTAGGGTTAAAGGGATAATAATTAATTTTTGTGATGAGAAGAAAAGGTGGTGGATTTTGAATGATAAATTTCTAAGTATGAATCTCAAGAGTTGATATTTAATTCATAGATAATTTTGTGTTGGAAGTTAGATGAACATGAAAGAAGAATAGCTTTGTGGAAATGAATAAATTGAGTTTTCATGAATGATAGCTATAAGAGTAAGATGAATTGATTAAAATTTGAATGAATAAAGTTGAAAATGTGAATAAAGTGAAATTTAATACATGAAATTGAAGGTATGAGTACCCATGAATTATGGAACATTAAAGGTTGTGATCTAGAGGTTTAGTGATATCCGGGTACCAGCAAATGTTGAAATAATTGATCGATTTGAGATTTGGCTATATGGGCTATCTCGGTGTTTTTGTTTAAGTCCGGTAGGAGGGGAAACTAACTCTAGGTAGTATAAATTATTCATGTTTTGAACTTAAGAATTATGCACTAAGTGAAGATGTAGTAAACTTGGGCAAAAGTGAGGGCTTCTATATAGTCGGGCAGTGGGTTCCAAGACTATCGACTCAGTCAGGCGGTGGATTCCGGGACTGTGGTTGCTTGCGATGGAGGAGAGCCTTAATTAAATCCAGGACTATGATTGGTTTAACGGTGGACTCCAGGATTATAAATAGCCGGGCGGATGGTAGGCCGTACTCTAGTGTATATGCGTATACCGGGACTAGAGAGAAACTTGAGGGATGTTCGCACGTCGAGGATTCTGTATAGTCGGGCAGTGGATTCCGGAACTAGAATCCTTACTCACGGAATGTCTAGAACTTGTTTTATTACCGGGTAGTTATCTTGGCGAGGGGTTAAACCCTTTAATGTGGAGTACGTAGGTGCTTGCCCTCGAACCTTTGTAGTATGGGATGCATAGAATTCGAACAAGTATGCATTAGTGTCATTTAGCGTAAAATATCTGTATTAGGCCTTAGGCATTGCATACACCGACATGTGTAGAGTAGTCACTTTTAACACTTTGTTTACATTCAAGTTTGTGGTTGTTAAAATAAGTAAGTCGTTATATTTTCGGCATAGCGATGATGGCCGTGTAAAATATTGCGTCGGTTGTAAGCAACTAACGTGCCCACGGTTTTAAATGCAGACATTGGATTTGCAAGAAGACCTAAAGATGATTGAATGCTAAAGTTTATTTCCCGCTTCAAGTTGTTGATGTTTAAATTGTACATGTAACACCCTAAATTCCAAATAAGACCGAATTCAAAGTTTCACAGGATCTTTACACTTCACTTCGTACAATTTTACAAGGAAATTTGAACTTTTCATCATACATCAGAGTTCTTTACAATTATTTATACAGCGGAAGATAAAATGATATATAACAATGAAAATAATATAAAATTTGCAACATCTTTAACATGTAGTTAATCAATAGCATCATATCAACTTTATATCTTCATGAAAATCTAACTCCTGCATATAAAACTGTGGGCACGTCAGTTGCTTACAACCGATGAAAATGTTATACGCGGCCATCCTCTCTATACCGAAAATATAATGATCTTAATACTTTAACAGATAAAATACTTAAATGCAAATAAAGTGTTAAATATGACTACATTAAACATGTAAGCGTATGTGATGTCTTAATACCTAATGCAGATATTTTATACTAAGATGACACTAATGCATACTTGTTGAGATTCTATGCATCCCATACTACATAGGTCGGAGGGCAAGCACTTACGTACTCCACATTATAAGGGTTAGATCTCTCGCCATGATAACTACCCAGTAATAAAAGCAAGGTTTAGACATTCCACGAGTACGGATCCCAGTCCCAGAGTACACTGCCCGACTGTTATACAGACTCCTCGTCGTGAGAATCCCCCGTAAGTGCCCCTCTAGCCCCGGTATACGTATATACACTGGAGTACGACAAACTATCTGCCTGACTACGCATAGTCCCGGATTTAAAATAAAAACTCGTCTCCATCGAAGAAACCTCAGTCCCGGAGTACACCGCCCGACTGGGTGTATAGTCCCGAAGTACATCGCCAGACTATATAGAGTGCCCCACTTACGTTGCCCATGTTTACTACATCTTCTCTTAGTTCCTAGTTCTTAAATTCAAGACATGAATAATTTATCATACCTAGAGTTAGCTTTACCCCCTACCGAACTTAATCACAAATACGAAATAGCTCCATGACCATATCTCAAAAATATATCTCAAATCTTTTAATTCAATAGTGCCGGTACCCGAGGTCTCACTAGACTCTAGATCACAACCTTTCATGTACAAGAATCCATGGGAACTCATATCCTTCAATAATCATGTATTAAACTCAATCTGTTCATATCTTCAACTTATTCACAATGTCTTATTTTAGCACTACTCATGATTCTTTTATTCATTCACAATTCAAAATGAAACAATATTTCTTTTCATGAACATAGATTCATCCCCTAAGTCTCATTAGCAATTTAATCACATATAATAAATTCCACATCGAGTATTTCTTACTCAACATAAGTGTATGTTTACATCAAGAGAATCCCATAACATGACACATATTTTTCTCTTCTTTTCAAAATAAAGGTCATATACTCAAATAAATAATTTTGAAGTCAAAACTCATTTATTATCTCAATTCCTCTTTTTATTTCTAAAAATATACATGAAAATTTCTAAAACTATTTTAAGTAAATTATATATCATTTTATATGAACATTAAAATTTTTCCCATATTTTTAATGGTATTAAAAATACTCCTTTTTTTTATTAAAACAAAACCCAAAAAAAAAAAAAAATTGTGCGTCAGTTGCTTACAACCAACGAAAATGTTATATGCGGTCATCCTTTCTATGCCGGAAATATAACAATCTTAATACTTTAACAGATCACAAACTTGAATGCAAATAAAGTATTAAATGTGACTACACTAAACATGTAAGTGTATGCGATGCCTTAAAGCCTAATGCAGATATTTTATACTAAGATGACGCTAATGCACACTTATTCGGATTCTATGCATCCCATACTACATAGGTCCGAAGGCAAGCACCTACGTACTCCACATTATAAGGATTCGATCCCTCGCCATGACAACTACCCAGTAATAAAAGCAAGGTTTAGACATTCTACGAGTACGGATCCCAGTCCCAGAGTACACTGCCCGACTGTTATACAGACTCCTCGTCGTGCGAATCCCCTGCAAGTGCCCATCTAGCCACGGTATATGTATATACACTGGAGTACGACAAACTATCTGCCCGACTACGCATAGTCCCGGATTTAAAATAAAAACTCGTCTCCATCAAAGCAACCTCAGTCCCAGAGTACACCGCCCGACTTGGTCTATAGTCCCGAAGTACATCGCCCGACTATATAGAGTGCCTCACTCACGTTTTCCCAGGTTTACTATAACTTCTCTTAGTGCCTAGTTCTTAAATTCAAGACATGAATAATTTATCATACCTAGAGTTAGCTTTACCCCTACCGGACTTAATCACAAATACGAAATAGCTCCATGGCCATATCTTAAAAATATATCTCAAATCTTTTAATTCAATAGTGCCAGTACCCGAGGTCTCACTAGACTCTAGATCACAAACTTTCGTGTACAAGAATCTATGGGTACTCATATCCTTCAATAATCATGTATTAAACTCAATGTGTTCATATCTTCAACTTATTCACAATGTCTTATTTTAGCACTACTCATGATTCTTTTATTCATTCACAATTCAAAATGAAACAATATTTCTTTTCATAAACATAGATTCATCCTTTAAGTCTCATTAGCAATTTAATCACATATAATAATTTCCACATCGAGGATTTCTTACTCAACATAAGTGTATGTTTACATCAAGAGAATCCCACATCATGACACATATTTTTCTCATCTTTTCAAAATAAAGGTCATATACTCAAATAGATAATTTTGAAGTCAAAACTTATTTATTATCTCAATTCTTCTTTTTATTTCTAAAAATATACATGAAAATTTCTAAAACTATTTTAAGTAAATTTTATATCATTTTATGTGAACATTAAAAATTTTCCCATATTTTTAATGGTATTAAAAATACTCCTTTTTTTATTAAAACAAAACCCAAAAAAAAAAAAATTGTTTCGAGTTATCAGGTTTCGAACCCAATTTCCCCTGCCAGCAACAGTAAATGCCCAAGGCCCAAATCCTCTAGCTAGTAAGTACATATGGACTTGGCGTCATAAATCCAAATGAAAACCCCCAAGTGCTGGGTTTGGGTTTCAGATTTAATTAAATGGAGACAAAAATAAAAGGGTCTATCAGGTTTCGAACCCAAGACCTCCTACAAGTACAGTACCAATTTATAGTGCACCAACTAGCCAATAAGCCCAAGTGTGATTACTGATTAGGATTCACGCTATTGTAGTTTTGTTCATACGGTACAGTAATTAGATTATTTCACAAAACTCAAACTTGTGGTCGATCTAATCTTTTTAATAGATTGTAATTATCACATTCGTACTGAGTTTATTTGAAAACAGTAATTCACGAATTTCCAAAGTTATATTTTAGACATTGTATTTATATTTCAAATTATCTCCTTCTCTTTTATGAACATAAATTTCATTTCTTCCTTGTTCTCAAATTCTTCATAAGAGGTGGGTGGTCTTTATACTTTCTAATTCATAGGTTGAGCATGCTAGAATATGACATTAGTAAAAATTGATGTGATGCATGTAATTATTAGACCTTCTGACGGATCCACATTTGCTACCTTGTAGCAATGGAAATCACAGTTTTGGTGCGGCAACGTCATGCTGTCCAGATTTGGAATTCTCGTCGTTCTTGATATTTTGATTTGTTTTGACCCTCGAACATGTATCCTACCTAGCCTAGACTTGTTCCATATTCTTGATCATGTTTACTTGACCTATTTCACATACTTTCCTGCTTGTTTGGTGATAATAATAAATAATAAGGCGGGATTTAAGGAAAAGACCATAGTAGTGGACAATATAGGTAAGTGTACTCGAAAGGTGGCCCATGTTTCCCACCTGATACATGCTTCATGAACTAGTTATATTATTATTCGATTCATGGACTTGTAACTAGTATATTATTATTCGATTCATGGACTTGTTATTACTCGATTCATGAATTAGTATATATTTGATTCATGACTTGTCTTGTTATGACTTGACACATGAACTAGTTATATGATTACTCGATTAATGGACTTGTTATTACTCATTTTAATCAGATGGTATATTATTATTCGATTCATGTACTTGTTATTACTCGATTCATGAACTAATATATATTTGATTCGTGACTTGTCTTGTTATGACTTGACACATAAAATAGTTATATAATTACTCGATTCATGAACATGGCTTACTTGATACTTGATATCTGAGTACACCCTGATACTCAATTCATGAAGATTTCGTACTGGACGTCGGGAAGGCAAAGTCTGCAACCAAATGTCCAGAAGGCAAACTGCAATCGGATGTCGTAGAGACAATTCTACAACTTGAGATCGTAGAGGCAAGTCTGCAGTTGGATACCAACGAGGCGACCCTACATCAGAAGAAAATTTTCTACTTAGATAATCCCTACTTTGTTTTCTATAATATTTACTTACCCCTATTCTATTTTTGTACTAGCTTATACTATTTTATAATATTTTGCAACCTAGCATTATATTGTTTATACTGATTTCTATAACTATCCTATTTGTGTATTTACTACTTAATCTCAACTATTTTGCTGTCTTCTTCTTTATTTTGAATGTTTACATGAGTTAGCATTTCATACCACTTCATCGTGTTTTATATTGCTATTTAGTGGCTACTCACCTAATAATAATAATAATAATAATAATAATAATAATATATATATATATATATCTTATTATTTATATATTTTGTTTACGATTCATAATTTACTTCTATATAATTGGTTTTTGTGATGTGTTATTACTTTTTCCACTATAATGTTTTGTTTTACTCCTACAATCCATTCATGATTTTCGTATTGGTTGTTTCACCCTATAAATTTTATGCCTATATACGTATATAATTTTGTATGTTTGTTTTTCTTGCTCTACTGGATAATTCAAAACTATTTCGATGTATGCTTTCTGTATCTTTTCAAATCGTATGTATAATTATCATATTTGCCTTACAAATTATTTTATTATATTAATTGGTATACAAAATTGTTTTATGTTGTCTTTACTTTTAACTGAAATTCATTTTCGTTTATTTTTCAGACTGTTATCCAATAGTTTTCTTTTAAATTACTTATTCAATTTTGGTCATACAGTACCAATTCAGTTTGCGATTTTCTACCGCTTATTACATTGATAAATTTTGATTTCTAAATCTATAAATGAATTATCTATTGACTATGTTTTCTTTACCGCATTGTTTTCCGAACCATTCCACAAATTAATGACTTAATTGATTTTTCCTTTTATCTAATGTTTCATCTAATATTATTTTTTTGTATGAAAATTTCTCACAATCTATCCTATCTTTTGTCACATTTATTTTCTTATGCTATTTTCCTAGATTTATTGTTCCATTCTTATAAAATTTTGATACTCATAGTTTTCTTATATATAGAGTTTGCCTTGTTTTTTCTCATTTTTATACTTCATTTATTTTCTGGATGTTTACAGTTTTCTATAGACAATAAGATATTTTTTTTGGCGTGTACAAAATAAAACTTTTACCCTAGCGAGTTCCGGGGACGGAACTATTCTAAGGGAGAGAGAGTGTAACACCCCGCAAAATTGGAAATGACAATTTTGTCCTTGTGTGTTACACACATGTATTTTGTACCGTTACTGGTAATATTTGTAACGTGTTTTCATTACGCATTGTGATTTCTGACTATTTATGCATTTTCGTATATTTTATCCTATTTGAATAAACTAAAATATTAAATTTCAATCTCTGCATTTTTACGTGCTTTTTACGTATTTTTTATGCACGTATCGATTATGTGTTTCCACCGCTACATGTAATATTTTTTAAGTATTTAAATTATTTATTTAAGTTATTAAAATCTATTTTTATAAACTTAAATTCATTTTTCCTTATTTTGATAAAAATATTATTATACGTATAATGCACGTGTTTTCTACGTACGTAGCAATTACGTCGTGGAATATATAAAATTAATAAATATATTTTCTTATATTGTATTTTTTATTATCCTTAACATTTTTTCGTTGATAACGTCGAATTTTGTATTTTTGATATTTTACGTGCAACACACGTGCTTTCGGTAAACGTATTGTGGGCGTGTTCGTTTTCAAAAATAAATTCTAAAATGTGTGTCTATTTTATTTTTGAATGAAAAATTATAATTTTTAAATTAAACAAATTTTATATGCATCTTATATACTATATACATGTGTTTTAATTTAAATGAAAATATTTAATTGAAGGGAGTGTGTGCAAGTGCATCGCACGTGCTAATATTTTTCCATCTTTACTTTTCTTACTCTCATTTAGTTTTTTTAGCATGCATGAGTCTTTTTTAGCCTTTTATTAAACCCATGGACCTAAGAATAGATTCTAGCGCACTAGTCTAATTGATTAAATTAATTAAAAAGTAAGCCCACAAGACAAGCCCATTAATTAATTCTATTTTTTAGTTGTGCATGCACTCACACATGACATGTAACAACTTTTAATATACATATTAGAATTATAGGATTTTTATTTATTTTTGTGTATGTGTGTGCACTAGTGCACAATACGTGCACGTGTCATAGAAGAGAGATGGGGACCGGTTGGGATGTGAAAGGCCGGATTGGGAGTTTAGGAGGTGAAGAGATGGAAAGTGGGGAGGTGAAAAGGTGAGTGGGTAATTATTAGGTGGGTAAAATTTGCATTTTAGCCCTTCGTTTGTCCTATAAATACACCTTTGTTTTCTTCTTTTTTCACACCATAAACCAAATTAGAGAGAGGAAAAAGAAAAAGAGTTAGAGTGTTCTTATTGCTTGTTGGAGTGCTCTTGCAAGAAGGAAAAGGACTAGGTGGTGCTTGTTGGAGCTAGGAGTTGTGTCTCATCGTCTTTGTTGCAAATTCTTCATTAGAGGTGGGTGATTTTGTGCTTTCTAAATGTAGGAAATACATGCTGGTATGTTAAATGAGTAGTATAGATAAAATTTGATGTGAATAATGTAGAACAAATCCATGCTATTGTATGTGCTATGAATGGTAGTAAATTTTGCAATGATTAAGAAACAAATTGTCATCATGTTAGTTGGAAATGAGAAAAAGAAATAAAGAGTATTTGCCATGAATAAATATGCATGTTACTTTACAAATGTCGAAATATGTAATTGTATGAAAATTGTTGAGAAAAATGAATTTTCTTCCCTTGTGGTTAAAATGAATTTTGTGAAGATAAAATGGTACATATAGATTCATTTAATTATTTGTAAGAGATACAAATTACTATTTTTGATTAAAATGAAGAAATACAATTCTTGTTCATTAAAGAGAGGAAATAGTTTGAAATATGGATATAATGTCTAAAATATTAGTTAAAAAATTTGTGAGTTACTGTTTGAAAAGAAACTCAATCTAGATGAAATAATTGCAGTCTAATAAAACATTAGATCGAATGTAAAATAGAGTTTTGTGAAAATAATTGAATAATAGTAAGAGTGAAAAAAAATCATATTAGTGTAATTCGATATTAGTAATCCCACTAGGACTTCATGGCTAGTCGTTGCACCATAGGTCACTGTGTTGTGGTCGGAGGTCTTGGATTCAAAACTTGTTAGACCCATTTTATTTTTGTTTTCATTTAATTAAATCCGAAACCGAAAGTGAATACTTGGTGATTTCGGTATGGTATTATGACAACTAAGACACATGGGCTTAGTGGCTATTGGTGTGGGCTTTGGGCATTAACTGACTTGTGGGTAGGGGAGCTTGGGTTCGAAACCTGATGGCTTCAAACATTTTTTTGGGGTTTGTTTTAATCAAAATGAGAGTTTAAATGCAAATAAAATTTGGAAAAGTTTTCTAGTATTCCTATAAAGTGATATAGAATTTATTAAAAATAATTTTAGAAAATTTTCATGTATATTTTGAGATATTAAAAGTGGAATTGAGATAGAAAATGAATTATTGACTTCAAAATTAATTATTTGAGAATAGCACTTTTATTTTGTGAAGAAGATTAAAATATTGTTGTGTGAATTGTATTCTCTTGAAGAAATTATACACTTGTTTGGTTTAAGAAATATTTGATGTGGTTGAGATATATTATATGTGCTTAAATTTGCTAATGAAACTTAAAGTGGATGAATCTATGTTCATGAAAAGAAATATAGTTTTATTGTGAATTGTAAACGAATAAATGGATCATGAATGATGCTAAGATAAGACAATGGTCAAATTGTGAATAAGCTGAAGATAAAAATACATTGAGTTTAATACATGATTATTGAAGGGTATGAGTACCCATGGATTCTTGTACATATATATTTTGTTAGGTGAGTAGCCACCAAATAGCAATATAAAATATGAATTAAAGATTTGTGAGTACATTTTCTTTGGAAATGTTCAAAGTAGAGTACATGGTATCTATATCATTGAGATAATTGCATTGCTCTTGGTTAGTCTTTAATACCATATGATCTTTTATTTTCTAGCAGTTTATTATATCAAAGATTAAGATAAGACATTGATCAAATTGTAAATGAGTTGAAGATAAGAATACATTGAGCAATTTAGAATACAAATTATTTATAGTATAGTACAACTGCCCACCACAGGCTGCCTCTTAAAAGGTGGTTAACCGGATTGGTGACTCTTGATCATAAACAATAGTATTTATTAATATAATATTCTTGATCAAATCCCAATATGGGACTAAATTCATTCACCTTCTCCTGTTCTCTCTCTCTCTTACTCTACCCGTGCATCACGTGGGCCCCAGCCTGGGTGCCACGTCAGCACACAAACGGACACACAGCACAGCCCTCGTCTGTTCTGCAGGTGGGCCCCAGGAGCTGCTGACGTCATCCGAAAGCGACAGCAGCACACTGCTGCTCTTCAGCAGGTGGGCCCCCTCCCAATATTTCATATATTATCCCCCCCAAAGGGAATCCTATGGGGCTAACAGCCAATACTTCTTTTTAATATATATATATATATACATTACTCTTTGAAAATTACGGGGTGTTACACACACCCCACCTTCAGAAATCAGCGTCCTCGCTGAGCACGGGGCATGCACAATCTAGTGCAGGATCTCCTTTCCAGCCAATGTGGAGTGGAGTACCCTGATTCTACTAACTGCACCGTACCCTAATTCTGCGGGTTGTACAGTCCCCTTACCTGGGCGACCTGTCCCTAACCTCGCTCCCTCTCAGGCATACTTACCCGTACATCTGCTAGCTCCATCTCAGGCATACATCTCACCCACTCTTACCCACAATCGGTGTCGAAAGTCGGCTCTGATACCATTTGTAACACCCCTGCCTCTAGCTCAAACAATTTATACAATTTAGAATACAAATTATTTATAGTATAGTACAACTGGCCACCACAGGCTGCCTCTCAAAAGGTGGTTAACCGGATTGGTGACTCTTGATCATAGGCAATAGTATTTATTAATATAATATTCTTGATCAAATCCCGATATGGGACTAAATTCATTCACCTTCTCCTGTTCTCTCTCTTTTGCTCTACCCGTGCATCACGTGGGCCCCAGCCTGGGCGCCACGTCAGCACTCAAACGGACACACAGCACAACCCTCGTCTGTTCTGCATGCGGGCCCCAGGAGCTGCTGACATCATCCGAAAGCGACAGCAGCACACTGCTGCTCTTCAGCAGGTGGGCCCCCTCCCAATATTTCATATATTATCCCCCCATAGGAAATCCTATGGGCATAACAGCCAATACTTCTTTTTATTATTATTATTATTATTATTATTATTATATATATATATATATATATATATATATATATATATATATATATATATATATATATATATTACTCTTTGAAAATTACAAGGTGTTACAATACAGTTAAATCATGTTGTACTTCATTTATTTTCCGCTGCGTTGTTGATGTTAAAAAATTTGATGTAATAAAAGTTTCAAAATTTCTTGTAAAATTATACGAAGGGAAGTGTAGATCCTGTTGAGCTACGAATTACCGTATTTTGGTATTCGGGGCGTTACCGGTTCGGGGGGTATGGTTAGGGATTCAATGTTAAGCTAAATAAGTATACACTTTTCAGAAGAAATTACATATTAGGGGTATAAAAAATATATTTTTTAAAAAAAATAAAATCATCTTTTATTTTCTATTAAATATTTAAGCATTTAACCTTAACAATATATATTGTTTATTTAGGTGGCTAAAAATAAAAATTAATAAAATATAGAGACGATATACAAGCATATGAATGTCTTTGGTATAGAGTTCGAGAGACTCTGTTCGTATAGAGTGGAGGGAAAGTTGTAAAAGACAAAAAAAAAATTGTATTCAACATCTTAGGTCGCTGTTTGAAACAGCCGCCTAGGTTGTAAAAAAGATAGGGATTTTGATGACTTATTGTACCATATGGCTTGGCCAAGACAGAGAGCAACTCTTCGGAATCAAATTTTCTCATATAACCTATGCCGTTGTTGGAGACAACGGCCTAGGCTATAACAAAAAAATTGAAATTTTGATGACTTGTTGCTCCTTATGGCTTGGCCGTTGTCTCCAACAACGGCCTTGGTTAAAAAAAATGGAATTTTGATGAGCTGCTACTCCTTATGGCTTTTGGGCAAGACAGAAAGCAACTTATAATGATCCAATTTTATCATATAACCTAGGTCGTTGTCTCCAAAAATGACCTAGGTTATTAAAAATATTTGGAATTATTATGAGCTGCTGCTCCTTATGGCTTGGGCAAGACAGAGAGCAACTCATAAAAATTCAACTTTAACATTTACGAAAAAAAATTGGAATTTTGATGACTTTTTGTTCCTTATGGCTTGGCCAAGACAGAAAGCAACTTTTAAAAATCCAATTTTATCATATAACCTAGGCCGCTATATGTTATGAAAAAAGAAGTGGAATTTTTTATGAGCTACTACTCCTTATGGCTTGGCCAAGTCAGAGAGCAACTTTAAAAATACAGTTTTATCATATAACCTAGGACATTGTAGGTTATGAAAAAAAAGTGGAATTTTTTATGAGCTGCTGCTCCTTATGGCTTGGCCAAGACAGAGAGCAACTCATAAAAATTCAATTTTATCATAAAAATCCAATTTTATCCAATTTTATTGTAACTCCTGTTTTCTCGTATTTGTATTTTTATACTGTATTTCGCCTTATTGTACTCTTTTATCTATTTGAGATCACGTATTCTGTTTTCATTCAAATAAAACCATTAAATTATTTTCGACTCAATTTTTGGTTCTTTTATCTAATTCATTTGTGTGCTCTTTGTGTCATTATTCATGAAGAAATGGCTATTTCTTCCCATTCATCCCTTTGATCCCCATTTTGATACATTTTGACCAATTCACCTGTTGGATCATATTCAATGCGGATACCCTAAAACCCACAAACCTGAAACCCCACTATATATAACCTTAACCCTAACCCCATTTTACTGTTAAGCCCTAAACTAACCGCCGCTACCCCCACGTCTCCTACCTCCGCTTCCTTCTCCTGCGATTTCGAACCAACTCCCCACCTTCGATCACCATTACCCCACCACTCCCTCACCATTCACCATCGTCTCCACCATCATAGCACTTCCGAACCCAATTCAACACTCCGCCATTTCCCGAGCTCTCGACAACCGCCCATCGCCTCGCTATCCCCCCCACCCTCCATCGCCTCATCTTCCCCCATTCGTCACCAACTGCCAACACCCCACCGCCATCACATATCCAACCATCGAACCCAACTCCTCCCATGTTTGAAATCGCAAACAGAGTCACCGTGCGTGTCGCTTCTCGACGTCGCGCCGTTGCTTCCACCGCCGTCATCCTCCGCGTTGTCACCGTCGAAGAACTCCACCGTCGCCACTCTCGCTCTCGCTCGTTGGTTCGTCGAAGAAGTGAACGGAGAAGAAGAAGAACAGCAGATTAAGGCGGGATCAAATCTCGACCATCGGATCGCATCAAGATTCGTGCGATCGAGCCAGATCTGATCGCTGTTCGGTGTTTGCCCACAGCGAATCCCAGATCCGCTGTACCGTGTTCTGGCCAGATCCGCTGCTTTGGAGCGTTTTGATTCGCTGAGTTTGCCGCTTCGCTGTTTTGCCGCGCCAGATCCCAGAAGCATGTTCGCTGTTTTGGAGCGATCTGGTGTGGGGGAAAACTCGATCTATGGTCGATCTTCGCACGTGCTTCACACGTGTTTTTGGGAGACTTCTTTCGGGATTTTTCGATCCAATTTCCTTCCACAAGTGGGTCTAATCGTCAGCAAATTAAGGCAAGTATTCCTCTTGTACATATTTTTGTTCTAGTACAAGCATCCCTTGAAAATACTGCAAATAGTTCGAATTGTGACTCCTCCTTGACTATCGTTGTTGATCAATATTAAACCTCCAAAATTTATAATTCTAAGAGTCACAAAATTTCATTGTGTTAAATTATAACTACTTGGACTCAGTTTATTCCTTGAACACATGAACATATGAATTAAGGAGCCCTAAATTTGTAGACACATGTTACATCTAGTATTTGATGAACTTACAACCATATGACTTAGAAAATAATTATTACTTGCTATTTGACCACCATTATCTTGTATTTTATATCACACAATAACTTAGACGCCTAATGACAAATTTCCATGTAACCTATACTAGTAAGATATTCCCTCATGTTGCTATCCTGGATCTTGCTTCGCTGTTTTGACCCCTTTAACATTAGAATCTGAACCCGAGCCCTGAATAGAGAATGTAGATCTGGATGTCTAGATATCGATAACCTCTGGAATTTTTGAATTCGGAGTTATGGTCTAGGAGTTGTTGTAGTTTTACTGCAGCTGTGTCGGTAGATGCAGATTCGTAAAGCTGCTGCACACATTTAGTTTGCGAATTAATTTAACTATGTAAACAGCAAGCGTTTGACTTGAAATTTTATATGTAGTTGTTGGACACCCTATAGGACATTCCCAATTTTTCTTAGAATTAATTTACATTATTTCAACCCTGTTTCACATGTATAAACTCAAATACACAAATTCTGCCTGAACAAATGTAATAAGCCGGGGTTAAGGGAAAGACCATAGTGGTGGACAATATAGATAAGTGTACTCAGAAGGGGGTCCGTATTTTCCAGTACTCGGTTCATGAACCTGTTGCATGTGATGTATTCATGGAGTCAGTTACTTGGCTCATGAACCTGTTGTATTCATGAACCCACCGTATGGGTCTTGAACCTGTTAGTATTCACGAACTTGCTTCGTGAACCTGTTATTTATTTTTGTATTCATGAACCGTGCCTGCTTGATATTTGATACCTGAGTATACCGCCCTATAGACTCCATTACTAGGCCTAAACGAAATTGCATTGTCTATAACAACCATGTAGTAAAAAGATGGATGCATGAAGTGCTACCTAGATAGTAATAACTACAAGACTTGAACATGAAACTTGAACATGACACCTGTTACTTGATACTTGATGATATGATACATGAAACATGATACATGAGACTTGAAACTTGAAACTTGAACTTGATACGTGTTACTTGATACTTGACAACTTGTTACCTGATACTTGACAACTTGATACTTAACACTAGACTTGGCACTTGTTACATGATACTAGACTTGAGACTTGTCACTTGAGGTTAGATATCCCTACAGGTTCACTTGTCACTTGTTCGCCATTAGTATTTGTTATCCAGCCTGTTCACTTGAGTTGTCCTCCTTGCTAGCTAGTTCTTGAATTTCCTATACTTGTTGTATCCCTGTTACATTCTTGATTCCAATTCTTGTTCCCCACTACTTGTACTCGTTTTTTACTATTTGTGGCCCTAACTTGCACTGAGGGCATTTTCTTTTGTTTTTCCCTATTTTTCCCTTTTTATTTATTAAGCAGACGTGGGAGACGAGCTGCCTGCTGGAATTGGCGAGCAGACATTTCAGGTTTCGCTTGGAGCAAGAACTTGTTTAAATAATTGTTTTCCTTAAGGTATTTATTTCTTCTGCTGTATAAGACTTGTAACGGGCTTACGTTCCCGAGTATTACTTTTGATCCAGACTTGAAAACTATGTGGACATTATTATTTGTTTTTAATTGTTTTCTGTTGCTTAATGAATTATTCATGCAAGCTTGGTTGTATATATATGTTGTTATATTCTTGTTGTGATGCTGAGTCGATCCTACAGCTTATGGATGATGTTAAAATCATCCGCTGGGCTTCGTCACGTGCTCGTATTCCATATTTTGGGAAGCGGGGCGTGACATTTATTATATAACTCATGCGGTTGTGCACTACCATGCGCTTGTGTACTATTATGCTGTTATGAGGCCTCTTCAGGATGTTCACCCAATCCGGGTTGTAGCCGAGAGACACCGTCAAAGATCTTCACCAAATTCTCGAGCATGTATTTGTAACTTTCATTGGAGGAACAACCAAGATCGACAATCTGTTTTGCATGGTAGCTCAATTCATAATATCGAGAAGCAAAATTCTCGCTGTTGGAACAGATGTATCGCTTTTTCTCATCACATCAAGGCTCCATTTTTTTTAATATATAAATCTGGAAGAGAAGTGTGATGGCTGAACCGAAACACCGCTAAAATATGTTTGCAAGGAATGCCAACGAAGTCGAATAATTGACAAGAACATGTAATAATTGTACGGAGTTTGCATAACTGAAGAAGGCAAGCCGGTTCTGATTTTCCACAAAGTATCACATGGAAAGTTGAACTGTCTGGCGTCTCAAGATCGGCAACGAATGTCACATTATACATGAAGCTTTTTGTAACTTCATCTTGAAATTTGTAAAAAAAAATTCAAAGTGTATATTCGCGCCATTTGTTCCTCCAAAGCCCATGGGCTCTTCAATTCCGGTCTCTTCTCATAGTTACGATGATTTTCTTTCGGTTCATCATGTCTTTGCTTTGCCAAAAAAATAATCGAAGATGACGACGAATTCATGCAAGGAGTACTTCTTTTCTGTATGATGCTTCAGGGCAGAATGCAATGACTCAACCAGTTGGCTACTCAACATGCTGGCCCAAAATGAATCTTTTGCATAGAGGGGTGTCCATTTTTCACGGATATCAAATAGATCGTTCAACCATTTTTTATTCTTTAATCTGTATTGCGAAACCAATATATTTCATTTTTCTACAAAATCATGTACATATTCAGAATCATAGATGACAATCTTCAATGATTTCCTAAACTTGTCGACATCGTTCGACATATGTACCTCCTGCGGTAACTTATCCAATATGTGCCAAATGCAATACCGATGCCGAGTCTTGGGAAAAACTTTCTTCACTGCGGCGGCGATCCCACGGTATTGATCGGTCACGATGCCGGATGGAGCACGATTTATTACTCCTAACCACTTTTCAAAGAACCATTCAAACGAAGAGGCCGTATCGTTTGGAATGAACCCACCTCCTAAGAAAGTCGATTTCCGGTGTTGATTGACCCATCAACCCAAATACAATGGGACAATCGGCTTTTGGGGTCTATTTGAATGTCATAAAAAATGAAGGATCCGTCTGTTTCTTCGATTCAAAAAAATCGATTAGTATATTCTCGTCGTGTCCTTTCAATGCTTCTTGCGAGTCTCTAAGTATTTATAGCATCTTTTTCGGTGAATCCTATTTGATCGTGACCTACCCCAATCCTCAGACAATTTATTAATATTTATTTATTATTTATAGAACAACTGTCCACCACAGACTGTCTCTTAAAAGGTGGTTAACCAATTAGGTGACTCTTGATCATAGGCAATTATATTTATTAATTAATTATCTTGTTAAACTCCCGTTATGGGACAATTCCAATCACATCTCGCTGCTTTCTCTCTCTCCTAGCGTCAGCACAGCAGTGCCCCGGGCGGGCCCCCCAATGCCATGTCGATACAACAATAACAAAGCACACAACCCTGATGTCTCTCCCCTGAGCCTGAGCCCCATCCACGTCAGCGGGCCCACATGCAGCAACAACAGTTGCCGCTGACTTCTCCCGTGCCCCCCCCCACACACACACATAAAATTCAATTTTTATTTACAATTATGCCATCAACCAAATTATTTCAATTTTTATTTACAATTATGCCATCAACCAAATTATATATATATATATATATATATATATATATATATATATATATATATATATATATATATATATATATATATATATATATATATATATATATATATATCTCATACTACTACTACTACTACTAATAATAATAATAATAATAATAATACTATATTATATATTTCTTGGAATTACGGGGTGTTACACTTTCAAAGAAGAGCATTTGTCGCCATGTCTGGATATTAGCTTGGTTAAATTGATAGTCTTTTATCTGTATTTAACATAGAATGGTTTCGGAGCAAAAGATGCATTTTACCGGGTGAGGTGAATTCATGATTGTGTGCTTCATGATATGAATACAACACCCACGTATTACTTGCTTCGTTCAGTTTTACACGAACTAAATCCTTGCATGTCGTTCTAGAGGTTGTTCCCCGTCTATCATCACTATGTTGACTCGGCGATGACCCGACTTTATTACACAAATAGGACTTATCTACTTCCACTCCGTCCTTTAATTTATTCCCACCCTTATGCATTGCAAAATCCCCACATCGAGCATATGACATATAAAAATTTTCGGCCTCAACTAAAGTAGGAAACGTCATACCTAACTTTGGTTTTAGGTACTCTTCAACTAACGGCATGGAATCAACTATTGGTTCTACCCGCACAAAATTATCGCCGGCAACCGAACTTTCCGTATCATTGTTCATTAAGAAAAAAGGAAAAAAATAATTATTACACACATCATATATATATATATAATTGTTAACAAAAGATTGGGATACATATAGATACGAAACAAAATATATGAGAAAACCACACAAACGACATTCAAAAAATACGAAACTTTGCGATTGGGTCGGACTTGCCTCACACAAGGTAACACAACGTATAGAAGTGAGTTCTGACTCACGGTTTGCAAGATACGGCCGTGTATCGCTTTCACTCTTGAAAAAAGAGCGGAATGCGATATACGGATGCATATAGCAAACCATGGGTAAGAACTCGCAACTACAAGTTGCTTTGGCTTGTGAGTGGTGGGACCGACCTACTCGCAAAATTTCGTATTTTCGAGTGGGTTCTCTATTGAAAACTCGCTTAAAATATATCAAAATATGTGAAAAAACCACACAAACGACGTTCAAAAATTACGAAACTTTGCGATTGGGTCGGGCTCCCCGCACACAAGCCAACGCAACTTGTAGAAGCGAGTTTCGACCCATAGTTTGCAAGATACGGCCGTGTATCGCTTTCACTCTTGAAAATTGCCAAGAATGTGATACACGGACGCATATGGCAAACCGTGATGAGAACTCGTAAATACAAGTTGCTTTGACTTGTGTTTGGTGACCCCGACCTGCTCGTAAAATTTCGTATTTTTTGGATGTCATTTATGCATTTTTCTAGTCAAAAGTCACTCGATAAAAATTCAAAGTATAATTGTTATTGTTGTTTGCATATACGGTAGAAAACCGCGCAAGCGAGATGAAAAAATTTTGAAAATTTGCGAGTAGGTCGGACGCACCACGCATGAGCCAACACAACTTATAGAAGTAAGTTTCGACTCACGGTTTGCAATATACGGCGATGTATCGCTTTCACTCACAAGAAAGAGTCGAAAGCAATACACGGCCGTATATCGCAA